>JBAMAX010001582.1:0-12062 GCA_037043745.1 Chymomyza amoena
TTCTTTATCCTACACAGTATATGGTGTATACTAATTTGTTTGTTTCATTTGTGTATTTTTTAATCGTGTATGCATGTCGACCTTCTGACATCTGTTTGAGAGAATCGCTGATGAAAAAGCAACAATATAAGTAATAATATGTAAGAATAAGTGTGCTCGATGCTAGACGAAGAGGATGTGCCATTTGATTATTTTGAGCAGGTGAACATGAAGTATCCGACAGCTGAAACGTTCAATTTAGAAAATTGGAAATGCACTCTCTGTCACGACGATGTTACGTTCTTCACTCATAAACTTTCAAAATGTGAAAAATCTCAAGTTGTTTCTGGAAGAAAATTCCAAGCAAATACCGGCACGCCACCATTTATGTTTCCAAACCTGCAATCTTTCCGATTGGAAAACATCGTCCGATTGACTGATGAATGGATTAATTTCATCATAAAATTTTCAACCATTCGCCATCTTTACATTTTAACCATGTTTGATGGAGATTTGGACACCATGAACGATAAAGTGATTTCAGCAATAGCCGATAAATCAAATTTTCAGAATGATTGGTCTTTCGAAGTTTTTGTGAATCATTTGTCGCGGCGTTGCTGGGTGGTTTTCTTCAGTTTGTTGAATCATTAATCTGTATGCATAAAAGTTCATGGTGCTAACTTTTTTGTTTGTTTCTTCACCTGTGATAATGATAGCAAAAGTAAAAATAGCAACTCTAAGTTGAGGTCTTTTTTATGACTGAGTTCAAATATGTAGTTCACTGACTACATTTGACGGGTTAGCATCATTTTGATATTTAAATGATAGCCATCCTCGCCATGGCAAAGTAGTATTGGATAGTGCAAAGCATCATAGGAATGATGCGTTTCTGACACGCGTTGACAGTCGATTATTTTTTCGCTGAAAGGACAACGTCGCGCGATTTGGAAATGTTCTTTCAACAATCACTATGGCAGATATCGATTACAGATTGCTGAGAGCATTAAATCTTCTTGAGTGCTCACCAATAGGCGTTCCTATCAGCTCGAATAACAATATAATGATTGTCGGATGGCATTCGATCTATTGCTGTTCGGAACAATTGAACTATGTAAATCATTGTGTTCATGAAACAAACGTTGTAGTTGTGCAACTATTTCTCTTTTTGTGTTACAACCGATAGCACACTGACGATCAACTTCGTCGGTCGAATTGCCAATGAAATATATTTGTAGAAATTCATATTCTTCATCTGCGAAAGGCAACAATGAGCCTGCTCTTAATCGATTCAACTCATTCCTTTGTGAACGTTGTTCCTCAGCTTCAGCTGTTCATTGGGATGATTGCGAGGTGAGTTCTACGCGAATTCTCTACCAATGTTACGTCTTTTTGGCGGCATTATGTGCAAATATTGATCTGATCATATGTATTTTACACGGAAATCAAAACATGAATCGCTTATGATTTTTGTGTTTCCTTTCGACAAAAACTATTAACTAAAAAATATTAGTTAATCTGACAATGTACACAATGCCAACCAAAATAAAAAAAATTTTGTATTGGAAAATCAAATTGTCCTCTTTTAGTATTTTTGTCGCAATTTTGTTATATTTTCTTAACCTTAAACCATCCTTGGACTTCCACGAACATTTCAAGACCAAAATTAGCCAAATCGGTTCAGCCATTGACGCGTGATGCCGTGACCAAGGAAAACGTATTTAAAAAAAATCTCCTGAACAGAACCGTCACCCTGGTGATAGGACGTTGTGAATAAAAAATAATTAAATAAAACATATATAAGGATTTAAAAGTAAGTAATCGCTTTATTGTTAATCATGTGAATCATAATTATTATTATTATCATTGTAGTGCTTTGTGGTATACGATGTTTTTTGTTTGATTACCTGGCGCATAGATAAACAAATCTGATGGTTTTCCAACACGGGAACAGGCAGCATACAATTGACCATGTGAGAAACATGGGTTTTCTAGATTAATACCACAAACACTTAATGATTGCCCCTGGGACTTGTTTATAGTCATAGCAAAAGCAAGCCGCACTGGAAACTGTAGTCGTTTAAACTCAAATGGAAAATCAGTCGGAATCATTGGGATGCGCGGTATGAGAATATCTTCTCCTTTATACTTTCCTTTGAGTATAGTTGCTTCTATCACATTGTTTAGTAATTTTTTTATCGCTAACCGTGTACCGTTGCAAAGACGTGGTTGGTTGATATTTCGCAACATTATAACCACCGATCCAACCTTTAATTGAAGATTGTGAGGTGGCAATCCTGGCAAATCCAGCGAGTTTAAAAATTCCGGTGGATAGTTGACTACATCATCTTGATTAGTAGCCGAATCAACTGATTTATATATCCTCAATTCGCCTGTAATTTCTTCTTGAATTTTGAAATTTAATTCATTTACATCTATGTTTTTTGCAGCCAGTATAGCTCGTTCGCTCAACCAATCATGGTTTCTGTAATTTTAAGAAACATCTGGAAACACCTTCTGAATAAGTTCATCTTTTGATCGAGTTAACTGACAAAAACTTTGAGGAAAGTTAATGCAGCCAGTCAATATGTCTATAGGAAATTTGCCATTACCAATGTCAATGAGTTGTTTAGAGAATATGTTTCCAGATCTTGCTTAAATGAAGTACTTTGACATGTTTCCACAAATTGGAGGACTTGCATTGGCGTTGATCGTGGAATCACTGGCAATGTTTGACGAAAATCTCCTGCTAATAAAATCATTGCACCACCAAATCGGTTATTATTGCTTCGTAGATCTTTTAAGGTTCTGTCTAAAGCCTCCAAAGATTTTTTATGTGCCATCGTGCATTCATCCCAAACAACCAATTTACATTGCTGCAAAACCTTTGCCATTGCAGAGTTCTTCGAAACGTTGCAGGTTGGAGTTTCATTGCTTTGCATATTTAATGGCAATTTTAGTGCTGAATGGGCTGTTCGACCACCTTCAAGCAAAGTTGCTGCGATTCCCGACGAAGCGAGTGCAAGTGCAATTTTATTTTGTGAGCGAATTGTTGCTAATATTAATGAAATCAAAAAAGTTTTTCCTGTACCACCAGGTGCATCTAAGAAGTAAATCCCTCCAGTTTCATCATCTGTTACTTTCATAAGAGTTTTAAATACATACTTCTGTTGTTCATTTAACAGTGGAAGATTTGTTTGAATTAATTCTTTCAAAGCGTTGAGATCATACAGTTTTTCTCGATGCACCTCTTGGTTAAAAGCGTCATGCATTGGACGATTGGGCGCGGTCAGGCCTAATTGAATTAATAGTTTGTTTGACATTATCAAGCACATGTCCTCAATTGAAATCAATGCTTCATTGTAAATTTCTTCACTGATTTGTATATTTGGATTTTCCATTCTATTCCGTATTTGATACAAAATATCATCACACATATAATCTTTGAACTTGATCCAAATCATCAAAATCCTTTGTTGCCCCAAATGAAGTCATTTGAAAGCAATTGTTATATTGTTGGATATGTGTCAAAAAGTGTATAGAATCTGTTCCTATTCCTGAAACCAATGAGTACAATGGTTCTGGTGGTGGATCCAATGGTATCAATTTTACTTTACCATTTGCGCAACACAATCCATTGGCTTCGTTTTTGTATTTTAATGCCTTACAGTGTGAGCAAACCGAGTTCATAGAACCAATAACAACACATTGGTAGTTACTGTAGTCAATTGACACATCGTAACTGAAAGCAGCTCGATTCAAACTTGCGCGATTATTAGTAGAATGTCGCGCTCGCGCTTCACGCGTTTGTGATATCCGAATTGTTTCACGTTCATTTCTGTCGTCACGTTCTTGTGCAGTACGATTTGATTGGTAATTAGCTTGGTTTGTAGCATTTCTGGTTCTTCTACCTAAATTGCTTCGTCTTATAGGAGGCATATCAAATATTAATTATTTTTTCACTAACGAACTAAACAAACACTAACTAAGTAAACACTCTGCACAAAACACGATATACGAATTTGTTTCGTGTATCAGTTGACAAAAGCAAACTCAGATTAGGTCACAGACAACTTTTTTTTTTAAATTTGATATGACTTGAAGTCAAAGTCGTAGTTGACTACGTTTTAGTTACAAATCATTTGTATGGGAAAAAGAAAAGGGCTATTTTTAGGGTTTTTCCAGCAATAATTCTAAATTTCTCGCCGTAAAAACCATCCTTGAACTTCAACGAACATTTTTAAAAAAGATTTGGCCAAATTGGTCGAGGCGTTGTTGAGTTATGCGCTTATCAACACATTTTGCGATTCATTTTTATATTATAGATAAATCAGCACTCAATTCATGTCCGATTTCTGAAATAGTTCACCTTTGATTTCAGCCCTGAGTTTTATAAAAAATCAGCACTTAATTTATGAGAGATTTTTCAAAAAATCCACCTCTAATTTCAGTTCTGACTTTCAAAAACGAATCAGAACTGTGTTCATTTCCGATTTTTCAAAGTCAATCAACAATCTTTGAACAACCCCCGAAGTTCTGAGACTAATTTAATAAGATTTATTTCAACAGATTTTTAGGGTAAGGTTTATGATGACATATTTTTGTTGTGTAGATTTCAGAGATGCTAAAAGCTAAAAAATACTCTAATAAGATGCATTATTATGGCTCGGAAAGTAAGTTTCTTTTATATTTTCGATAGCGGGGCTATATTATGAGAGAGCTAAGGGATCTCCCGGCAATCGATTTTAACAACTGTTTTGATGATTCCAAAATGCGTTGGCATAAGTGCATTGTTTCAAGTGGAGGATTACTTCGAAGACGATGAAATTGATTTGGACAGATAAATAATGATTAAAAAAAACAATGTCACCTTTTTTTCATTCACAGTAGTTCGTACCATGGTACTACTTAAGGTATAAATCATTTGTTTCAAAAATTATCATCACAGAGTTTGATATTCTTTTTTTTAGTGCTTGCAAGAATAAATCAACTATTAGATCTTTTTAGACTATTTTATGTTTATTTTATCCCTTACGACATTCCTTGTTGATATCTTTCACTTAAGCATTTTGATCTGAAACAGACTTCTATTCTTCTATTCTATACATTGTTTCTTCTCCTCAGTTATTTCACTAACCTCGCATACTCTTTATCGCTTTGTTGCAGTGTATAAAAACATGACCAAAAGCAAACATTTGAAAACTCAAAAGAAAGGTCCTTAACCCGCAGCCCACGGCAGCCGACTGCACGCACTCATACACACAAACGAACGAACACACATGCACACAAAAGAGAGTCTCTCATATATGGAAACCTGCACGCAGACATAAACATAAATTGCAAGTGGAGGACGTTGGGGGAGGGGGTGTAGCCTGCCCCGCTAAATGAAGTGAGTGTCAACGCAAATGTAAACAATATAAATGTGGGGAATAAAAATGCATAAAGCATAAAGGCAAAGGAAAAGGCATAAAGCAAAGACAAAGAGCAGCAGTGCAAAGGCAAAGGCAGAGAGCAACTGCAGCAGCGGCAGCAGCAGCAGCAGAAGCAGAAGCGTCTCTTGGCCAACGAAATGGGGTCACTGCTCCAGGCATTCGAACACACACACGCATAAACACACTCAGACATCCTCATACACACTGGCAGGGATATAATGTTTATGTGCTTTGGTCACACTTTTTTGAATTAATTGAGTATTTATTGAAATCGTTATAACTTTGAACTGAAATGGATACATTATGGTGGATAAATTTTTTTTGGTATAGAAGCTTTCTGCGATTTTGTTTTAAAGCGCCGCCAGAGGGCGCTTTTATGTATTTATTTTTTATTCCTTTTAACTATCTCTAAATAGACTTCCAAACGACTGTCAATCTGAAATAGAAAGCTGCATTTCAACAAAAAAATTTTCCTTGATTTATGCCGCATGCAATATGTTTGACATAATTTAACCCTGTCAAATCCTTGTTGGCAAAGATATTTACCATCCTTGTGCAAATATTTCACAACGAATTTCAAACGCGAATTGCGCATTTTACGCGTTGACTGCAATTTGTCAAGTCCAAAATAAAAAACAAACAGAAAATCAATATCAAAATCGTATACCCAAAAATAAATACAAATATGAAACTAGTATATGAATATTGTAGTTGAACATTTGTTTGTGTGTTAGTTTGTATATAACCAAATATATGGATTTGTTTTCTATATAAACCGAAATCGAAATTTGTTGATTTAATGCGCTATGTTCACAAATACTTTACAATTTAGAGGCAAAATAAAATTTGATGGCCGTTTCGTTAGTATTTTTATGCCAATTGACGATTGAATTGATGGGAAATGTTATAATTTTTAATATCAAATATTTTTAGCCACCCCTGGGATAACATTATGAGGACATAGGGGGGTCATTTTATAATATGTATATTCTCAGTGTAATGTGTGCTGGGAAATTTGAGCTCATTTGTATGTCTTATTCTGTTTATCTGGCTTTCTTGTTTTTCTAATCCAATTCTATGACTTGTTTGGTTCCGATCAGTGCAACAAAAAAAATAGTTTGGCTCAAGGAAATTATAATTTTTATTAACATATGATTTATGTGAGCCTAACTTACAAAAAAGTTTTAACGTGAAACGAACCAAAGAATGTCCCTTAATAAACAAATCGTGAAACAGCTTTCGACTTTTTGACGTGACAACGTCTTAAATTAGGTTTGTATGGGAGGCACCATTGAAAAAATCTAACGATAAATAATCGTAACGATTATACTATCCCATACTATCGATACTATCGATAGTCTATCGATAGTTTTGGCATCTCTACTAACAAGCATAGTTCGGCACCAAACTGGCACTGCTCAAAGCGGTGGCTATTTTTAGGTTTGAGTGAGCGCAACTGATTAACCCCAGCGGCGCATAGCCTCTGCGGTCTGCCGAAATACTGCATTACCTCCGCAGAAAACGTAATTGATTACAAGCGCTGCGTTTCGTTTGAGGGATTGTAAGCGGAGGCAAATAGAAAAGCAGTGATCTGCCGAAAATCTGCATTACAACTGCGAAAAAAGTAATGCACAAATAGAAACTCGCACTGCGCTACCTTAGCAACACAAAATTTTGTTATTTTGTTTGCATGCTAACAAGCATAGTTCGGTCTTTCTTCTGTCAAACCATTCGTTTATACCTTTTTATTTATTATCTACTGCCGAGAAAATTTTATTTTATTAAGAGATACGAAAACGTAAAGTCTGACAACTCGTTTCATAATTTCATGAAATATACGTATAATCTTGATTGCGTATCAAACGTTTCTAAGTCAACTACGTTAAAAGAAACAACCATCGACTTGACTTTCGCAAGACACATTACAGCAGAAACACTTCCTTTCATTTCCTATTTCTCCTATCATCGTCCTATCCTCAACAAAATCACTCAAATAGGAATTATTATTGTGCAATTTAATAATATTCATATCAATAAATATTCTACTGAGAAAAAGACGTTGTCACGTAAAATCTTCGCCCGTAAAACCGACTTTACAGGCAACAGTTTTTTTTTAAGTCTATTTATAATACATTCCTGTATCCCGACAATATTAGAAGAAAAATAAACATTTTATCAAATATTGACCCAAAAATGGTATATCACGCTCGGTAGCTCTAATTTTAATAAATATTGCTTAAATTGATTTGATTGACAAAAGGATAAATATTAAAATTTCGTGCGTATTTTCATGCGCAATATGGAACAATTGCTTGTTTTAATTTTTATAATATGATTTAAAAGTTTGAATAAAAGAGCTTGAAAGCCTATATTCTTTTATAACTTAGAATTAAAACTGAATTAAATTGCAATTGATCATCGAATTTTGTAAAAATTTCAAAATTTGAATAAAATAGCAACTTACGTTAAAAAGTCAAGCACATCTGCATTTCTGCCACTTTATTAGCATTAATCACATCTGCACGATAAAGTGAATACTCTTATTATTTTAAGTAAACAAAATCATTGCAATTGACAGCAAAACTTAATTTTTGCTTTCTGTTGCAAAAAAAAAAATCAATATGTTTCTTTTTTAGATGGCCACGTGACAAACAATGCTTTTGGAATTGTTTTTAGTTTACTTAAAAAAGCATGCGAATTTTTTTCTAGAGACCCATACGCAGCATGCAAAAATTTCGCACAGTATGCTAAGACTTAAAAAATTACCCTATTTATTTTATATGAAGTTTTGTCGAGTCAAATTTTTGCATGCTGCGTATGGGCCTAAAACAAAGAGGTTATTGTTTGACTACTAAAAACCAGAAATAATAAAATTCATATTAAAATTGAATATAATGAAAAAATAGTAGAAAACCAATTAAAATTTAAAACAAAAATAATGCAAATAAAAAAAGTTATAATATTTATAAAAATTATCTGTATTACAATATACATAATAAACAAATAATAAAAATAAAAAATAACAAAAATATAAATAAACAATGCAAATAATGAAAAGTAAAAATAAGACAATTAAGAAAAATCATAAAATTTACAAAAATCACTGAAATAATAAATATCATAGCCTGAAGGCCTACGTTGCTCTGGCTACAAAACCATTTTTATAACTTAGAATTAAATTCTACTAAATAATAAAAAAAAAAAAATAAAAATAATTAAAATACTAAAAATGATAAAATATTGAAAACTAAAATAAACTAATAATATTTAGTGAAAAGAAAAATATAGGAAATAGATTAAAAAAATAGTAGAAATAATAATAACAAAACCAATAAAAATTATAAAAAAAAAAAATAATACAAATAAAAACAAAGTAATAATATTAATAAAACGAATATAATTAATAAAGTTTCTAAAAAAATTAAATATAATAATAAAAATATTATATTTATTAATATTAAAAATAACAAATCAAAAAATAATACAAATAATAAAAATAGCAAAAATAACAAAAAAGGGAAAGATATGACAATTAAGAAAAATTTTTAAATTTATAAACATCGCTGAAAAAATAAATATCACAAAAATAAAAAAAATTAATTATAATAAATGTAATACGAGGGGTATTCAAAAAGGAAGTTTCCCTGGTCTGGCGTTTCTCTAGTGCACCATCTAGCGGCCTCGCACTGAACACAACATCAGTGTTGAGTCTATCGATAAGAGCGGCACTGGTATTGAGCTATTGAAGCTGTTCAAAAAATTATTGAAGAGGACAGACGGCTGACCATCGATGATATTCTCGAATTGATTCCTCCTGATATTGAAATTGGCCGAACTTCAATCTTTTCAATTTTGAAGGATAAGCTTGGTTACAGCAAAGTTTGCGCAAGATGGGTCCCACGCCTGCTTACCGAAAAACATAAACATCAACGAATATTCGCTGCTCAAAAATTTTTTGAAATGGTTAAGAAAGAAGGCGATAGTCCCTACTCACGCATTGTGACGGGTGATGAAACGTGGTGTCATCATACGAATCCCGAAACAAAGCGTCAAAGCATGGTTTGGAAGAAACCAGAAGAAAGTGCTCCAAAAAAAGCAAAAATTCAACGTTCTGCTGGAAAAATCATGGCCACAGTTTTTTGGGACGAGTTAGGTGTTTTGTTGGTTGATTTTTTGGAACCTGGTACAACAATCAATGAGGATCGATACTGCGAAGTTTTAAATAAGCTTAAAAATGCCATCAGACGAAAACGTCCATTAAAATTATCCAAAAAATCTTACTCTTTCATGATAATGCACGGCCTCATTCTGCTCAAAAAACGAGAGCTTTATTGGAAAAATTCAAATGGGAAATTTTCGATCACCCACCCTCTCTCCGGATTTCGCACCAAATGGGCAGCATTTTGTTTCAAACGAAGAAGTCCAAACATCTGTCAAATTATGGCTCCAAAAACAGGACACGTCTTTTTTTAAAGAAGGTTTGCATAAACTCTATAACAGATACGAAAAATGTATTCAAGTCGAAGGTGACTATGTAGAAAAATAGTTTGTGAGTCAAATAATTAATAAATATTCATTTTGTAACCTAAAAATTGTTTTGTACTTCATTTTAAAATTAGGGAAACTTCCTTTTGAATACCCCTCGTACATATACTTTTAACACTAAAAATACTAAGAATGATAATGAAATAATAATTAATCAGCATAATAAAAATAATACAAATATTTAAAATAGTAAAAATAACAAAAATAGAAATATATAACAATTAGGAAAAATCCTAAAATGTATAATAAAATCATAAAAATAGAAAAATTAATTATAATAAAAGTAATAAAAACACTGCAAATACTGTAAATGCTAAAAATATTAATAAAAAAATAAAAAAAAGAAATGAATATAGTAAAAATAGAAAAATAAGACAAGTAAGAAAAATCATTAAATTTATAAAAATCATAGAAATAAAAAAATCATATAAAATTTATTAATTCATAAGGTCTAAAAAATATATAAAAACAATTTAAATGATTTAAATTATACAAATAACAGTGATGAAATATGATTATGATATTATGAATAGAATAACCAAAAAATTCAAATAAATATGCGAAAAGGCTTACATCTTAACATTACACCGGTTAAAATATATTTTCAAGAATTTTATTTTCTAATTGTCTATTCTGTGTGTTATTGAATTATTTTTTGCTTCATCTGCAATCAAGAACAACATTTTTTTTCACTCAAATACTGATTCTGTTTTTAAAGAAATTTACGATTTTAGTACAAAAAAATGGATTTATTATTTTGCCGTCCCACAATAAAAATGTTCTTGTAGATGAAAATTCCTTTTTACACTTACAAGATTGTGGACTTTTGAGTAGCCCGTAAAGAATTAAATCTATAGGAGCAGTAGAAATTGAGACACCTTGCTTTTGATATATTCTATATTTTGTCGTGAGTCATTTAGTTTCTGGTGCTTAGACCCTCTGAAATGATAAAAATAATCTAAAAATAAAGTACCTGGGCATACACTTCGCCAAACGTCTCACATGGCAGAGACATATTGAAGCCAAAAGAACACACTTAAAGCTAAAGGCCAGCAAACTTAGTTGCATTTAAACGCAAAATCACCTCTAAGTCTGGATCTTAAGGTCCTACTCTACAACTTTGTCTTAAATCCTATTTGGACTTATGGAACTGAGAGAGTTGTGGGGCAATGCCAGCAAGAGCAGCATTGACATCATTCAGAGAGCGCAGTTAAAGATTCTAAGAACTATCACCGGGGTACCGTGGTACTTTCGGAATAAAAACATTCAGAGAGATCTGAATATACTACCCGTCAAAGATGAAATAGCCCAAAATGAAGCAAAGTACTACAATAAACTGTCTTCACACCCTAACCATCTTGCTCAAGATCTAACACTGCTATACGACAGATCTCGGCTGTGAGGATCTTCAACCAAGCAACAATTTTTAGGGGCATTATAAATATTTTAGTTAAAATAATTTAATTTATTAAGATTTGTAAACATATGTATTGTTAGTTCTCATATACAGAAGATTCAACATTTAAAGCACAGTTTATTAAAAAAAAAAAACTTGAATAATAATTAAAAAATAAATTTTATTTCAAAAGCATAAAACTTCGTAAATGCGCACAAGAAACATAATCCAGTGGAAAAATATTATATTATTTAACTAAGCGGCTTTGAAACTAATATAGCCTCAAATAACTCAAAATCGTGACGTGATAAGCCAATTCGAATTACTTCGGAAATAATCCTTAGCTTTTCAATAAAGCTATCGCTTCAATCACGCTATTTTTACTCTTTAAGCTAAATTAAACCAATATGCGAGTAAATAAACAATTTTATCCTCAAGATAAATGAAAATATTCCATTTGCTTACTAGAAATCATTGCTTATTTTATTTTAAATTACGTACTCGCATTTATGATAAAAAATTTTGAGGTTCTGCAAAGAAATATAATACTACAGTGATTTCGCAAAAAAGCATAACCTTGGCCCCCAATTCTGATGTGAATAATTTTATAACCATCTTAAAATCCTCATCTGATGTGTTTCAACGAACCTCAAATTCGGTTAAAGGAACCCCAATCCATCCATTTATCCATTTTAAGCCTCTTTTCGGCTTCA
>JBAMAX010001583.1:0-27986 GCA_037043745.1 Chymomyza amoena
TCTCTATTCACCTGATCATATTTTAGGTAACTTTGGGGTGTCTCCGACGTCTCCTTCTATATGTTACATACATTTTCGGCTTGCACAAACTTAATATACCCTTGGTACCATACGGTACAGGGTATAAAAATTACCCTATATAGTCGTTAAATTAGGTGATATATATGAGGCCAACAGTTTTAGTATAGTTTTCTAATGGCTGAATAAACTAAAAATCAATCAATTATAAATTTAAAAAAACATAATTTATTTCTTTTAAATTTTAACATTTAAGCCGAACATGAAATTTTCGAGTATTTCTTTTATTTTTAATTTTTATTACTTATTATTAAACATTGTTAATAAATAAATTACTATAAAATTACCGTTTTACCTAATTTAATATCACATATACATAGTTAAACAGATATTACTCTCTAAAGTTACAAAATAAACTTTATCATTTATACTTTTACCCACTGTAGGTCAAAGAGCATCAACTTTGGACGGTAACGTTCCGAATTATCAGTTTTTAACAAACAAATGGACCCTTTATTATAAAATTATTAAATACTATAGAAAAAACTACTACAAAAGCCATTTCAAGCAAATATGCTTATAATTCTCAACTAGTTAACACACGAATTGGCTCTATGGAAAACCTTTTCTGCTCTTAACATAGAACACATAGAAGATTTCTTAGTATTTTTTGTTACTTTTGTATTTTATGTACATTATTTTTTTTTTAGCTTTGACTCAATTTATTTATTAAGCTTGGTTTATACGATAGGAAGTAGTATAGAAAAGCTGACTTTTTGTCTTCTAGAGTAAGAGTAATGCGCTGTCAGATATACTTAGTTTGCCGCTAGCTGTTGATCAACGTTTATTTGATATCCAGAAAACTCTATGAAGAGGCTTAGTTTTGAATAATCCTGATACAACAGAACAGGGGAAGACATGAAAATGAAAAGACAAACTTAACACGCCCGGAGTTAAGATGCCTCTTTTGGTAAAATTAATATATTTTGGTATCATCAATTCAACATTTAAAAGCTTAAGTGTTTATTCTAATTATAAAACGTTTAAATTTAATAAATAAAAAAAAAATTTGAAAGCTCACATTGCAATTATTTAATTAGAGCAACGAAATTTTATGTACCACAACTAAAGTGAAACGATGAAGACCCTACAAGTTTTAGTAGAGTATGATCTGAACTACAAATGTAATCGATGTATGTTAAGATCATCGTCAAATAGTGCGAATAATCATATACGCAGAGGATATAGGTGGGGTCAGGACACGCCAAATCGCCGTTCGGGCATACTCAATAGAATCACTTCAAAATCAGTTTCCACTGTACCGAGAGGTACTCTGATGCTCTTTTAAACTACTATCACTAAGAGAAAGGCTAAACTCGCTGGAGATTTCTGTTCATAGGAGAGCTTATTGCGAGAAACGTGAACTCTCCTGATATTCCCGATGGGTCTAGCCTCTAAGCTTCTAATTATGCACACGAAGCTTTTGAGCTAGTTCGTGATTCGCTTTGTTTAGAGTAAATGGTTCACGTCAACTAACTTTATGATTTGTTTAAAGAATGTTTATTTTTGCATAAGTTCGACAAAGTAGCTAACATTCGTAAATAAAGAAATATACGAGGGCTGCATTGGAAATTTATAGCCTAGTTTTATGAGCTCCCTATAGCCATTTTTATTAAAAAACTTTAATTTTTCAAGCAAACCTACTCGGAACACTCTTTTCACCCTTCAACGCATAAGTAGTGCGAATAGGACAACATCAACTATGATTCCTTTGCGCTGAGCGTGTAGGTAGGTAGGTCAAGTGGTTGTCTTCTGACACACCTAGGCCTACTTGAGTTTGTCCTTACACTCCTGTATCCTCTTTGAACTAACCTTTCGATTTCATAAACTAATTAATCTTATTTATTCTGTTTCCTGCGAATTCAGTAATATTCTTAAAAGTTTCGGAACCCAATGTATTCAGATTTCTCCTGCAAAGTGCCATGCATCCACACAGGAGGTGCTCGACTGTTTCCTCCTCCTCTACCTCCAGACAGCTTCCACACTAGTCCAAATACGACACGCCCAATCTATTGGCATGCCTACCAATAAGACAATGCCCAGTAAAAGCCCCTTTCGTATCTTTTATGTCTAGTCTGCTGAGTTTTAAAAGTTGCTTGTTCCTATTCAAGCTCCATTGCGACCAAGTTTTCCTACTAATAAGACAGGTTCCAGCTTAGTCCCATTTGCATCATTATTGATACTTCTATCTATTAACAATTTACACGTTGCTAGTGGTATAGGTACCAACACCGGATAGGCTGAAGTGATGCCGTTGTACCCCGTCTAGCTAGTTCATCTGCCTTGGAACTGCCCACGATACCGTGAGGACCTGGTACCCAAAACAGATTAATGGTGAAGAATTTAGTAGCATCTCGTAAAAGCTTGTAACAATCCTTCACTGTTTTGGATGTGAGCCTAACTGACTGTAGTGCTTTTAAAGCAGCCTGAACAGATCTGAATTTCCCTTTCGGTTAAAATACGATTCTTAATTATGAGACTAATTTCCATTACAGATATGACTTTTGCTTGGAAAACACTACAATGATCTGGTAAACGCAAAACACTACAATGATCTGGTAAGCGAAAGGATTCGTTAATGCCCAACGATTCCGAATACACACCCCCTACCAGCTGATCATTGAGTTAAGATCCGTCCGTAAAAAGGGTAATCTTGCTATTGCAGTCTGGTATACCATTGTCCAAATTTTCACGAGATGGGAAACATACACTGAACGGCTTGTCTAAGAATAGCTCCATTGAGTTAGTCAGTGGTTCTGGGAATTTGCGGAAATTGGTCAAGTCGAGTGTCCTCCAGAATGGCTAGATCCGAAGATTCTCTTAGCCTTAACCCTTTCATGCACTTGTTGTTTCTGTGCAACATTCTAATTTAAATGCGTATATCTTCTAAACTACAGCGAATTTTTTGATAAATTAAAGCAAAAACGAAACTTGGATCTCGTGACTTTAATTTTGCACTATTATTTAGCCTGATTTTTAAGAGTTTGAGTGTCATATTGCGGGTTTTGTTGACATGATTCGGAATTTTTTTGAGCAGCGAATAAATCCAACTTTTAGATGATTAAATTATTAACTTAACAATACACCAGAGCATTAGTAATTTTTTTACTGCTTATTTATTGCAAATGCAATATTGTTGATGTTGTTTTTGTTATTATATGATACTATTGCTGTTTTTGTTGTTGTTCTGGCACCTTAATAGAACCTAATACCCTTAATAGAACCAAAATTAGTTACATATTAAACTCTCTTGGACCAAGAGAGCTTTGATTGAGATATTTTTTGTTTTGTTTTATTACCTTTGGTAGCATGTTCAATGTCTTATATGCTTGTCAATATGAATTTCCCAAAATGAATACTAATATTTTCCACATGCACTTTTCATTTAACCCCCCTGGACGATGATGGACCTTCATCTTGATGTTTCCTTCTATTAGGCTAAAAGCAAAGCCTCAGGAGTCAGTCAATAAATTCATAACGAATAATTTTTTAAATTACAAAATATTTATGTATACATGTACATTAGGGTGTCACTTATATGATAAACAATTTTTTTTTTCGAATTTCGAAAAGCATACCCTCTATATTTTTTAGTAATGCTATAAGATACTTAAATATAAAATTTTATCAATCTAGCATAATTGCCACCCGTGCCGACCGAGCTTCAAAGTTTAGTAAAAAACGTGTTTTGTCCTGATATTTCGGTCTGCTATAAAATCACTATAAATGCAACGAATTAAGTGAATAAAAGTAAAAAATGAATTAGATGAACAATAATCTTTAATTAAAAACCATAAAGTCATAACAATTATTCAGGGCATCTTCTTTTTTAACCCCCGACGCAAAAAGAGGGGTGTTATAAGTTTGACGTGTCTGTTTGTCTGTTTGTCTGTCTGTCTATGGCATCGTAGCTCCCGAACGCATGCAGTGATTTCAATTTAGTTTTTTTTGTATTAAAGGTGACTTATGTGCGAGTGTTGTTAGACATGTTTGGTGAAAATCGGTTGAGCCGTTTAAAAGTTGTGGGGAGTAAAAGTGGGGAGAAAAACATCAACTTTGTCCGATTGGCTTAAAATTTGGTCCTATTGTAGCTGACGACGTCACTGATTCGAATCTGAGGTTATTTTTGCTCTATCTCTTCTCGTTTAGAAGTAATGGCCATTTGAAGTTAAAAACATAAACTTTGTCCGATTGGCTTAAAATTTGGTCCTATTAAAGCTGACGACGCCACTGATTCGAATCTGTGGTTATTTTTTCTCTATCTCTTTGCGTTTTTGCTCTATCTCTTCGCGTTTAGAAGTTATGGCCATTTGAAGTTAAAAACATAAACTTTGTCCGATTGGCTTAAAATTTGGTCCTATTGAAGCTGACGACGCCACTGATTCGAATCTGAGGCTATTTTTGCTCTATCTCTTCTCGTTTAGAAGTTATGGCCATTTGAAGTTAAAAACATCAACTTTGTCCGATTGGCTTAAAATTTGTCTGTCTGACTGTCTGTCTGTCTGTGGCATCGTAACTCCCGAACGCATGCAGTGATTTCAATTTATTTTTTTTTTTGTATTAAAGGTGACTTATGTGCGAGTGTTCCTAGACATGATGAAAATCGGTCGAGCCGTTTAAAAGTTGTGGGGAGTGAAAGTGGGGAGAATGCGTAAAAAAAAAGCAAACGAGCTTGACCTTAAATGTAATCTATACCTTAACAAGAATCTAAATTATAGTAAGTATATTTTAATATACTAAAGTCTAACTTAACCTAACCTACCTATAAAAAGTATGAAATAAAAATTAAATTAAAAATTTAAAAAACCCCGAACTTAAGTAATTTTCATTTAAAAAGTGAAAAATAATAAAAGAAACTTAATGTTAAAGTACCTAAGAATCTATTAATAATTCTAAAAAAAATACGTCGCGTTGGGGGACCGCTCCTAAACTAACAATTTAAATACAAATAGTCTAATTAAGCAACAAAGATTAACTTAAAAACAAAATTAAGAAAATACTTCAAAAACTTTCATAGAATTACTTCAAAAAATTTGCATGTAAGATACGACCGTCAACGACGTCTGCCCTCGCGTGTCCCCCAACGCGACGTATTTTTTTAGAATTATTAATAGATTCTTAGGTACTTTAACATTAAGTTTCTTTTATTATTTTTCACTTTTTAAATGAAAATTACTTAAGTTCGGGGGTTTTTTAAATTTTTAATTTAATTTTTTTAGAGTAGTTTTTTTACAGTCCGAATACAATTTTCTATGTTCCTGAACACAGCGCAGCAAGAATTGCTTTTGTTCTTCTTCAGCCGTGATAAGTCGGTTAAAATCTTGCATTAATTTAACAGACCTTTCAGCACTATCATTTACAACTCTCAAATAGCTTATTCTTCTTTTAGCTTCTAAAAAAGTAGCATTGTTATTCCAAGAAGATACATCTTCCTTTAGAAAACTGTCGTTGATATGCAGTCGTGATAAAAATTGTTTGCTCTTTTCCGATACGAAATCATCCAGTGTTTTTTCTGAAAAAAAAAAGTTAAATAACAAATAAAAATCAACAAATATTTTAAAAATATATCAAAAAGTCAATTTAACTTACCAGACCACTTTTGAGTCAGTTCTTCTTTCGACGGGTCATAGCGTTTGCTAAAATCTGAGGTTTTGTCCCTGTTAAAGTTGGCAATCATTTTCTTCTTAGTTTGGTTATCAACTTGATCATCAAATAGTGATAGAATATGACTGTCTCTTCACATAAATACCACAAGTGATGGCTAAACTTGCTTATGGAAGCTTTAGAAATTGTTGCGTCAACTTTTTCGAACTCTTTTAACATCTTTAAGAAGCGCAAATCTTGGTTAGGGGGCTTTGGTCGCCACTGTGCATTCGAGCCAAGGTTTAACATACAACATTACGACAAATAAGCAAACATCTTGTAGAGCCTTTTTGTCCTTCGCAGTCATTCTGCGACTTAAGTAAACATATTTTTAAAGAATAGATTGCTCTCGCCATCCAGCGTGCCTGATGCATTGCTCCGGGGGGCCTTAGTTTAAATTTTTCCACTGTGTCTCCTCCTAAAAATATTACCGAAGTTCGACCAATTCGCGGTAGTCATCTCTTACAAAACCTTTATCTAATTCTGCATTATAAATAGTAACAAAGCTTGAATGTCTGTTTCGGCAACACGTTCTTTTACGAAATTAAGAGATGGTTCAATTTTACTATTGTAGAGTCAATGTTTTTCGAATTTTCTCTGAACTTTTTGAACATTGGAATATATGGGCTACTAGTAATTTGGTTTCAAAGACAGCTTTTAGAAACAATTCATAAACATGATGACGACAGGCGAAAAGCAAAAACTCTCTTCCTAAAGTGTGCTCCAAAATAGCACAAGTTCCATTGAAACGGCCCGTATTGGAAGCTGTTGTGTCGCAGCACATTATTTGCCCTTTATCGTGAAGGTTCCAGCCAAAGAGGGCTGCTGAGACAGCCTTAGCTTGATGTTTTCCAAAAGAACTTTCTAGTTTCGGTACTGCAAGAAGCTGTTCTCTATCGTCAAATGAAGCAATAACTGGCAAGCGTTCTTCTTTTGAACTCCGTACATCCAACCCGGGTAATAGTTTTCCATCCCAATGGACTGTGACTACGTCGGGTACATTGTTTTGGGAGTCAGATTTTATTGCTTCTGCCCTTCCAGTTTCAGTACGAATTCGCTGAATCGAGGATTTGTAAATAAAGAAATCATCGCTGCTCGGACGAATTGCTTCTACCACCGCATTAAGAATGTAAACGGAATCTCTAATGCTTAACTAGCACCGATCTAGGTGTGGAACTAGTTTAGGTGTTATGAGATTTTTTCTACCTCTTTTTGAACTTTGTTCATGGCAGGGAACGTCCGGCTAGCTGAGTTCAGAATTCAAGATCTGTTCTTGCACCATTTATTTGGTAGCTAGGCAACCGATATGGGAAATATTTTGTTTATCAATCCGTAATTCCACCGACATGTTTTCGCACTAAACAATGGAGCACTAATAGTCTTAAAAATCACATGTTAAATGGCAAACAAAACATATAGTAACAAGTCATAGAGCAGTACTTACCCAACTTGTATAGACAAGTTTAAATAGCAAGTCGGCACGGGCTATCGTTTATACAATAAGTCGAACTAATATTTTTTTCTAGACAAATATCGAACTTGAAATATAAGGGACACCCTAATGTACAGTACGCGAAAAAAGGTTAAAGCCACTTGGTTTTTTTAATAAAACTCGAAAAGTTTCAAATATTTTTGGATGACGTTTTACATATTGATTAAGTAACTATTTTAACGTATATAAAAAATGAATTTTTTTTTAATATGCATGTTTAAACATTTTTTTTATGATTGTTTAGAATTTTTGGTATTTTTTGGTGCGAAATAAGGTTAAAGCCACTTGACGTTTACTACATGAAAACAAATGTTATTTACATTTTTATTCTTTGTGTTTCTCATATTTCGCTGTTATGCACCTTCTTGATTCTGTAAGTGCAATTTGACAATATCTATTACGCAGTTGTCATCCAAACATTGCTCAATTTGCTATGGGTGCCCTTAAACAATTAACAGAGGCCGAAAAAGCCAAAATTTCCACTCTAAAAGATTATAATAAAATGTCAAATCGTCAAATAGGAAAGGAAATTGGTCGCTGCAAAGATGTAGTTGGAAATTTTCAAATAAATCGCCAAAATTATGGTAAAAACTACATAACAGGGCGACCATCGACGATTGCAAGTGCCCTAAATCGACGTTTAATCCGAAGTGCTGGCAACAGCTTTAAATCTGCTGGCCAATTAAGAAGTGAAAATGAAATACCCGTTGGTGTTCGCCGTGTTCAACAAATTTTAAGCGGTTCAAAACACTCGAAATACAAAAAAATTAACCGCAAGCCAATGCTGTCAAAAGACAATATAGCAGCTCGTCAGAAATTCGCCTTGGACCACCTGCGCTGGACAAACCAATGGCAAAAAATAATTTTTTCTGACGAGAAAAAGTTTAATTTGGATGGCCCAGATGGACTTTCTAAATATTGGCAAGATTTGCGTACCGAACCGAAAACATTGTTTTCACGCCATTCTGGCGGTGGATCGGTTATGGTTTGGGGTGGCATTGGGTACCTTAAAAAGATGCCCTTACCATTCATTTCCACAAGAATGAATGCAGAACAATACCAGCAAATGGTTCGACCCTATTTTCCGTCATATGGCTTGAAGTGCGCTGGAATGGACTGGAAATTGCAGCAAGATAATGCACCGATTCATGCTGCCAGATCGACAACAGCCTTTTTTCGTGAGAATGGAGTCCAACTTTTTAACAATTGGCCTTCCAAATCACCAGATATGAACATAATCGAGAATGTCTGGGGTCTTTTGGCACGTGTAGTGTACGGAAATGGCCGGCAATACAATAACAAAGATGAACTTAAGGTGGCCATCGTCTCATGTCCAAATAAAAGCACTATATGACAGTCTACCACATCGAATGCGTGCTTTGTATGATGCTAAAGGTAAACATACGAAATATTAAAAAGATGTTTAGCAAAAATTGGATTTTCGTTTAAAAATAACTGAGTGGCTTTAACCTTATTTCGCACCAAAAAGTAGCAAAAAATCAAAAAAACTAAAAAAAAAGGATTTAAACCATGTGAATTAAAAATTTTTTTTTTTGTTTATACGTTAAAATAATTACTTAATAAATATGTAAAGCGTCATCCAAAAATATTTGAAACTTTTCGAGTTTCATTGAAAAAACCAAGTGGCTTTAACCTTTTTTCGCGTACTGTATAATACATATGTATTTTTTGCAAATGCAATATTGTTGATGCTGTTTTTGTTATTATATGATACTATTGCTGTTTTTGTTGTTGTTGTTCTGGCACCTTAATAGAACCTAATACCCTTAATAGAACCAAAATTAGGTACATATTAAACTCTCTTGGACCAAGAGAGCTTTGATTGAGATGTTTTTTGTTTTGTTTTATTACCTTTGGTAGCATGTTCAATCAGCCTATCTTATATGCTTGTCTATATGAATTTACCAAAATTAATACTAATATTTTCCACATGCACTTTTCATTTAACCCCCCTGGACGATGATGGACCTTCATCTTGATGCTTCCTTCCGTTAGGCTAAAAGCAAAGGCTCAGGAGTCACTCCATAAATTCATATCGAATAATTTTTAAAATTACAAAATATTTATGTATACATATGCATATATATTTTTTGCAAGTGTAATATTGTTGTTGTTGTTTTTGTTATTATATGATACTGTTGTTGTTTTTGTCGTTGTTCTGGCACCTTAATAGAACCTAATACGCAAAAATCTGGTACAAAGGGTATATGTATTATGTTTGTGCAAGCCGAAAATGTATGTAACATATAGAAGGAGTCGCCGGAGACACCCCAAAGTTACCTAAAATATGATCAGGGTGAATAGAGAAGTCGATATACCCATGTCCGTCTGTCCGTCTGTCCTTTTGAATGCCTAGATCTCAGAGATGGTAAGAGCTGGAGTTACCAAACTTTCACATTAGATTCCATATTATTCCATAGGAGACAAGTTTATTTTATTTTTTTGATATCGGTGTTAAATTATATAATTCGTTTGGTAATGAAGATATTGTAACCAAATTTGGTATTCGAAATTTTTCTTTCTGAAGATTTCCCCCCTCCTACTATCCAATAAAAAAAAAAAAAAAAAAAAAAACTAAGTTTTTAATTACATTTTGATTTACGTTATTTTGACTTTTTTGGAATGTCACAACTTTAATGAAACACTAATGCACTTTTACGCTACAGAGTATTTATAAATAATATTAATTGATAAATTTCTTATTAAAGAACGTTAAAGCATTGTTTTTCAATACAGTAATTATTTAAAGTTAGTAACAGTAACAAGAAAAATATACAATATTGGATAAATAATGACATTGCTACAGGATATAATCACAGCAAAGTATTACAGAAATAATTACGCAGTTAAGAGATCATAATACGATGTGATAATAATTGATAAACTTATTTTTTAATGATTTCTAGTGCTTTACATTTTTTTTTTTTTTAAATTAAAGTTATATTTTCACTCTGCGGTGTTTCAATACCGACAATTTTTCAACGACTTCGCGCAGGTTGATTTCGTCAACCTTATCTTTCGAAGAATAAAGTAACATCAACTTATTTAAGTGATCATCGCTCATTGTTGTTTTCAGATAATTGAGATCTAATTTTAGCTCACCAAATGAGCGTTCACAAGAAGCTAATGCAACTGGAGCGATGAGAATGAAACAAACAAGTTTGTGCGCCAAGGGAATTACATTTCGCAATCTAAACACTACTTTACAAATATCCTCAAAATTTGTAAATCCTGCACATGATTCGAAAAGAAGTTCCAGCTCAACGAGCAAACATTCTGGCTCTTCATTGAAAAATCCTGGCTCTAATTGCAGAATAGATTCAATTAATTCGATTGTGACCATTGCTCTTCTCAAATGGAAATTGGAATAGTTTCTGAATAGGCATGAACATTATAAAAATTACTTCCATATTCCATAATAAGTCATAAAATCAAAATGGAAAGCTGTTTCAGGATTATCAGATATATTTTTCTTGCTACTATATTATGTCGGTTCAGGTACCTATTATTGGAAAGATTTTTCCGATTGAATTATTAGCATTTGCTCAATTGGAACTTAAATTGTAATTTTTAATTGTTGCCGTTTTTATGGAGCAGTCTCTTTTGATACTGATTGTATTTTGTGAAAAAGATATAGAAATGTTATGTGTAATAGATTCTATTAAATTGATATTTTAGAAAATCTTATGACGGTTTTTGTCAGAGTGAGATTATTTAGAGTCATGGTCGGCTATACTCAATTTTTGATAGACAAATACCTTTATAAAATTATCAATA
Organism: Chymomyza amoena; assembly: GCA_037043745.1. Lineage (NCBI taxonomy): Eukaryota > Metazoa > Arthropoda > Insecta > Diptera > Drosophilidae > Chymomyza > Chymomyza amoena. The sequence continues at coordinate 11,012 of JBAMAX010001583.1, forward strand.
ATTTTAATATGATCGTACAAACTTATACAGCCTTCTCCCAAAAACATTCAGTGTTTGAAGAGACTGCTCGATGAAAACCACTACAAACAAAATGAACCGTGAGACCGTGAGAGAAACACGTCACGACGTCCATGTAACAATATGTAGCGATTTTTTTGTTACATGACGTTGCATCGTGTTGCTCTAGTGGTTCACCCTATGCTCCATAAATTACAAGTCGATTAATATTCCAATATCTCTGCAGAAAAAAAATCGAATTTTTCTATTTGTACGAAAATGCGGCTGTAGACTTTTAGTTGTGAGAGTGGCAAATCGAACCGAAAACGAGTGAACACTAGAACCACCTTTAGTTGTCTATAATTATTATTTAATTTTAATTTAATTAGGTCGTGATCTTCGAGTCAGCACTTTTATTTTTATTGACTCGGGTAATTTTACTAACTGCCGACTTATACATGAATAATTTACTGCAAAAACTTAAAAAGAAATTGAGGACGTTGTATTAAAACTTCCAAGTTTTATTGAATGTAATTTACAAATTTTCAGGATTTCCAAATACATTTCAAATAACCGATTCTGAATTTTAATTGCTCGAATATTACGTGAAAAATCCGAGATTTGCCGACTGCTGCATGTTTGGGGGGGTGTCACCCTTATTTTAGTATTATAGCTATTTTCTTATAATTTTCCAACGAAAAACCAAAAAACAACCAAAACTAGTCTCCATACCAACTCGGAGAACGTTTTGGGACCAAACGTTTGTGAGCATTTTTTTTATATGAAGTTTTGTTTTGTTTGCGTGTCTGCATCTAGCCCTTAAGCCTACAAATCTTGAAAACCGATGACTTTCTTGCACGAAAAATACACTACCAACTAAAGTCATTATTTGTGCAAAAACTTAAATTTAAAGTGCTTGAATGGGAATTTAAACTTTTTGGATCATGTAAATTTCAGGACAACAAGATACGTTGAAGTTTAAAAAAAAAAGTCCAAAAGTCTACGTGGGCGCCTAGCTGAGGAGGCGCTCAGCCCAGCTCAGGGGGCTCTCAGCGCCCTGGCTACGGCCCTGTTTCTACCACAAGCATATTCTGTGTCTCTCCCGCTCTGCTCACTAACACTTTTACAAAGAAATTAATAAAATGCGCATTTAAGTGGGCAGTGAAAAAGTGTAAAAAGGACGGCAAATTGAAAATCCAACTGTATTTTTTTTTGCTATTATTTTTAGTACAACGAATGTAATAATGTGCAAACGCGTGTGTGTGTGTGTGGGTAGAGAGAGCAAAAATTTATCTCTTTGCTCGCTTTGGTTCCCTTTGCTAAAATGCAGTGCAGTCAATAAGTGTAAGCGATATGTCTGTGTATTGAATTAAAAGCAGCTTGTTCTGTTGTAGTGTGCGTGGGCGAAGCTTTTTTTTAACGTGTGTGTGTGTAGGCAGTGTATTTTTTTGTTGTTGTTGTTGTTTGTAATGCCCTGTAGCCAAATTGGTTATTGGTTATTTGCAGCGTGTAAATTGTTGTTATTACATTTTTAATTAAATAAATTATATTGAACTGCAGTTAAATCTGTATGATTTTTAAAATCATTTTATTTTCGCTTTTAATCAAAAATAAACGCCCATACAAAAAGTGTCAATTTACATTTACATTTTTTCTGCCTTTGATATGAAATTAAAAATAAAAATTCCGTTGCCTAAGGCAAGGCTATCGTTTTTAACGCTGAAAATAAATCAGATTGCATATTTTATTAAAGTATTTATTTACACAGCTTTTGAAATTATTTTAAATGAAAATAATTTCTGTCAGCTTTATTTTGTGGAAAATTTAAGTTTACGCGTTCCAAAAAAGTGTTATGTTTTAAAATAGTTAGTGAAATAATAAGCAATACTTGGAAATAATTAGCTTATGTTTAAATCATATATTTTTTATAATGAACGTGGTTGCAAGCAAAGGCTTAATTTTAATTATAGCCAAAAATTTGTTCCCGAAATATTGAAGAATAACTATAAAGAGTGCCCAAAAATAAGTTTTCTAAGAACAAATTCGAGAACGGTGCTTAAGAAAAAGAAAAGGTTGTCATTTTCGTGTTTCTCGAACCAAAATTAACCCAAAAAAAAACTTTTATATAAAGGTTCTTTCGATGACTCTAGGTTAGGTTAGGTTAGGGCGGCAGCTGGAACTGACGTCCCAACTAACTTGGGCCAAGGATAGGCCAAAGTGATACCGCTACTGACTCACTTTCACCACTCTTCCCCCCTCGAGAGGTCCACTACATGAGGTGAGAAAGCCATCCAGCAGCCGCAATAAACTTTAAAAGGCATTTTGGACTCTGTTCAGAGAGCTGCGCTAATTTATAAAGAAAATGTGACTTTAGGAACCTGAATCTTTTAATGCCCAGCCCAGGGCAATGACAGAAAAAAGTGTTCCACCGTCTCCAGCTCCTTCTCATCGCCACAGCTTCTACAGAAGTCACGGTGAGGAGCATTCAACCTGTATGCGTGATTTCTCACTAGCAAGTGTCCCGTGATAGGACTGATAACAGTTGAGCACTGGGCTCTATTTAGACAGCCAATTTCTTTGGTTCTTTTACTGCAGTATGTCGGCCAAGTTTGCCCCGAGATCCTACACGAGTTCGATGTCCGATTTCACGTTTTGCACAGAGAGCGAAACAATTTCGTATTCTCAGTTTACAGCTGGCATGGTATACCCAGGCCCTCCTTGTCTTGAAGGAGGATGCTGGTAGCTCCTTATCTAGCCGGTTCATCCGCAATACAGTTGCCTTCGAAGTCCCTATGTCCTGGGACCCATATGAGATGAATTGAAAACTGCTCAGCCATCTTCCCTAAAGACAATCGGCAGTTGTTCACTGACTTCATACACGAACTCAACGAAGCTAGGGACTTAGTAGCCGCTTGGCTGTCCGAATAGATACAAATGTTCTTCTTTCGAACTTGTAGGTTTCTTATTGTTATTAAAGCTTCCTGGATTGCAGTGACCTCTGTCTGAAAAACACTGCAGTGGTCCGAGAGTCGGAAAGCACTTTTAACGTTGAAACCCTCAACGTAGACGCCTCCGCCTACACGTTCGTCTACCTTGGAACCGTCCGTGTACATATATCTTTATAGAGCTCGTTGGTCCTGTTACAACTGTATTCTACTCCTCCCTGGTTGGAATATATTCTCTAAATTCGGTTACGAAATATTCCTGCGATATACAGTAGTCTGTGCTTTCGGGAATAAGTGGGTTCCCCTTAAGAATCTTTGCATGACCAAAATCTTGGTCATTCCATTTATTCGCCTCTCTCATGCGTAAAACTGATAGAATGGCTTGTTGTTTCCCCACTTTGTTCAGGTAGGAGGTATAGAATAGTATCTAGTACTGCGTTTGGAGTGGAGCGTTTTTATATATTAATACTGCAGTAATTGGGGTATGAAGAGTGCTGAACACTTTCAGCATTGTCACTTGAACTTTAAACTATCCAATAAAGAATATGTTCGCATTTTCAAATAATTTTTTAAAATTTTATAAATTAAATAATTGGGTTGAAATTTGTTCTTAATTTAAGTATAATAACTCTCTGTGATGCATTCAATACAAATTGTATATAAAAAAATTGTATAGCTCTCTGTTATTGTGAAATCAAGGAAATCGAATTCTTTTGACTATTGGGTATGTCTGAACACCTTTTTCTGAGAGATTATAAGAGCTAGTAATACGAAATTTTACTAAATGAAGCGTTTTGAACGCACACAGGATCGTGCAATTAAATTATCTTTATATCTCATAAACTTATCGTTCTACAGCCCACACTAAAAAACTCATATTGGACTTGATTTTCTAAAAGCAGAAATCATTAAAATAATATAATAAATACATTATGTCAAATTCTAATAATAATTAGACAGATGCGATAAAAATGAAGATTGCCTACTATAGAGTACACAAGGAAGACCTAGACTCAGGAAAAATGCTCTGAGTTTGATGTTTATTTTTCCTCAAATGCACTTTATCAACCGTTTGCGCTTTTTGACGCATTATTTCAAGCCAAATGATTTTAAAATTAAATGTCACATTTAAATAAAGTAAATATCAAAATAATAAAATATAAAATCCGTGAAGCCACAAATATTAAAAATCTGCGTTTAATCAAATGGATTTGACATTCAAATTAATATCATTGTTAATTTGTTGACACATTAATATAATAATGAGCTCAATAATATTCTAATTTTAATATATTCCAAAGTGTTTTAAAGTGCAGCTTGCATTTTTGCCTTAATACATCTTTTTTGTTCGATGTATTACTTGCAAGCAGCTTGCCAATCTCAACTCGATTCCTTATTCTTCCCCGATTCTTTGAAGAACAAAAATCAAACCCTCAATTCTAAATTGTACTTTATTAGCGTCATTTGGTTGATTTCGCCCACTGTGTGTGGCCAGCTGCTGCTGCCGCTGTCAGCCGCTGGAACAAAGCAGCGCTCAGTGAAGCGTCTTGGCTAAGCAAAAAGTGTTGCCTATTTAATTAGGTTCCTAAATCTTTTACTGCCCAGTCCTGGGCAGTGACTGAAAAAGTATTCCACCGTCTCCAGCTCCTCCTCATCGCCACAACTTACTACAGTAGTCATGGTACGGAGCATTCAACCTAGATGCGTGGTTTCCCACCAGCCAGTGTCCTGTGATAGCACGGATAACAGTTGGGCACTGGGCTCTATTCAGACAGCAAAGTTCTTTGGTTCTTTTGCTGCAGTATGTCGGCCAGTTTGTGCGAGATTTTACACGTGTTCGATGTCCGATTCCATGATTTATTTTCACAGAGAGTTTACAGCTGGCCATGGGTATACTCAGGTCCTTCTTGTCTTGAAGGAGGATGCTGGTAGACAAGGTCTAGCCAGTTCATCCGCAATACAGTTTCACTCAAAGTCTCTATGTCCTGGGATCCATATGAAGTGAATTGAAAACTGCTCAGCCATCTCCCCTAGAGACAAGCGGCATTTGTTCACTGACTTCATACACGAAGTCATCGAAGCCGCTTGGCTGTCCGTACAGATACAAATGTTCTTATTTCGAACTTGTAGGTTTCTTATTATTATTAAAGCCTCCCGAAATACGGTGACCTCTGACTATAAAACACTGCAGTGATCCGGGAGTCGGTAAGAAGTTCTAACGTTGAGTTCGTCAACGTAGACTCCTCCGAATACACGGTCGTCTAGTTTGAAAACGTCCGAATATATAAAAATATCAATGACCCTTAAATTCGTAAAAATTGGGCCATAATATTCAAATTTCCAAAAGAACCAAGCTACGAGTATTTCAAAAAATGTATCAAGTCCAATTTAATGTATGAAAGCCAAATCTGGCTTTTAACCAATACCATCGCAAGTAATCTCCAGGTATTCATAAACAAGTGCCTCCGAATAATATGCAGAATTTTTTCAAATTTATTTCTTCTTTCTTTTTTTAATTTTCGATTATATTCCATTTTGGTAAACTGACAAATTGTATATGTAATTATTTATATATATACATTAGGGCGGATTAAATTGTATGACGTTCTGGGACTGTCAGCGATTTTTATTCTTTGGTCATTGTAGAACAAGAAGCTAATGAGTCAAAAATGAATTTCGAGTCGAAAATACATCTATTTTATTTCCACTGGTCGACTTGAAATTCATTTTTGACTCATTAGCTCTTGTTCTAAAATGACCAAGAATCAAAATCGCTGCAATGAGCCAAAGAACTAAAATCGCTGAGATCGCTTTATATCAAAAACATTGATGCACCCTACAATCTACCATCTACATATTTATATACTATGTATGAGCACAACAAATGTTGTTGCTTCTGTAATGTCCTTAAGATTCACTTTTGTGTTCTGAAAATTATTTCTAAAAATTAGCATTATAAACAAGCAGGTAAGATGAGCAGGAGGGGGAAGAAAAGGATTTCGACCGGGGCCGAGTTGAAATATAAGGGTCGGAACATTTCTTTCTACGGCCCTGGATATACATAAGTATCGATAAGAGTAGAAAGCTCGAAAACTTTGGATGAGTATGTAACACTAACTAGAGTTATATACAAATAAAAGATTACATAGCGGCTTGTTTACGACATAAAGCTAACTTTTTGTAAGTACAGTTGAGTTGCAATTTATTAAGCTGGCTAAGGAAGTAGTTAAAGTTAAAGTAAAAAAACTTAAATTTCCGGCTTTAGAAGCAGACTTATAGTTACACTTGTATAGTTTTTCCAAAGACTATTGTATATACTTTGTAAAAGGTGTAACTATAATGACAAATTGCATGTTATCTTAACAGAGTCGGATAAAAAATCCAAAACAGTCAGGCGTAATATAATACTATATTAGTTATCTTTAAATACTCATAATAGTCGTATGTCCGACATGTAATCAAAAGACGATTTTTAAACTGGAACTTAATACAACTAGTTACAGTCTAGTCTAGAGCTGCTCTATCATGAATTTTTTCAGAAGCTTTTTGGAGAGATTTGCAAATTTGGTGCTACTGTACATAAACTCGACAAATAGTCTTTAAAGCGATTCGTGGAACTCTGTAAGATGCTTGATGTCTGTCTTTTGTACTAATTTAAGTTGCCGAAAACCTCAAAATTTACTGGCAATTTGAATAAAATGATTGCAATTGACGGCATGTAGCCTACATTGTCCATGTCGAATGCAACAAGAGATCTCTGTACTATCTAAAATTCCGTTTGCAACTTTTATGAAGCATTTCGACTTACTTAACTTAAGCTAGTTACACTAAATAGTAGATATAATCAAAGAATATAGTTCTATATTCTTTGATATAATACAATTTTAAATCCTCTGTTATTTGCATTACATTATATTATTATACGACATGATATTGTGGCCCTGTATTCCATCTTAGAACTCTAGGATATATACGCACTATATATGAAGTATAGCTTTCACATGATTTGCTTATAAATATTGCAAATATTTTGCGTACAATTTTTGTAAGAGATCAAAACTAGATATAATACAATTTTAAATCGCTATTTCCTCTATTATTTGTTTTACATTATATAAAGAAAATTTTCACATCATTTACTTGTAAATATTGGAAACATTTTGTGCAAAATTGATATACGAGAGATTAATTGTTTAAAACTTGGGCTATACACTAATTTTCAATGCTTAAGAACTCCAAATTGGCCTGAAATCATTGCCTGGTTAGATAGTTTTAACTTGAATTTTACTGCAACTTGTGTAGCCAGCCCAAGCTTAAATCCTTAACCAAATCCTTTCATATTTCAAAAAGAAAACGTGCCGTAGGCTGCCGCGCTTTGATATGACACAAACTTATTGCTTTTCAACTTCAGCTTATGCGCTTTTATATAAGCTCATATCAGCGCTCTGTGTACACGAAATCTTAATTACTTGCCGCTGCTTGCAGCGCCGGCTCATCAGCCCTTGCAATCTTGGTTATATTAAACTGCGGCTTATTGATGACAATTTCACCGCCTGTATGTTGGCTCTTCTCCATGTGCATGACCAGCTGTGCCCGGCGCATATAGCCCGCATTGCAAACACCGCAGGAATATGGCTTTTGATTGCTATGCAGAAAGCGATGCACATTGCGATTTTCCTGGCGGCTAAAATGCTTGCCACATATATCACAGCTGTAGGGTTTAATATCGGCATGGATTAATAAATGCTTCTTGTGCGTTGCTGGATCACTAAATGTGGCATCGCAATGCTCGCAATGAATGTCCCGCAGCTGCTTGTGCACCGACTTGATGTGAGTGTTGAGCAGACGACGGCGCTTGAAATGCTTGCCACAAATGTTGCACGCAAATTTGGCCTGCTTATAATGTACGGTCTGCATATGGGTGCGTGCATTGGAGCGCTGTGCAAAGCTGGCATCGCATACGCCACATTTGTAGGGACGTGCGCCTGTATGGATGCGTCTGTGCACTTGAAGATATTCAAGGCGCGCAAAGATTTGACCACAGTAGTCGCAGCAGAACTGTTTGGCGGGACGTTGTTGAACAAGTAACTCCGTTTGGCTGCTGTCATAGCTGGCCGTGGACACCGCATCTTTAACAAAAAAAAAGAAACATAAATAACTAACGTCTAAATAGTCAATTTTAGTACCTTCTGTTTCCTCGCTGGACTCATATATGATTTCCTCAATTAAGTCTTCTAGAGATAAGGTACCATTTAGCTCAGCAGCGTCGGTATCTGGATACTCTTGCTCTAGGCTGCTTTCATCTGCGCTCAAGTCATTTCGAGACGTTGACGTTGACCTGGCGGCTTCTTCAAACGTGTCGAGTATTTCGCAGCGCGCCTCTTGCACTTTGCGTTCGAGTTCTTCATAATGCAATAATCTTACTTTGCAGTCGCCGCACAGTAGCTGCAATATGTTAAGTCAAATAAACTTTTTTCTTTAAATCTAGTAACTTATGGCGCTTACTGTTGTGTGCATTTTGTCTGCTTGCAGCTCATAACCCAAAATCATAGCCAAAGTGTCAGCCAGTTTGGTAGCCGGCTGACCGCTAACACTTGGACGTTCATCGAATAGACAATCGCACAATTCGTTGGCTTTTAATTCACAATGGCATAGGTAGCAGCGTGTACTACTATAATCGTCGTCCATTATAATTTAATAAAACTCACAATTTCTGCGCTAATAATTTAATTCTTTGACTGACTTTGTTGCAAGTAGCTAACAGCTGTTAAGGTTGCCAGATGGCGATCAGCAGCTGCTTTGTTGTACAGCACTGGCAGGCGCTTATATTATGCAGCACTTACGCAATTAGCGCCATCTACTGTAATACTCCAGCCAAGCAGTATCCAACTGCTTGAACAAAAATGCAAGGCGTGAAGTTTTAAGCGTTGCTTTTGAGTTAATTTTGTGTGCGTGTGTAAGAAAAATAGAAAGAAAGAAAATATGTCTCGTCAGCTGTTTTTTGTTGTTGTTGTTGTTGGTTAGCCTGGTAATACGCACACAACAGCAATTCAAATGTAAACTTAAAATTTTATTTTTCCCCGCGTTTACCTCTTGATCGAGTATTTGTCTTTATGTAATTTTTAACTGCTTGTATTGAGTTTTACTGTAGATGGCGCTAAATGATAAAGTGCAGCTATTTTCAAAAGTATCTAGCATTTGTCTTTATTAGCTTAATACTGGACAGCCTGAGGGGCTTCTGCTGCTCTAGCTTTTATTTACTTTGTTCTACAGAATTAGTTCTAAGTTACAATGTTAAATAAATAAATAGTTTAATACTATTTGACTTAAGAATAGTCTCAAAATTCTTAGCGCCAAAAATTTTACTCATTAGTAAGCAGTGGCAGTGCTGCCTGTTTTTGGTAAAATTGACATGTAGATGGCGCAGGCAAATAACTAAACGTTTTTGTTTGTGCGCTAAAAAATAAAATATTAATATAGAGCAATCTATTTTATAAGCAGAAAAAATGTCTCCTAGGCAAAAATGATGTACACTAAAGAGCAAAAAATAGTCATTTAGGGACCACGTGGAGCTCCAACAACGCAAACAATGTCCAGGACATGCGAAAAGTTTCCAAAACTTCTACCTCTGCACTGTGGTCGAAAATTAATATCTTTTAAACTAAAAATGGCGTACGTAAAGTCGGGCGCGGACGACTTTAGGATACCCTGTACCACTAGCTTGTAATAAAAAGTCCGATTTCTTCACAAAAAACCAAAAACAGAAGAATTTTTAAGCAAACATTTTTTTTGGCCGATCGTTCCTATGGGAGCTATATGATATAGTCAAGCTGATTTCAATAAAATTTGACGCAGTGCTTAAATACCTTAAAAATTATTCTGATTGCCAAATTTATTTCAAATATCTTTACAAACAAACAAAACACATCGAATTTTGTAAAAAAAAGAGTTTTTGCCGATTGGTCCTATGGGGCCATATGATCTGGTCAAACGATTTGGATTAAATTTAGTACAGTGCTTAAACTATAAAATACCACGAATGTCAAATTTGGTCCCAATATCTTAACAAACAAACGAAACACAACAAATTTTGTTAAAATCGATTTTTTGGAGAGACTATTGATATAGTATGTTTTGTTCAAATTTGGCTGAAATCTATTTTAAATCAGACCAGTAGCTATAGATATAAAATGAATCACGCAATGTCTAAATTTGGTCTCCAAGAATATCTATATTAAACAAACGAAATACATAGCGAATTTTTGCTTAAAAACATTACTTTTTGCCAGATCGGTCCTATGGGAGCTATATGATATAGTCCACCGATTTTGTTCAAGGTTTGGCACAATGCTTAAAACTTTAAAACCAAATTTTCAAACAGCCAAATTAATGGTCTACGATATCTTTCATGTAAAACTACGGAATTATAGTCTACAATCTCTGTCTTGTCGTCTCTCAAACACATATGGAGCTATATGAATTTTGATTCACCACTGATCAGATTGTTCAGGAATAACATGGGATCTGAGTATTCGTTACTATAGATCTACCATCTCGAGTCTCTTCAGATAGCACATACATTCTCGCTTGGTACAGCTTAATATACCCTTTGCACTACATACGGTACAGGGTATAATAATAAATATATAACCCGAAATCGGTTTTGGGTACATCTTCTTCATTTTTATACCCGTACCGTATGGTACCAAGGGTATATTAAGTTTGTGCAAGCCGAAAATGTATGTAACATATAGAAGGAGACGTCGGAGACACCCCAAAGTTACCTAAAATAGATCAGGGTGAATAGAGAGTCGATATCCATGTCCGTCTGTCCGTCTGTCCGTCCGTCCGTCTGTCCGTCTGTCCGTCCGTCCGTCTGTCCGTCCGTCCGTCCGTGTGAACGCCTAGATCTCAGAGATGGTAAGAGCTAGAGTTACCAAACTTCACATTAGATCCCATATTATTCCATAGGAGGCAAGTTTATTTTATTTTTGTGATATCGGGATAAATTATATAGCTCCTATATGTGTGTTTGAGACGACTCGACAAAAGGTTTTAGATGGATAATTCGTGTGTTCATGAAGATATCGTAACCAGAGTTTAAAAGTTTTTAATGGTTTTCCAGCACTGTACTCAAATTTGATCAAAATCGGTGGACTATATCATATAGCTCCCATAGACTGATCGGCCAAAATATATTTTTAAAGCAAAATTCGCTATATTTCGTTTTTTAATATAGATATAGTAACAGATTTGGAGTTTGAACATTTTTTAGACCATTTGCAATGTGCCAAATTTGAACAAATCGATTGACTATATCATATAGCTCCCATAGACCGATCTTCCAAAAATCGATTTTTTAACAAAATTTGTTGTGTTTCGTTTGTTTGTTAAGATATTGGACCAAATTTGACATTCGTGAGTATTTTATAGTTCCTAAGCACTGTACTAAATTTAATCCAAATCGGTTGACTATATCATATAGCTCCCATAGGATATTCGTCCAAAAACACGTTTTTTATACAAAATTCTATGTGTTTTGTTTGTTTGTAAAGATATTTGAAATAAATTGGCATTCAGATCTTTTAAAGGCATTTAAGCATTGTGTCAAATTTTATTGAAATCGGTTGACTATATCATATAGCTCCCATAGAACGATTTGTAAAACAAAAATTTTTTGTTAAAAAATCTTCTGTTTTTGGTTATTGGTGAAGAAATCGGACTTTATTACAAGCTATTGGTACAGGGTATCCTAAAGTCGTCCGCGCCCGACTTTACGTACGCATATTTGTATTATAGCTAAAACCAAATAAGATAGGAAAATGCTCGTAAGTGGTAAATATTATCTGGATCGCGCTAATCTATCATATATATGCCATATATCTCGAAAGCGGTTTTGGCCATATCTTCCCTATCCACATCATGTTCTCCAAATTTGGTATTTGAAGATACTTTGAATAGATATTAAAATATCCGGAATTTGCTACGTATCGATAGCGATATATAAATGCTTGCACGTTTCAACCCGATAAAGTGTCAAAAAAATCATATATTAAAGTAGCAAGTTGTAGAAGGAAAATTAAATTATTTCTCAGAGACAACGAATCATTTTACAAAAAACAAACAGATTTAGACCTGGCGTGTTCCTACATTATAAGATGAACTAAAAAATTCGTAAGTCTCTACAAAATCTTCAACACTCAGCTCTTAAGTTTTTAAAGTCTTTGTTTTGTTTCTTTTCCACTAATTTCGCGAATAAATAACCCAACAATGGCAATAATAATAATCGTTTTTGATGCAAAACTTTTTAAGCGGTATGGGACTTTCGAAGGGAGTAACTTTGAGATTCTTCTAAGGTGAGCAACAAGTGTTAGGAAGCAATGAAAACGGGGCAGGAAAATGCGCTGTAAAAATAAAAGTTCTAGAACATTTTTCGGTCCCATACAAATTTATTCGCTCTAACGAATACTAGGCGGCTAAATCCGAATCCGAATTCCACAAAGAACCCTGTTCTTCCGAGTTAAACGCCAAAAGCCTTTAGAAACTTTTTATGGTTGCTACCAATGCTTTTATATGTATTCGACTTTCTTGTATACGAATCCGATGCCGAAAAACTCAAAATACCACTTTTTCGAGGTTATGTCAGAGCCACTGAGTTTAGTGCTCCTTTTTTTTAGAGGCTATCTGATACATCGTGCGATCGTGAGGACTTCGTTAACAGTCTGAAGCAAGGCTCGGCCAGAACGACACCAGAGCCCATGGGCGGTTTGAATAGGAGCACTTTTAATCGCTGGTTTTTTTAAGTATCGTGTCAGACGCCAAAGGCTGCGGCTTCCATCATCATTTGTACTCACATAAGTAAGAGACGAAATTATCCTTCTTTGATTTAAGTTATTTAAAGCTTCTTTAAGTCTGTTAGCAACATTACGATAGAGAGCCTTGTCAGCTGGATCATGCTTTCGAAGATAATTTTTTCGCAGGCGTCGCTTCATCCTCAAAAGCTGCGCTGTGTTGACGGTGACCAGCGTGTGTAGGAGCAGCTAGATTAGATGTTTTTGCGTAGCAGCTCAACGGCATCATCAATATCCTTATTGGTATTGATTTCCATTTCAAGATGAGTTTTCATATTAATTTGACGTTGGAACGTCTTGTAACGACCTCTGGTTTGTCCAGAACAACGGCTGGGATAGCTCAGCTATGCCCAGGGTAAATATCATCACAACAAAATTTATATTTTGCTGAGACTTTCGATATTTTAAATAATACTTAATTTACTTTAAGTTTTAAAATTATATTATCCGCCCTTTTTGCGGTCTATTATCACAATACTCTTAAGCCGAGCCCGCACGCTCTCTATTTTACACAAAATAATATTATTAGCAAATATCTTATATACAAAATTCTCGTGTCACAATGTTATGTTCCTTTGAAGCTTATGGACTCACGAACGGCTGAACCGATTTGGCTAATTTTGGTCTTGAAATGTTCGTGGAAGTCCAAGGATCGTTTAAGGTTGAGAAAATATAACAAAATTGCAACGAAAATACTTAAAAGGACAATTTGATTTTCCAATACAATTTTTTTTTTTTAATTTAGGTTGGCATTGTGTACATTGTCAGATTAACTAATATTTTTAGTTTATAGTTTTTGCCGAAAGGAAACAAAAAATTATTAACGATTCATGTTTTGATTTCTGTGTAAAATACATATGATCAATTCAATATTTGCACATAATGCCGCCAAAAAGACGTAACATTGGTAGACGTTCGCGTAGAACTCAATTGCAATCTCATCCCAAAGAACAGCTGAAGCTGAGGAACAACGTTCGCAAAGGAGTGAGTTGAGTCGATTAGAGAAGCAAGATCACGTTCTGCTCATAAAACAGAAGAACGAGATGAATACAATACGAATGCTCGAATGAGAATGAGACGAAATCGGGATTATCAGAATCAATCAGATGAAATCCATGCAGAACAGAATTTAATCCAAAGAACATTCAGGCAAATGCGCAATGCATCCAATCTGCACAGAGCTGCATTCGAATATAACAATACGACCGATTATAGCTCGCATCAATCTGTTGTAATTGGAACAATGAACAAGGTATGTGATCAGTGCCAAGCACTGAAATTTCCCAATGAAAAGCAGTGTATTCGGAGAGGTTCGCTGCTGGATGTATTCGGTAGAATGGCAGAAGAGAGGATTGCCTCATGCGCACATTTTGATTTGGTTGTTTCAGAAAATACTACCGCATGAAATTGATGATATGATATCGGCGGAAATCCCAGTTCAAACAAATGATCCAGAATTGTTCGAGGTTATCACAAAGAATATGATGACCCAACTTCACCATGCATGATCATCGACGGCAAATGCTCCAAAAGATATCCAAGGGCATTGACTTCGGACACTGTTACGGGCTACGATGGAGACCCATTATATCGCCATAGATCAACAGAAGACAATGGCAGATCAACCACAATCAAAGTGCAAAATCAAGAAATTGAAATTGACAATCGTTGGGTTGTTCCATTTTCGCCATTATTATCAAAAACGTATAAAGCCCACATTAACGTCGAGCATTGCAACTCAGTAAAATCAATAAAATACATCTGCAAATATAATAAGGGAAGCGATATGGCGATTTTTGTTGTGAGAGCCGACAATGTGAATGACGAAATTTCACAATATCAAATAGAACGTTGCATTAGCAGTAACGAGGCAATATGGCGAATTTTCTCATTCCAAATTCACGAACGACACCCAACCGTTGTCCATTTAGCAGTTCATCTAGAAAATAGTCAACGTGTTTCTAGACGAGCGAGCGAAGCGAGCGTGCCGGAGGCCGGCTAGTATTTTCATAAAACTGAGCTGCACTTATACTAACAATTTGTAATTTTACAAACTCTACTGTTTTACGCCCTTTAACGGCGATACGCCCACCCAGATATAGAATCCTGGTAGCAGATATATTTGGAGTGGCTCGTTCACGAAACGTACAAACTCCGAACCGGTCGCATCCGGTACGCTACTAATTAAATCTCTCTTGTATCCGCCCTTTGCGACTGTTTGATCTTTTTACTATACGAAACACCTTTAACTGCGGCGCTGACTTTTTATAATCTTCTTACTCGAGATCTTTCTTGTCAACTCTCACTGACTGTCTGTCTTTTTATTATCTCACTGACTGTTCTGTCCAGATTTGGCTGTTGATCCGCCTTATATAGGAACTCGATTGCCGCCAAATCCCGGAATTCCCGCCCAACACTATACTAATAAATCCTAAAAGGCGCTCTGCTTATCTACATACAATAACTATTCTAATAGGAAAGCAAGAGTTCGCCGTATCTAACACTATCTCTATCATCCTGCAGGAAAACATTCCAGTCGCGAACTGGTTTTCAACCACCCCGTTGTGCAACTGTGTGTCCCAAACCTAGTAAGCTCGCATACTTAATTAACTAGTTTGTTAAACATGGGGCTGTCATTGCAGGCAACCAGAATTTTCGGATATGATATGTTCAACTGGTTCCAAACTGGTTCGGCGCATATTGAACAAAACTAGTAGCAGCTTATTAGAAAGTATCAAGTCGCTTCTAACGAATTCAAAACTAGTCCATTTGACATAGAAAATTACTAGTTCTTTGCATTTAGCTATAGGTTGGCAAATATGGTAAATTTGTGAGCGTAAGCCGTGAGCGAAGCGCGCTCTCGTTTACCGCATTTTCTTATCCCACAGCAGTTCTTTTTTGAACCATTTAGGAACTAGTAACGTTTAGAGTAGTTGAGGCCACTTAAATGACACCGAATTCCTGCAGGGATAATCAAGCAAAACGCGTGAGAGACACACATGGACCGTGCATAAGCCGACTGCGTTGCGGCAGAATAGGCTGCAATAGACTCGCGAGTTATGTAAATATATGTAAATATATATGTATATGTATGCCCATCACTGCTGCTTGTGCCAAAAAAATTGATGTTCAAATGAACCACAAAAAAAATCGGAGCCTGTTAAAAATCGCAAAACTAAAACTAACTTTTTTACTCTTTGATTCTGTCTTTGCGCTGCGCGGCCGTCAGCAACTCAAGAGAGCCAATTTGCTCTCGTTCCTCTTTGTCGCGATATTCGCGCTAGGCTGCTGCTCGGTTCTTACTGTCATTTCGTTTTGTCTTTTTAGCTGACCGCGTCGTGCTCCTAGTCGGCGCGTATTAAATTAGTGAAAATCGCGTGAAAAACGTCGGAAAAAAAAAATTAAACGTATTTATTACAAGTGTGGACTATTTAACAATGCCGTTTTGGTGTTTTTCGCGCGTATGGCGCAGCTGCGTAGGCTGCAGCAACCGCAGCGACGCCGGCGCTAACATCGCGATGCGTCGTTGTGTCGTTTTCGTTTGGTCTTTTTAGCTGACCGCATCGTGCTTATTGCAGGTGCTTATTAAATTAGTGTAAATCGTATGAAAATCGTCGGAAAAGTGGAAAATTTTTATATTAAACGTATATATTACAATTGTGGACTATTTCACAATGCCGTTGATTTATTTTTCGTCCGTATTTAATGCACACTGCAAATCTAACGGTGCATTGCGCAGCTGCGTCGGCTACAGCAGCCGCAGCGACGCCGGCGCTGACGTCGTGATGCGCCGTTGTGTTTCGATTCGTCGTCGTTTCATTTGTTGCTGTTTTTTTGTTTACTTTTTATTCTGTGAATTAGTAAATATGTAAAAAAGTGAATTATTTATGCATAAGGTGCAGCAGCGCTCAGTGTTAAGCCAAATCGCGAATGGTCTTTTGAGTGATAATTTTGAGTAAAGCAGACGTGTAACGTGACGTCACTTCAAAAAATTGCTCTTCCTTCAATGCTTCAATATCGCTTGAGAGAGCATCGCTTAAGCGCATAAGCTTGCGAATCGCTTGCGCATCTTAATAATAATAAATAATATTAATAATAATTAAAAAATAGTAAATAATCAAAAAAGTGCCTTAAAAATATTAGTACCTAAATTATAATGAAGAAAACTAAATAATAATCTAA
>JBAMAX010001584.1:0-14942 GCA_037043745.1 Chymomyza amoena
CAAGTTTGCCCCGAGATCCTACACGAGTTCGATGTCCGATTTTACGTTTTGCACAGAGAGCGAAACAATTTCGTATTCTCAGTTTACAGGTGGCTGGTATACCCAGGCCCTCCTTGTCTTGAAGGAGGATGCTGGTAGCTCCTTATCTAGCCAGTTCATCCGCAATACAGTTGCCTTCGAAGTTCCTATGTCCTGGGACCCATATGAGATGATTTGAAAACTGCTCAGCCTTCTCCCCGAGAGACAAGCGGCAGATGTTCACTGACTTCATACACGAAGTCATCGAAGCTAGGGACTTAATAGCCGCTTGGCTGTCCGAATAGATACAAATGTTCTTCTTTCGAACTTGTAGGTTAATTATTGTTATTAAAGCCTCCTGGATTGCAGTGACCTCTGTCTGAAAAACACTGCAGTGGTCCGAGAGTCGGAAAGCACTTTTAACGTTGAAACCCTCAACGTAGACGCCTCCGTCTACACGTTCGTCTACACTGGAACCGTCCGTGTACATATATCTTTATAGAGCTCGTTGGTCCTGTTACAACTGTATTCTACTCCTCCCTGGTTGGAATATATTCTCTAAATTCGGTTACGAAATATTCCTGCGATATGCAGTAGTCTGTGCTTTCGGGAATAAGTGGGTTCCCCCTTAAGAATCTTTGCATGACCAAAATCTTGGTCATTCCATTTATTCGCCTCTCTCATGCGTAAAACTGATAGAATGGCTTGTTGTTTCCCCACTTTGTTCAGGTAGGAGGTATAGAATAGTATCTAGTACTGCGTTTGGAGTGGAGCGTTTTTATATATTAATACTGCAGTAATTGGGGTATGAAGAGTGCTGAACACTTTCAGCATTGTCACTTGAACTTTAAACTATCCAATAAAGAATATGTTCGCATTTTCAAATAATTTTTTAAAATTTTATAAATTAAATAATTGGGTTGAAATTTGTTCTTAATTTAAGTATAATAACTCTCTGTGATGCATTCAATACAAATTGTATATAAAAAAATTGTATAGCTCTCTGTTATTGTGAAATCAAGGAAATCGAATTCTTTTGACTATTGGGTATGTCTGAACACCTTTTTCTGAGAGATTATAAGAGCTAGTAATACGAAATTTTACTAAATGAAGCGTTTTGAACGCACACAGGATCGTGCAATTAAATTATCTTTATATCTCATAAACTTATCGTTCTACAGCCCACACTAAAAAACTCATATTGGACTTGATTTTCTAAAAGCAGAAATCATTAAAATAATATAATAAATACATTATGTCAAATTCTAATAATAATTAGACAGATGCGATAAAAATGAAGATTGCCTACTATAGAGTACACAAGGAAGACCTAGACTCAGGAAAAATGCTCTGAGTGTGATGCAAAATGCACTTTATCAACCGTTTGCGCTTTTCGACGCATTATTTCAAGCCAAATGCTTTTAAAATTAAATGTCACATTTAAATAAAGTAAATATCAAAATAATAAAATGTAAAATCCGTGAAGCCACAAATATTAAAAATTTGCGCTTAATCAAATGGATTTGACATTCAAATTAATATCATTGTCAAATTAATATAATAATGAGCTCAATAATATTTTAATTTTAATATATTCCAAAGTGTTTTAAAGTGCAGCTTGCATTTTTACCTTAATACATAATTTTTGTTCGATGTATTATTTACTTGCTTGCCAATCTCAACTCGATTCCTTATTCTTCCCCGATTCTTTGAAGAACAAAAATCAAACTCTCAATTCTAAATTGTACTTTATTAGCGCCATTTGGTTGATTTCGCCCACTGTGTGTGGCCAGCTGCTGCTGCCGCTGGAACAAAGCAGCGCCCAGTGAAGCGTCTTGGCTAAGCAAAAAGTGTTGCCTATTTATTTAGGTTCCTAAATCTTTTACTGCCCAGTCCTGGGCAGTGACTGAAAAAGTATTCCACCGTCTCCAGCTCCTCCTCATCGCCACAATTACTACAGTAGTCATGGTACGGAGCATTCAACCTAGATGCGTGGTTTCCCACCAGCCAGTGTCCTGTGATAGCACGGATAACAGTTGGGCACTGGGCTCTATTCAGACAGCAAAGTTCTTTGGTTCTTTTGCTGTTTGCTTTTCTTTTACACGTGTTCGATGTCCGATTCCATGATTTATTTTCACAGAGAGTTTACAGCTGGCCATGGGTATACTCAGGTCCTTCTTGTCTTGAAGGAGGATGCTGGTAGACAAGGTCTAGCCAGTTCATCCGCAATACAGTTTCACTCAAAGTCTCTATGTCCTGGGATCCATATGAAGTGAATTGAAAACTGCTCAGCCATCTCCCCTAGAGACAAGCGGCATTTGTTCACTGACTTCATACACGAAGTCATCGAAGCCGCTTGGCTGTCCGTACAGATACAAATGTTCTTATTTCGAACTTGTAGGTTTCTTATTATTATTAAAGCCTCCCGAAATACGGTGACCTCTGACTATAAAACACTGCAGTGATCCGGGAGTCGGTAAGAAGTTCTAACGTTGAGTTCGTCAACGTAGACTCCTCCGAATACACGGTCGTCTAGTTTGAAAACGTCCGAATATATAAAAATATCAATGACCCTTAAATTCGTAAAAATTGGGCCATAATATTCAAATTTCCAAAAGAACCAAGCTACGAGTATTTCAAAAAATGTATCAAGTCCAATTTAATGTATGAAAGCCAAATCTGGCTTTTAACCAATACCATCGCAAGTAATCTCCAGGTATTCATAAACAAGTGCCTCCGAATAATATGCAGAATTTTTTCAAATTTATTTCTTCTTTCTTTTTTTAATTTTCGATTATATTCCATTTTGGTAAACTGACAAATTGTATATGTAATTATTTATATATATACATTAGGGCGGATTAAATTGTATGACGTTCTGGGACTGTCAGCGATTTTTATTCTTTGGTCATTGTAGAACAAGAAGCTAATGAGTCAAAAATGAATTTCGAGTCGAAAATACATCTATTTTATTTCCACTGGTCGACTTGAAATTCATTTTTGACTCATTAGCTTCTTGTTCTAAAATGACCCAAGAATCAAAATCGCTGCAATGAGCCAAAGAACTAAAATCGCTGAGATCGCTTTATATCAAAAACATTGATGCACCCTACAATCTACCATCTACATATTTATATACTATGTATGAGCACAACAAATGTTGTTGCTTCTGTAATGTCCTTAAGATTCACTTTTGTGTTCTGAAAATTATTTCTAAAAATTAGCATTATAAACAAGCAGGTAAGATGAGCAGGAGGGGGAAGAAAAGGATTTCGACCGGGGCCGAGTTGAAATATAAGGGTCGGAACATTTCTTTCTACGGCCCTGGATATACATAAGTATCGATAAGAGTAGAAAGCTCGAAAACTTTGGATGAGTATGTAACACTAACTAGAGTTATATACAAATAAAAGATTACATAGCGGCTTGTTTACGACATAAAGCTAACTTTTTGTAAGTACAGTTGAGTTGCAATTTATTAAGCTGGCTAAGGAAGTAGTTAAAGTTAAAGTAAAAAAACTTAAATTTCCGGCTTTAGAAGCAGACTTATAGTTACACTTGTATAGTTTTTCCAAAGACTATTGTATATACTTTGTAAAAGGTGTAACTATAATGACAAATTGCATGTTATCTTAACAGAGTCGGATAAAAAATCCAAAACAGTCAGGCGTAATATAATACTATATTAGTTATCTTTAAATACTCATAATAGTCGTATGTCCGACATGTAATCAAAAGACGATTTTTAAACTGGAACTTAATACAACTAGTTACAGTCTAGTCTAGAGCTGCTCTATCATGAATTTTTTCAGAAGCTTTTTGGAGAGATTTGCAAATTTGGTGCTACTGTACATAAACTCGACAAATAGTCTTTAAAGCGATTCGTGGAACTCTGTAAGATGCTTGATGTCTGTCTTTTGTACTAATTTAAGTTGCCGAAAACCTCAAAATTTACTGGCAATTTGAATAAAATGATTGCAATTGACGGCATGTAGCCTACATTGTCCATGTCGAATGCAACAAGAGATCTCTGTACTATCTAAAATTCCGTTTGCAACTTTTATGAAGCATTTCGACTTACTTAACTTAAGCTAGTTACACTAAATAGTAGATATAATCAAAGAATATAGTTCTATATTCTTTGATATAATACAATTTTAAATCCTCTGTTATTTGCATTACATTATATTATTATACGACATGATATTGTGGCCCTGTATTCCATCTTAGAACTCTAGGATATATACGCACTATATATGAAGTATAGCTTTCACATGATTTGCTTATAAATATTGCAAATATTTTGCGTACAATTTTTGTAAGAGATCAAAACTAGATATAATACAATTTTAAATCGCTATTTCCTCTATTATTTGTTTTACATTATATAAAGAAAATTTTCACATCATTTACTTGTAAATATTGGAAACATTTTGTGCAAAATTGATATACGAGAGATTAATTGTTTAAAACTTGGGCTATACACTAATTTTCAATGCTTAAGAACTCCAAATTGGCCTGAAATCATTGCCTGGTTAGATAGTTTTAACTTGAATTTTACTGCAACTTGTGTAGCCAGCCCAAGCTTAAATCCTTAACCAAATCCTTTCATATTTCAAAAAGAAAACGTGCCGTAGGCTGCCGCGCTTTGATATGACACAAACTTATTGCTTTTCAACTTCAGCTTATGCGCTTTTATATAAGCTCATATCAGCGCTCTGTGTACACGAAATCTTAATTACTTGCCGCTGCTTGCAGCGCCGGCTCATCAGCCCTTGCAATCTTGGTTATATTAAACTGCGGCTTATTGATGACAATTTCACCGCCTGTATGTTGGCTCTTCTCCATGTGCATGACCAGCTGTGCCCGGCGCATATAGCCCGCATTGCAAACACCGCAGGAATATGGCTTTTGATTGCTATGCAGAAAGCGATGCACATTGCGATTTTCCTGGCGGCTAAAATGCTTGCCACATATATCACAGCTGTAGGGTTTAATATCGGCATGGATTAATAAATGCTTCTTGTGCGTTGCTGGATCACTAAATGTGGCATCGCAATGCTCGCAATGAATGTCCCGCAGCTGCTTGTGCACCGACTTGATGTGAGTGTTGAGCAGACGACGGCGCTTGAAATGCTTGCCACAAATGTTGCACGCAAATTTGGCCTGCTTATAATGTACGGTCTGCATATGGGTGCGTGCATTGGAGCGCTGTGCAAAGCTGGCATCGCATACGCCACATTTGTAGGGACGTGCGCCTGTATGGATGCGTCTGTGCACTTGAAGATATTCAAGGCGCGCAAAGATTTGACCACAGTAGTCGCAGCAGAACTGTTTGGCGGGACGTTGTTGAACAAGTAACTCCGTTTGGCTGCTGTCATAGCTGGCCGTGGACACCGCATCTTTAACAAAAAAAAGAAACATAAATAACTAACGTCTAAATAGTCAATTTTAGTACCTTCTGTTTCCTCGCTGGACTCATATATGATTTCCTCAATTAAGTCTTCTAGAGATAAGGTACCATTTAGCTCAGCAGCGTCGGTATCTGGATACTCTTGCTCTAGGCTGCTTTCATCTGCGCTCAAGTCATTTCGAGACGTTGACGTTGACCTGGCGGCTTCTTCAAACGTGTCGAGTATTTCGCAGCGCGCCTCTTGCACTTTGCGTTCGAGTTCTTCATAATGCAATAATCTTACTTTGCAGTCGCCGCACAGTAGCTGCAATATGTTAAGTCAAATAAACTTTTTTCTTTAAATCTAGTAACTTATGGCGCTTACTGTTGTGTGCATTTTGTCTGCTTGCAGCTCATAACCCAAAATCATAGCCAAAGTGTCAGCCAGTTTGGTAGCCGGCTGACCGCTAACACTTGGACGTTCATCGAATAGACAATCGCACAATTCGTTGGCTTTTAATTCACAATGGCATAGGTAGCAGCGTGTACTACTATAATCGTCGTCCATTATAATTTAATAAAACTCACAATTTCTGCGCTAATAATTTAATTCTTTGACTGACTTTGTTGCAAGTAGCTAACAGCTGTTAAGGTTGCCAGATGGCGATCAGCAGCTGCTTTGTTGTACAGCACTGGCAGGCGCTTATATTATGCAGCACTTACGCAATTAGCGCCATCTACTGTAATACTCCAGCCAAGCAGTAGCCAACTGCTTGAACAAAAATGCAAGGCGTGAAGTTTTAAGCGTTGCTTTTGAGTTAATTTTGTGTGCGTGTGTAAGAAAAATAGAAAGAAAGAAAATATGTCTCGTCAGCTGTTTTTTGTTGTTGTTGTTGGTTTGCCTGGTAGCATGCACACAATAGCAATTCAAATGTAAACTTAACAATTTTTTTTCGCCGCGTTTACCTCTTGATCGAGTTTTGTCTTTATGAAATTTTTAACTGCTTGGATTGAGTTTTACTGTAGATGGCGCTAAATGCTAAAGTGCAGCCATTTTCAAAAGTATCTAGCATTTGTCTTTATTAGCTTAATACTGGACAGCCTGAGGGGCTTCTGTTGCTCTAGCTTTTATTTACTTTGTTCTATAGAATTAGTTCTAAGTTACAATGTTAAATAAATAAATAGTTTAATATTACTTCACTCAAGAATAGTCTCAAAATTCGTAGCGCCAAAAATTTTACTCATTGGTAAGCAGTGCCAGCGCTACCTATTTTGAGCAAACTTGACATGTAGATGGCGCCGGCAAACAACTAAACGTTTCTGTTTGTGCGCTAAAAAATAAAATATTAATATAGAGCAATCTATTTTTTAAGCGGAAAAAATGTCTCCTAGGCAAAAATGATGTACACTAAAGAGCAAAAAATAGTCATTTATTGACCACGTGGAGCTCCAACAACGCAAACAATGTCCAGGACATGCGAAAATTTTCCAAAAATTCTACCTCTGCACTGTGGTCAAAAATTAATATCTTCTAAACTAAAAATGGCGTACGTTAAGTCGGGCGCGGACGACTTTAGGATACCCTGTACCACTAGCTTGTAATAAAGTCCGATTTCTTCACAAAACACCAAAAACAGAAGAATTCTTAAGCAAACATTTTTTTTTTGGCCGATTGTTCCTATGGGAGCTATATGATATAGTCAACTGATTTCAATAAAATTTGACGCAGTGCTTAAATACCTTAAAAATTATCTGAATGCCAAATTTATTTCAAATATCTTTACAAACAAACAAAACACATCGAATTTTGTAAAAAAAAAAGAGTTTTTGGACCGATTGGTCCTATGGGAGCTATATGATCTAGTTAAACGATTTGGATTAAATTAAGTACAGTGCTTATGAACTATAAAATACTCACGAATGTCAAATTTGGTCCCAATATCTTAACAAACAAACGAAACACAACAAATTTTGTTAAAAAATCGATTTTTTGGAAGATCGGACCTATGGGAGTTATATGATATAGTCAACCGATTTTGTTCAAATTTGGCACAATGCTTAAGTGCTCTAAAAAATTTCCAAACGCCAAATCTGGTTACGATATCTTTATTAAAAAACGAAATATAGAGAATTTTTCTTTAAAAAAGTTATTTTAGCCGATCGGTCCTATGGGAGCTATATGATATAGTCAACCGATTTTAATCAAATTTGGTACAGTGATTGGGAACTATAAAAAACTTTCGAATACCAAATTTGGTTACGATATCTTCATAAACAAACGAATTATTCATCTAAAACGCTTTTTTTTGTCGAGGTCGTCTCAAACACCCCCATGGGAGCTATATAATTTATCCCCGATATCAAAATAAATAAAATAAACTTGTCTCCTATGGATTAATATGGGATCTAATGTGAAAGTTTGGTAACTCTAGCTCTTACCATCTCTGAGATCTAGGCGTTCACACGGACAGACGGACATGGGTATATCGACTTCTCTATTCACCCTGATAATATTTTAGGTAACTTTGGGGTGTCTCCGACGTCTCCTTCTATATGTTACATACATTTTCGGCTTGCACAAACTTAATATACCCTTGGTACCATACGGTGCAGGGTATAATAAACATATAACCCGAAATCGATTTTGGGTACATCTCCTTCATTTTTTATTCTATCTAAACCAAATAAGATAGGAAAATGCTCGTTAATGGTAAATATTATCTGGATCGCGCTATTCTATCATATATATGCCATATATCCCTAAATCAGTTTTGGCCATATCTTCGCCATTCACACCATGCTCTCCAAATTTGGTATTTAAAGATATTTTGAATAGATATATCCTGAAATATCCTGAGTTTGCTACATATCGATTGTCTATATCATATAGCGATATATAAATGCTTGCAAGTTTCAACCCGATAAAGTGCCTAAAAAATCATATATTACTTAAGGTAGCAAGTTGTAGAAGGAAATTTTAATTATTTCCCAGAGATAACGAATCATTTTACAAAAAACAAACAAATTTAGACCTAACGTGTTCCTACATTATAAGATGAACTACAAAATTCGTAAGTCTCTACAAAATCTTCAACACTCAGCTCTTAAGTTTTTAAAGTCTTGGTTTTGTTTTTTTCTAGTAATTTCGCGAATAAGTAACCCAACAATGGCAATAATAATAATCGTTTTTGATGCAAAACTTTTTAGGCGATATTGTGACTTTCGAAGGGAGTAACTTTGAGATTCTTCTAAGGTGAGCAACAAGTGTTAGGAAGCAATGAAAACGGGGCAGGAAAATGCGCGGTAAAAATAAAAGTTCTAGAACACTTTTTCGGTCCCATACAAATTTATTCGCTCTTTCGAATACTAGGCGGTTAAATCCGAATTCGAGTTCCACAAAGAACCCTGGTCTTCCGAGTTAAACGCCAAAAGCCTTCAGAAACTTTTTATGGTTGCTACCAATGCTTTTATATGTATTCGACTTTCTTGTATACGAATCCGATGCCGAAAAACTCAAAATACCACTTTTTCGAGGTTATGTCAGAACCACTGAGCTTAGTGCTCTTTTTTTTTTAGATGCTATCTGATACATCGTGCGATCGTGAGGACCTCGTTAACCGTCTGAAGCAAGGCTCGGCCAGAACGACACCAGAGCCCATGGGCGGTTTGAATAGGAGCACTTTTAATCGCTGGTTTTTTTAAGTATCGTGTCAGACGCCAAAGGCTGCGGCTTCCATCATCATTTGTACTCACATTAGTAAGAGACGAAATTATCCTTCTTTGATTTAAGTTATTTAAAGCTTCTTTAAGTCTGTTAGCAACATTACGATAGAGAGCCTTGTCAGCTTGTCATGCTTTCGAAGATAATTTTTTCGCAGGCGTCGCTTCATCCTCAAAAGCTGCGCTGTCTGCGCATCAAGAGAATCGCGGGTGGCGGGTGTTGACGGTGACCAGCGTGTGTAGGAGCAGCTAGATTAGATGTTTTTGCGAAGCAGTTCAACGTCATCATCAATATCCTTATTGGTATTGATTTCCATTTCAAGATGAGTTTGCATATTAATATGACGTTAGAACGTCTTGTAACGACCTCTGGTTTGTCCAGAACAACGGCTGGGATAGCTCAGCTATGCCCAGGGTAAATATCACAACAAAATTTATATTTTGCTGAGACTTTCGATATTTTAAATAATACTCACTTTACTTTAAGTTTTAAAATTATATTATCCGCCCTTTTTGCGGTCTATTATCACAATACTCTTAAGCCGAGCCCGCACGCTCTCTATTTTACACAAAATAATATTATTAGCAAATATATTTTCATAAAACTGAGCTGCACTTATACTAACAATTTGTAATTTTACAAACTCTACTGTTTTACGCCCTTTAACGGCGATACGCTCACCCAGATATAGAATGCTGGTAGCAGATATATTTGGAGTGGCTCGTTCACGAAACGTACAAACTCCGAACCGGTCGCATCCGGTACGCTACTAATTAAATCTCTCTTGTATCCGCCCTTTGCGACTGTTTGATCTTTTTGCTATACGAAACGCCTTTAACTGCGGCGCTGACTTTTTATAATCTTCTTACTCGAGATCTTTCTTGTCAACTCTCACTGACTGTCTGTCTTTTTATTATCTCACTGACTGTTCTGTCCAGATTTGGCTGTTGATCCGCCTTATAAAGGAACACGATCGCCGCCAAATCCCGGAATTCCCGCCCAAAACTATACCAATAAATCCTAAACGGCGCTCTGCTTATCTACATAACTATTCTAATATAAAAGCAAGAGTCCGCCGTATCTAACACTATCTCTATCATCCTGCAGGAAAACATTCCAGTCGCGAACTGGTTTTCAACCACCCCGTTGTGCAACTGTGTGTCCCAAACCTAGTAAGCTCGCATACTTAATTAACTAGTTTGTTAAACATGGGGCTGTCATTGCAGGCAACCAGAATTTTCGGATATGATGTTCAACTGGTTCCAAACTGGTTCGGCGCATATTGAACAAAACTAGTAGCAGCTTATTAGAATGTATCAAGTCGCTTCTAACGAATTCAAAACTAGTCCATTTGACATAGAAAATTACTAGCTCTTTGCATTTAGCTGTAGGTTGGCAAATATGGTAAATTTGAGAGTGTAAGCCGTGAGCGAAGCGCGCTCTCGTTTACCGCATTTTCCTATCCCACAGCAGTTCTTTTTTGAACCATTTAGGAACTAGTAACGTTTAGAGTAGTTGAGGCCACTTAAATGACACCGAATTCCTGCAGGGATAATCAAGCAAAAACGCGTGAGAGACACACATGGACCGTGCATGAGCCGACTGCGCTGCGGCAGAATAGGCTGCAATAGACTCGCGAGTTATGTAAATATATGTAAATATATATGTATATGTATGCCCATCACTGCTGCTTGTGCCAAAAAAATTGATGTTCAAATGAACCACAAAAAAAATCGGAGCCTGTTAAAAATCGCAAAACTAAAACTAACTTTTTTACTCTTTGATTCTGTCTTTGCGCTGCGCGGCCGTCAGCAACTCAAGAGAGCCAATTTGCTCTCGTTCCTCTTTGTCACGATATTCGCGCTAGGCTGCTGCTCGGTTCTTACTGTCATTTCGTTTTGTCTTTTTAGCTGACCGCGTCGTGCTCCTAGTCGGCGCGTATTAAATTAGTGAAAATCGCGTGAAAAACGTCGGAAAAGTGGAAAATTTTTATATTAAACGTATTTATTACAAGTGTGGACTATTTAACAATGCCGTTTTGGTGTTTTTCGCGCGTATGGCGCAGCTGCGTAGGCTGCAGCAACCGCAGCGACGCCGGCGCTAACATCGCGATGCGTCGTTGTGTCGTTTTCGTTTGGTCTTTTTAGCTGACCGCATCGTGCTTATTGCAGGTGCTTATTAAATTAGTGTAAATCGTATGAAAAACGTCGGAAAAGTGGAAAATTTGTATATTAAACGTTTATATTACAATTGTGGACTATTTCACAATGCCGTTGATTTATTTTTCGTCCGTATTTAATGCACACTGCAAATCTAACGGTGCTTAGCGCAGCTGCGTCGGCCGTAGCAACCGCAGCGACGCCAGCGCAGACATCGCGATGCGTCGTTGTGTTTCGTTTCGTTCTCGTTTCAATTGTTGTTGTTTTTTTGTTTACTTTTTATTTTGTGAATTAATAAAAACGTAAAAAAGTGTATTATTGATGCATTAGGTCGTGGTGCACAGCGCTCAGTGTTAAGCCAAATCGCGAATGGTCTTTTGAGTGATAATTTTGAGTAAAGCAGACGTGTAACGTGACGTCACTTCAAAAAATTGCTCTTCCTTCAATGCTTCAATATCGCTTGAGAGAGCATCGCTTAAGCGCATAAGTTTGCAAAGCGCTTGCACATCCTAATAATTATAAATAATATTAATAATATTTAAAAAATAGTAATTAATAATAATTAACAAAAAAAAAGTGCCCTAAAAATATAATTTTCTAATATTATTATATATTATATTGAATAAAACTAAATAATAATCTAAAAATAATAATTAACCCTTTGCACTCGAGCCTAATAAGCAATAGTAGCAACCAGCAAATCGTGAGCTATTTTAGTAAAAAGTGAATGCATTAATGTTTAACAAACCAATTTATTTTTACATATATTGTAATAAAGTATATTGTAGCTTATATAAAAGACTAAAAGAAGAAACTTAAGGCTTAAAACTTCTCAAAGTGTAGTATTTTTAAAGCAATGACCAATAAACATTCGGGGTTTACCGGAACAAGTATCACAAAATTCCACAGTTTCCCGTCTCTGCCTCGTTAAACTACACAATCCCTTTTTTGCCCTTCCGCAAGATGTGAAGTATCCTCAATTGTCAAGCCTAGCTTTTTGATTTGAGGTGGATTGTCTTGAGCGATCTTCTCGAAATTCGGCCACGAGTTGATCGACTTGATCGCTTGACAAACTTCAAATGGGACATGAGTTTTTCATTTTTGTCCTTTTTTATACATTTATATAAAATATATGAATTTATACAGAACATCTCAATGCCCCAAAAAAACATTTTCCTTCACCATTTGAGGGATTTTCTAAGGAAACAGTAGGTTGATGCATACTGATCCACGCGATCAACACCACCCATAGAGTCCGTGTAGTTAACAACTCCTTTAGCTTTTTCAACATTTTGTTGCTCAGCACCTCTTAAAAATCTTGTTTTTGTGATGAATCCAGCTCTATAATGGTGCTTAACAACGTCACGACTTTTTTATCCTTGCAGGATAATATCATTATTCTTCCTTTTTTGTAAGCAATTGATTTGTTTACTGCAAATCTTGGTTTCTTTATTGGGTCAGGTATGCCCTTGCGGTTCATTTTTATAGTACCTGTTATGTGGCATTTCATTGTTAGCAATTCCTCCGCCAATATAATGATAGTATAGTACCTGTCTGTATACATGTGATATCCTTTAGCTTATTAGATTAGATTATTATACAGATGCAGAGAATTTCTGATTCTGACGGGCAATTCCGGTTGTATTAGATCATTTGATATAATACTGCCATAATATGGGAGAATGTTATATCTCCAGATTCTAACTGTGCTAAAACGTATATCCGTATTCCCCATTTAATTGGCTGATTGGGATTGTATGTTATGAAACTTTTTATCGATTTATCGATACATATATTTTGCAATGCGAGTTTTGCATTTAGGTATTCCAAAAAATTACTGACCCGTTGAATCCTAGTTCTTATATCTCTTCTTTGCTGATCTACGGTTTTCAAATGCAGCATCCAGAACAATTGCTGCAATCTTTCTCTAGTGAACACACTAGTTGACCAGTAATCTTGCAAATTTGGCTAAACCATGGTAGCCATATTCAAGATTACTCTGATAAAAGCCCAAAATTCCTCCTTGTTAGTGTAGCGCATTGAATGCCGTATTGAATTTTGACTCAGAGTTTTTGTTCGAAATTTTTTGGTGGCGTATTTACTCGTCTCTAAAACAATTTCGCGACAGCCGAGTGCAAAGGGTTAATATTAATAAATTAATAATAAAAAAATTCCAAAAAATAATAATTTAAAATAAATAATAAATTAATTAAAAAAAAGCATTTCCCAAAATATTGTGAAATCTTCCAAAAAGATGGCTTATGGGATGGGATATTGCTATCAATATATATATAATAATAAAATGCTTTCTTTTTCCACCTTTTTTTTCTGTGCTACAAATTAAAAAAAAATTTAATAATTGTGTAATAAATAAAATAATTATGTGTCTTACATACGACAAAATAATATTTATTGCCTTAGAGCTTAAATAAGGTAAGTTTTTATACCCTGTACCGTATGGTCCAAGGGTATATTAAGTTTGTGCAAGCCGAAAATGTATGTAACATATAGAAGGAGACGTCGGAGACACCCCAAAGTTACCTAATATATGATCAGGGTGAATAGAGAAGTCGATATACCCATGTCCGTCTGTCCGTCCGTGTGAACGCCTAGATCTCAGAGATGGTAAGAGCTAGAGTTACCAAACTTTCACATTAGATCCCATATTATTCCATAGGAGGCAAGTTTATTTTATTTTTTTGATATCGGGGATAAATTATATAGCTCCCATGGGGGTGTTTGAGACGACCTCGACAAAAAAAAAACGTTTTAGATGAATAATTCGTTTGTTTATGAAGATATCGTAACGAAATTTGGTATTCGAAAGTTTTTTATAGTTCCCAATCACTGTACCAAATTTGATCGAAATCGGTTGACTATATCATATAGCTCCCATAGGACCGATCGGCCAAAATAAATTTTTTAAAGAAAAATTCGGTATATTTCGATTTTTAATAAAGATATCCTAACCAGATTTGGCGTTTGGAAATTTTTTAGGCCACTTAAGCAATGTGCCAAATTTGAACAAAATCGGTTGACTATATCATATAGCTCCCATAGGTCCGATCTTCCAAAAAATCGATTTTTTAACAAA
Source organism: Chymomyza amoena (assembly GCA_037043745.1). Taxonomy (NCBI): domain Eukaryota; kingdom Metazoa; phylum Arthropoda; class Insecta; order Diptera; family Drosophilidae; genus Chymomyza; species Chymomyza amoena. Next base: position 14,385 of record JBAMAX010001584.1, read on the forward strand.
ATTTGTTGTGTTTCGTTTGTTTGTTAAGATATTGGGACCAAATTTGACATTCGTGAGTATTTTGTAGTTCCTAAGCACTGTACCAAATTGAATCCAAATCGTTTGACTAGATCATATAGCTCCCATAGGACCAATCGGTCCAAAAACACGTTTTTTATACAAAATTCGATGTGTTTTGTTTGTTTGTAAAGATATTTGAAATAAATTTGGCATTCAGATCTTTTTTAAGGTATTTAAGCACTGTGTCAAATATTATTGAAATCGGTGGATTATATCATATAGCTCCCATAGGAACGATCGGTCAAAAAAAAATTTTTGCTTAAAAATTCTTCTGTTTTTGGTTTTTTGTGAAGAAATCGGACTTTATTACAAGCTAGTGGTACAGGGTATCCTAAAGTCGTCCGCGCCCGACTTTACGTCCGCCATTTTTATATTATAATAGCAACGTAGTCGAACTTTCCAATTTATGTAGCAAACGAAGATTCAAAACAATTGTGTTAATTCATCTTTTTAAGTAAAGTACTTATACAACCACCTTATAAACATAAGTTTTACCCA
>JBAMAX010001586.1:0-61852 GCA_037043745.1 Chymomyza amoena
AATGAATTAAAATGATTAATAAAAAATAGAATGTAATAAAATGAAATAAAAAATAAATAAAATAAAAAAAAAAACTAAAATAAAAATGAATAAATTAAATAGAATGAACTGAAATTAACTGAATCGAACTGAATAGAACTTATGAAATAAATAAAATAAAATAAAATAAAATAAAATAAAATAAAATAAAATAAAAAAAATGAAATAAAATAAAATGAAATAAAATAAAATGAAATAGAATGAACTGAAATGGACTGAAATGAAAGGTGCTGAAATGAACTAACATTAACTGCAATGAACTAAAATGATTTAAAATGAACTAAAATGAACTACAAAGAACTAAAATGAACTAATATGAACCAAAACAAACAAAAATTAACTAAAACAAACTACATTGAACTTAAATGAAATAAAATGAACTACAATGAACTGAAATGAACTAAAATGAACTAAAATGAAATAAAATGAACTGAAATGAAAGGTGCTGAAATGAACTAACATTAACTGCAATGAACTAAAATGATTTAAAATGAACTAAAATGAACTACAAAGAACTAAAATGAACTAATATGAACCAAAACAAACAAAAATTAACTAAAAACAAACTACATTGAACTTAAATGAAATAAAATGAACTACAATGAACTGAAATGAACTAAAATGAATTAAAATGAACTAAAATGAACTAAAATGGACTGAAATGAAAGGTGCTGAAATGAACTAACATTAACTGCAATGAACTAAAATGATTTAAAATGAACTAAAATGAACTACAAAGAACTAAAATGAACTAATATGAACCAAAACAAACAAAAATTAACTAAAACAAACTACATTGAACTTAAATGAAATAAAATGAACTACAATGAACTGAAATGAACTAAAATGAATTAAAATGAACTAAAATGAACTAAAATGGACTGAAATGAAAGGTGCTGAAATGAACTAACATTAACTGCAATGAACTAAAATGATTTAAAATGAACTAAAATGAACTACAAAGAACTAAAATGAACTAATATGAACCAAAACAAACAAAAATTAACTAAAACAAACTACATTGAACTTAAATGAAATAAAATGAACTACAATGAACTGAAATGAACTAAAATGAACTAAAATGAATTAAATGAACTAAATGAACTAAAATGGACTGAAATGAAAGGTGCTGAAATGAACTAACATTAACTGCAATGAACTAAAATGATTTAAAATGAACTAAAATGAACTACAAAGAACTAAAATGAACTAATATGAACCAAAACAAACTAAAATTAACTAAAACAAACTACATTGAACTAAAATGAAATAAAATGAACTACAATGAACTGAAATGAACTAAAATGAACTAAAATGAACTAAAATGAAATAAAATGAAGTAAAATAAACTAAAATGAACTAAAATGAACTAACATGAACTAAAATGAACTAAAATGAACTACAATGAACTGAAATGAACTAAACTGAAATAAAATTAAGTAAAATCAACTAAAATGAACTAAAATGAACTAAAATGAACTAAAATGAACTAAAATGAACTAAAATGAACTAAAATGAACTAAAATGAACTAAAAATAACTAAAATGAACTAAAATGAACAAAAATGAACTAAAATGAACTAAAATGAACTGATATGAACTAAAATGAACAGAAATTAACCAAAATTAACTGAAACGAACTGAAATAAAATTTTTATAGACTGAAGTATCAATTGATACAGGCGAACTTTTTCCGGAGCTGCTACTTTTGCGATGTTTTTCGTCAAGTAATTTATCTGCTGTTTTCCTGCTGCACTGCATTTCACTCATTTTAACGCCTTGGGTTATTGTGTACTCAGCCAGGTAAAATCTTTTACGTTGCTCCTCAAAAGATGTAGTCTCACGGGTCTTGGGTCCAAACCGTACAGTACGTTGAGCTGGGACGCTAGTAATATTTGGTCGAGTTGGTCGCACTTTATCGTGATCACACATGCTTCTAAGGCTTTCGACGAGTTCATCGCTATCGATAGTATTATGCCTTTTTAGATATGGCGTCGAACTTCCATGTACCAACCTAAAGCCATAAGTGCGAGTCCGGTTTTCTATTTGGCCATTTTTTGTAATATTATCTTTATCAAAATAAATTCTTGGACCTAGGCTAAGTTTGTCCTTATTTCTTAAAATCGATTTACGGGGACTTTTTATTTCCTTGGAAGATTCGCGGCTGTTAGGTAACAGGTATAAGGAATAAATAAAATAAATGAGTATAGGCTATATCACTGTTGGGACCTGAATTCGTATAGAAAATTTAATTTTTAGTTCGAGCCAGAGGTCTATCCAAATAGTGTTGAACATAGTAAACATTTTAAGACTTAAAACTCCGTTTCGAACTAGCCCCCAAATAAATAAACATATTAATCACTTGTAACTTGCTGTTCAGAATATGAGTATATTCTAGTCGAACTGTGCCAACTTTATTTCGATTATTTACTATTATTGAGCAATTTTAAGCAAACTTTGTAGCACTTTGTGGTTAAAAATCCAATTGTGCTGCTTAGCCATTGTCTTCAGAAAAAAGTCCTAATCATTGCATATAATTACAGCTGTTTATTTTTATGATATTATAAAATACGATTGGAGTCTGAAACTAACTTAGGCATAAAATCTTATACGCTTTTATGCATATTTTATTCACTTCTTTGGCTACTTAGATCATTTTCTATTTTTATATATTTTAAACTTATCAATTATTTTAGAGACAAACTCATAAATATAAATAAAAAGTGTTGAATTAATTAAACTCCCATTTTCTTCAAAACTAAATTTAGATCCAAAGAAGACAACAAAAATTATCACAAAAAAGTCAAATAACAGTATAATGAATAGCAATAAATTCGGCAAATCAAAAAAAAAAAGTTGATAAAAATGTTACATAAATAAATATTTTATGAAAATAAAAAAACTTTGGCTAAAAAGCCCCGTGGCTTTTGCAAACTTAAGGTAAACATTGTAGAAAACGAAAAAAAAAATACTATTGGGAAACAATGAAGTTTTGAAGAGACTTTCAGTTATTATTGTCTGGCTTGGGGCATTTGTTGTTATTATTATTATTATCAAAGAAATTGTAATAATAAAGAAACCTTTCCAACTGTCTGTTGCTAAGAGATATTTGTATGTACGGAGGTTTTCGACCAGACCTAGAAGTAAACAAAAAAGAGCGAGAGATTGTTTTCTAGAGCTCGTTTTGGTGAGAAATATGAAGGTATCATCTGGAGCACTTTTTAAAAGCAGATGGTCTATAATTGAGAGATTGTGGAACACTTTTTAGGCGAAGATGGTCTAGAATTGAGAGCTTCTTCTTTTGATATAGCTTTTTATCCAAGATTTGTCCACATCAACAAGGTGTGACAATATGAATCTTCTCTAAAGATACATAAAGATAAAGATCACGGCTTAGATCAATAAGGAACCGAAGAAACCTTGATGCTTGAATTATAATGGAAAAAACTTAAAAAATGGTAACGATTTCCGGGGCTCCTAAAACCAGAGTTGTTATTGTATAGTCCATACACCAAAACCTAAAAAACTTTCCGAAACACATGTGCATCTTATAAATGAATCAGCACTGTTTGTTTCAAAGATATTTGTTTTTAATTATGACAAATTTATTGTTAAGACACTTCGGATGCTAACCGAAATTACGCAGTCTGACAATTTTTTCGAATTTTTCCACAAACTCCCACACATAAAATATAAATACATAAACAAACATCTGTTCCCACACATTGGTATATTTATATGGGTCATTTCTCTTCAAGAGCTTTAAATTTGAGACCCATTGAAACTTACAAAGAATTTTTAATTGAGATTCGCGAAAAGAGAGAAATACACAACTAACAGTACATACTGATTTTTTTTTTTCGCTTTTATATTTAATTACTTTTTTTCCGCATATTTAGCCAATTTTTGTCTCCCTTCGCTTTTGTTGTTTTTTTCTTTTTAACCAAACAGAGATTTTAAGAGTTTACACGTGCCGTGGATTAAGAGATCGGGTACAGACGCACTGGGGAGGTCAGATACAAAAACTTAACAAAAATAATAATAATAATAAGCGTGCAAACACAGATACACACGCACGCTTACACACACATAATTAGTGGAGTCTGGCGTGTGCTTGAAATCTTTCAAAGCTTTTGTCTTAGTTTCGGCTTGAAATCTGGCGAAAAATCAGTTGGGTAAAATTTTGTTTGTAATGGAAGCGATTTAGACCCAGTTGGACCTACCGCTAAGACGCTCTACAAAAATCTGTTCCTATTTGATATAGTCAAGCGATTTTTATACTTTTTCGTATTGCCCTTGGAATCCTTAAAAGCTTCTAAGTCCTAAATTAAGGTACAATATCATCATAAGCACATACAAATCAAACTAGATACTCCACGGACTTAGATTCAGTTAGGCATAGTGCTAAGTCGCTCTCCAAAAATCTGTTTACGATATCTTTATTAACAAAACAATTATGAAATGAAAATTGATTTCGACCGATTTGGTCTATTTGATATAGTTAACTGAATTAGATGCAATTTCGTATAATCTTTGAGAACCCTTAAAAACTTCTAAGCCGTAAATTCAAGTACCATATCTTTATAAGCACATAAAAATCAAACTAATTATTTCATAAAATTTTCCTTTTATTACCATTGGGATATATGATGGATATATCATATATGCTTCGAGAGCTTTCAAAATTGTAATATTTCTTATTTTTTCAGATGCTTTGTAATACTTCTTGATTTTGATATTGTACAATTTCGTAAAGATTTTGGGCACCCTTAAAAACTTATAAGCCCTAAATTTAAATGCGATATCTTTATAAGCGTACAAAAACCAAACTAATTATGGCACCAATATTCCATTCCATTGGGCTATATAATGATAAAAGTGCTGAGATGGCCTTCAATTCAAAATTAAAATATTTCTGATCTTTCGAGGTATTTTGTAATACTTCTAAAAATGTATATAGCCCCGATATCAAAAAAATAAGTATTCAATCCGAAAGTTTGGTTACTTTAGCTCTCAAGATCTGCAAGATGAAGGTCTCATACAGACAGGCAGAGGGATAGATGAATGGTCATGTCTAGATATAATATATAACCCCGATATCAAACAAATAAGTATACAAACCGATAGTTTGGTTGCTTTAGCCGTCGTGATCTCAAGATGAAGATAGCGGGATAGATAGATGATCACGTCTAAATCAGCATATTTTGTTCCCCCGATCATATTGAATGAATCTATTCGGGATCTCTGATATGCTCTTTTATATGCCAAATACGTTTGGACATACTGAATATACCCTTTTCTTTGGTACAGCATATAAAAAAAAATTTATATTCGATAGTAAAATATACCGATAATACTTTTCTCAGAAAGTATAATAGATAAACTTCGATTTTTACTTCCAAAATGTACAAGTGTCTAGAGTTATAATCATTATTATTATTATTATACCTATTTTAGATAATCTTATTTGAGCTTAATTGTTCTATCAACCAACATTTTTATCAACTATTTTACATTATCTATAGTTTTCGAATGACATAGTGGGGAATATGATGATAATTCTTTTTTACTGGACTAACCCATTTCTGAAATATTTATGTTTTAACTTAACTGTTTCAAACAATCATCGAAAAAACATACATAATAATAAATATCAAACCGAAGCTATAAAAATAATCTCAATCATATTGTACATTGAGAAAGACAAAGGATTTATCATAATATTAAAAAAAATGTTCGATAGAACAATTATCGCAATGAATGGATAAATCTCAGTTACCACTTTTTAAATTGTAATAACAAAGTCTATATAAGTAGTGGACGCAGAAAACAAATTTCTGATATAGAAGATTTTCGGAAAGTTATATGGATAGGACTATCTAGGCTATCTAGTGCACTAACACTAGACTTTCATCCCGAGGGCTCGAATCCCACGTTTAACATGGTCCGGCACTTTCCACTTTTCTTATTTCCCTGATTTTTCTTGTAAATTCCTATATCCTTATCCCTGACTCCTATTATCAGTATCACAAAGAGCCTGTTCTTGGCCTAAGTGAGTTGGGACGCAAAGCTCCAACTGCCGCCTTAACCTATCTACCTATCTATATGGATAAGAATTCTAACTAAGTTTGTTGACTATGCTGAACAGTTTTAAAGGACTGTAATATTTCATGTAATGAGGGGAGTTGATTTGGTTTCGTAATCTAGGTATTTTGGTTTAACCCCGTTTAGACAAAATGCATTGTTTTTTTTATTTTTAAAGTCTTAAAATCCTAAATAAAATAAAAAAGGAGATTTGTCCAATAATAAAGTTTTTAGTAAGCTTTTTCTGATATGAATAGCCATCAAAAGCACGAAAATTACGTCTTTTTCCGATAGAATCGTTATTATTTATTTTTATTAATATATTTTGAGAACTTGGCCCAATATAGTTGACTATACTATTTAGGTCCTATCAACTAACTCTTTATCAGCAATATATGAGTATTCATTTAAAAAAGTAGCCTATAAAAACTTCTCTCTGACTCACAAAATCTGTCAATTTCACAATCGTTTAAAAGCGATTTCTGACGCATACCCCCAATAGAGCTTAAAATAACTACGAACAAACGAAAAATGATAATTAAGGTTGGCATTGTTTGGTAGCGCCGTTAGTTAAAGACCGTTTATTGACAGACAACTGCGATTTTAATTAATTTACGATAAGTTCTCAGCCATTCCATATGATTTATGAACCAAAAAACACACTCTCACACACACACACACACACGATTCACACCAAATATGTTTATCAAAGATGGTGTAAAGCACAGTTAGCTGGCAGCTAGATATCCGTTTAAATGGCGCCAATACCATGAAAATATTTCACTGCTTTTCTCGTTTTGTTTATGCTCTCCGTTTATTTGTTTATTTATTTATTTATCTACTGTGTCCCATTGACTAATGAAGTTCACGCGTTATTAATAGTTTGTTTAACTGTCCGGGTGTCCCGAGTCCCCCAACCTCCCCTGGCTGCCTTTTTCCCTTGTCCAGTGTCAATCATCTGCCAATGAACGCTATTTATAGATCGTTACGTTCTTTGATTAAGTTGATTAAGTTACCAAGTTGCAAGACAGAGGCGTAGCGGGGGTCGTTATTGATAGGGTGTGAATAATTTGAAGTTGTAGTCGGTTTTACGGCACATTACTTTTGGTGTTACGGGGGCTGTTAAGTAAGTCTGTACGTCTGTTTTAATTAATAATAACACATTTATAAATCTTATAAAGTATATGTGGCCAGACCAATTTAAAAACATATAAACATCTGTCTCTATGAACAATATTGTTCTATTTCCCCGAAAAAACATAAAGGAGGCTAAATATCGAAGATTTGAAGACGTTCTTGGGGTGTAAATCTTACCATGATGAATTGTTAGTCCTTACTAGGTTAGGGCAGTTGAGACTGACGTGCCAAATCACTTAGGACAAGGATAGTCCCGTTGCGATATTGCTAGAGTGAGCCGTTTGACCAATCTTCCCCACTTGAGAGGCCACCTAAGGTGAGGAAGCTATCCGGCAGCCTGAACGAGCCCTAAAAGGCATTTTTGGCTCGATTCAGCGAGCTGAGATAATTCATCGAGAAAATGTGACTTTAGGAACCGGAATCTTTATCTGCCCAGTCCTGGGCAATGACAAAAAAAGTGTTCGACCGTCTCCAGCACCTCCTCATCGCCACAAGAAGAAGTCAACCTGGATACCCGGTTTCCCACCAGCCAGTGTTCCGTGATAGCACTGATAACAGATGAGCACTGGGCTCTATTCAGACACCAAAGTTCTTTTGTTCTTGTACTGCAGTTTGTCGGCCAAATTTGCCGCGAGATACTACGCGTGTTCTATATCCTATTCCACGTTTTATTTGCACAGAGAGCGAATAAATTTCGTATTCTTAGTTTACAGCTGGCTATGGGTATACCCGCGCACTCCTTGTCTTGAAGGAGGATGCTGGTAATTCCTTGTCTAGTCATTTCATTCGCAATACAGTTGCCCTTGAAGTCCCTATGTCCTGGGACCCATATGAGGTGAATTGAAAACTGCTCAGCCATCTGACTTTATGCACGAAGTCATCGAAACTAGGGACTTAATAGCCGTATGACTGTCCGTCTGTATCTAACAAATGGTCTTATTTCGAACTTGTAGGTTTCTTATTGTTTTAAAAGCCTCTTGGATTGCAGTGACCTCGGCCTGAAAAACACTGCAGTGCTCCGGGAGTCGGAAAGCAGCTCTAACGTCTAATTCCTCAACATAGACGCCTCCGCCTATAAGGTCGTCTAGCTTAGAACCGTCCGTGTATATCTTTATCGAGACCGCTGGGCATGGTACACCTGTATTCCACTCCTCCCTGGTTGGAATATAGGATCTGAATTTGGTTGTGAAATGTTCCTGCTGTATGTAGTAGTCTGTGCTTTGGGGAATAAGTGGGTTTCCCTTAAGAATCTTTGCATGACCAAAATCTTGATCGTTCCATTTTTTCGCCTCTCTCATGCGTAAAGCTGATAGGACGGCTTGTTGTTTCCCCACCTTGTTCAGTGGTAGAAGGTTTAGAATAGCATCTAATGTTTTGTTTTGGGTAGAGCGTAGAGCAACACTAATGGTAAGTTCAACGGTTTGCTGAACCCTACTTAGCTTTTTAAGGTTGGTTCTCTTATCTAGGGTAGGCCACCAGATCGAGGCTCCATACATGAGAATGGGTCTGACAATGGCAGTGTACAGCCAATGGGCGATGTTTGGGGACATGCCTCATTTAAGTCCAATAGCTTTTTTACAAGTATATAAAGCGATCGTGGCCTTTTTTCTGTCTAGTATTAACCTGAGGTAACTGGCTGAGTCGCTAAATGGTAAGGTAGTACCATTAAGCTTGGGATTTGTGAGAGAAGGAAGCTTATAATTCCTGGTGAAGAGCATAAGCTTTGTTTTATTTGGGTTTACCCCCAATCCACAAGCCGTGGCCCATTCTGAGAGCGGACGCAAGGGGGTGGTCATATGCTCGCAGAGAGTTTGGGGGTATTTACCCGAGAAAGAAGCTGCTACGTCATCGGCATATGCAGTTATTTTGCATCCACCCTTCTCCTGAGTACGCAGAAGTCCATTTATGGCGACGTTCCAAAGGAAGGGGGGCAGGACTCCGCCTTGCGGTGATCTCCTACTTATATATCCTACGATATTGGAAGCGCCAAGAGAGGCTTGGAAGACTCTGCATTTGAGCATCTGAGCAATGAGGCTGACTAGCCGTAAGTACACCCTGAGTTCCCTCAGTGGCGTCTATTAAAGGCACCTTCAATGTCTAGGTAGGCCACTAGTGAAAACTCTTTTGGGTGAAGTGATTTCGCAATTCCCGAGATCACCGAATGTAGAGCCGTCTTAGTAGAGGTGCCTTTTTTGTATGCATGCTGTGAGTCGATCATTTGAGATTGAGGAACAGTGTTCCTCAGTTAGTCTTTGCATCGTTTTAAGAAGAAACGATGAAAGACTTATTGGCCGAAGATGGCGCCATAAGTTCTCCATAAATTATGATAGCTAGGCCAAACATTATTTTGATTTAAAATTTCTAAAAAAAAAATTTTAATAAGTATAATTACTTTCGACTGGAATTTATTCAAATAATTCCCATAAAAAAAGTGCCTAAATAATGCCCGAACGAGTAAGTTTGACTAAAGAAAGTAATTTTTAATTACTTTAAGCAAATTATGCAAATAACCAGTGCTCTGAATCGCGGGATTTACATTTTGATTTTTGATTTTTAATTTTTTATTTTTATTATTTTTAATATACTATATTCATCCTATAGACTGTCTCTTTTTGTTTTGGTCAACAACTTGTTTGCATTCGAAGCAAATTTTTGCCATACACACGATTTGTTTTTGTTTCGGCTGTTATTATAATTTTTGCTGGTCTCATATATGAAATATGAGCTGCATATTTTAAGTTATTTTTAGAGGCTTGTAGGGAATATATTGTATATAGCGATGATATGGTTAGATAATGACAATGCTTTGCCTTTCAGCAATAAATAAAAAGTAAAAAAGTTGATTTATTTATAGTTTTGGTAGCCAATAAATCGTTTTATGAAATTGGACATGACAAATAAGGTAAATTGTTCTATTCGAACTAAGCGCTGAATAGAATCGAAGCGATTTGTTTGTTACGATTGTTTTTGAGGCATGTTTACTGGAGGCCTTAACGTTAGGAGAATACTCGGATCTAGCCATAAGCTCTAGAGGATACTCGGCTATTTTGCGCCAATTTCCGCAAATTCCAAGAGCCACTGAGTTTTCTAACTCAATGGAGTTATTTTTAGACAAACCGTTCAGTGTAAGCTTGAAGATTGGGACAATGGTATACCAGACTGCAATGGCAAGATTACTATTTTTACGGACAGATCTAAACTCAATGATCAGGTGGGAGGGAGTGTCCATTCAGAATCGTTGGGCATTTACGAATATTTCCGCTTACCAGATCATTGTAATGTTTTTCAAGCAGAAGCCATAGCTATAATGGAAAGTGTTCTCAGAATTCAGAATCGTGTTTTAACCGAATTCAAGGAAATCCAGATCCGTTCTGATAGTCAGACTGCTTTAAAAGCACTACAGTCAGTTAGGCTTACATCCAAAAAAGGAATGGGATGTTGCGAGCTTTTACGAGATGCTACTAAGCTTTTCACCATAAATCTGCTTTGGTTCCACAGAGATATCGTTGGCAATTGCAAGGCAGATGAACTACCTAAACGGGGTACAATGGTACGTACCACTTCAGCCGGATAAGGCATTAATCCTATACCACTAGCAAAGTGTAAATTGTTAATAGATAGAAGTAGCATTAATGTTGCAAACTATAAATGGGAGCAAGCTGGTACCTGTCTTAATAGTACGAAATGGAGCTTGAATAGGACCAAGGCACTTTTAAAACTCAGCAGACTAGACGTAAGATCCACGATATTGGTAGACACACCAATAGATTGGGCGTGCCGTATTTTGACTACTGTAGAAGCTGTCAGGTAGAAGAAGATGATACAGTGGAGTACCTCCTGTGTGGATGCATGTCACTATTCAGGAGGAGACTGAATACACAAGGTTCCGAAACTTTTGGGAACATTACTGAATTCGCAGGAATCAGAATTAAAGATTAATTCGTTTATTAAATCGACAGGTTGCCTCAAAGAAGATACAGGAGAGTAAAGAACTAACTAAAGTGGCATCACAACGGTCCTTTCATAGGCCTAGGTATGTCGGAAGACAACCACTTCTAACTACCTACCCTACCTACCTACTGGAGGCCTTATTGCATTCCTTTTTTATTGCCAAACTATACTATTTGTATTGCATTTCAGATTGCAGAGTAATAATTCCGATCCCAAAGTATTTGATGAAGTCGAAGCTAAAATTTTTGTAAAATTGCCCCATTGAACATCCTGTTCAACTTAGATATAATAATTATCGATATATAATAAATTTGGATAGTTAGCCAAGCAGTCTTTTGTTGTAATCAACATTTCTTGTAAAGATATTAAGAATAACTAGATATTAAGAAGAACTAAAAAAGTATACAAAGTTTCTGGAATTATTACTGAAAATTAGGTAACCCTTATTTAATATGCAGTGATCTAACCAGCTTTTATAACAAATCGAATAAAAGATGTTTATGGAAAACTACCCAAACCTTTTACAGGCTATAAATCCCAACAATAAATAATTGTTATATTATACAGCACATTATATTTTGTGAAAGTGATCTAATCCGAGTATCAGTTTTTGTTGCTCCTTTGACTATATAAAGAGCAAGAGTGTCGTCATAGATAAATGTTTTGTATATAATTAATGTATATTCTAGTTTTTATTTAAAATATAAGTCTGTGGACCAAAACAGCAGATTATTATCATAGCAAACAAATTTTGGTGAAAAAGATTTACACACTGCTGAAGACTCAAAATCATCGTGCACGCTAGATGGCGGCAGCGAGTTGTTGCCGCTGGACGAGGCCAGCAGGATGTTGGCGGTAGATGGCGCCAGCCAGTTATTTCGTATTTGAAACTTTGAGTTAAAAATTCAAAAAAGAAAAATCGTCGCCACAGCTAGACGGCGCCAGCTAGTTATTGCCGGTTGAAGGAGCCCGCAGGATGTTGGCGCTTGATGGCGCCAACTAGTTATTGCAGCTAGACGCAGCCAGCAAATTGTTGGCGCTAGATGGCGCTAGCTAGTTTATGAGTATTTGTATTTACAATAATTTTACTGACACACCATAAGAGCTAATATTTCATATTGAAAAAATTCACTAGCTCCACCAAAGTACCCTATTATTTGTAACAAGTTGTTTACTCAATAGAACTTTATAGCTTCCAGTTTAGAGCATTGTTTACTTCTTTATAATTGTTTAATTTTTAAGTTTCACATCTGTTACACATTAGTTGGGCAAATGTTTATGAAACTTAATCAATTTTGAGTTCCATTAGTTCCCAACAACTAACGTTAACACCTGTCCAACTGCTGTCAATTAGAATTATCTTCGAGTAGTTAATTATTCGCAAACATCGCCAGAAACAATAACAACAACTTCTAACATTGGCATCTATAATTACGAATTAATTCCACTTGCTACATGAATTTATATGCAACTGACGCCCCAGGTAGCTAACACCTTCAAGTAAAAGCAATTGACAGATTGGGAAAGCTGCCGTCAAATTATAGGTGTGACATATAATCGTATACTCGTATTTATTTATAGTTCCATATAGCTATAGCTATTAGTTCCAGGTATAAAATAAAACCTAATTAAAACATCATCATTAAGTCAATGAGCATTTGGAATGCGGTTAAATGATCTGAATGAAGCATAAATTAAGTTCCTTATAATTATATTGTCGAATGGAGGTGAAAATGCATGAAACGTGGGCGGTAATTTATTGTTTCAGATTATTTAAAATCTGGTATATATATATATATACTAGCCGGCCTTCGGCACGCTCGCTCCGCTCGCTCGTCTAGAAACACGTTGACTATTTTCTAGATGAACTGCTAAATGGACAACGGTTGGGTGTCGTTCGTGAATTTGGAATGAGAAAATTCGCCATAATGCCTCGTTTCTGCTAATGCAACATCCTATTTCATATTGTGAAATTTCGTCATTCACATTGTCGGCTCTCACACCCAAAATCGCCATATCGCTTCCCTTATTGATGTATTTGCAGATATATTTTATTGATTTTACTGAGTTGCAATACTCGACGTTAATGTGGGCTTTATACGTTTTTGATAATAATGGCGAAAATGGAACAACCCAACGATTGTCAATTTCAATTTCTTGTTTTTGCACTTTGATTGTGGTTGATCTGCCATTGTCTTCTGTTGATCTACGGCGATATAATGGGTATCCATCGTAGCCCGTAACAGTGTCCGAAGCCAATGCCCTTGGATATCTTTTGAAGCATTTGCCGTCGATCATGCATGGTGAAGTTGGGTTGAGCACACCATATGGTCCGTGGATCATATTCTTTGTGATAACCTCGAACAATTCTGGATCATTTGTTTGAACTGGGATTTCCGCCGATATCACATCATCAATTTCATGCGGTAGTATTTTCTGAGGTAATCCTCTCTTCTGCCATTCTACCGAATACATCCAGCAGCGAACCTCTCCGAATACACTGCTTTTGATAATAAGCAGGCCTGCTGTTTCATTGGGAAATTTCAGTGCTTGGCACTGGTCACATACCTTGTTCATTGTTCCAATTACAACAGATTGACGCGAGCTATAATCGGTCGTATTGTTATATTCGAATGCAGCTCTGTGCAGATTGGATGCATTGCGCATTTGCCTCGAATGTTCTTTGGATTAAATTCTGTTCTGCATGGATTTCATCTGATTGATTCTGATAATCCCGATTTCGTCTCATTCTCATTCGAGCATGTATGAGCAAAATGTGATCTTGCTTCTCTTAATCGATTCAACTCATTCCTTTGTAAACGTTGTTCCTCAGCTTCAGCTGTTCTTCGGGATGATTGCAATTGAGTTCTACGCGAACGTCTCCCAATGTTACGTCTTTTTGGCGGCATTATGTGCAAATATTGATCTGATCATATGTATTTTACACAGGAATCAAAACATGAATCGTTTATAATTTTTGTGTTTCCTTTCGACAAAAACTATTAACTAAAAAATATTAGTTAATCTGACAATGTACACAATGCCAACCTAAATTAAAAAAAAATTGTATTGGAAAATCAAATTGTCCTTTTTAGTATTTTCGTCGCAATTTTGTTATATTTTCTCAACCCTAAACAATCCTTGGACTTCCACGAACATTTCAAGACCAAAATTAGCCAAATCGGTTCAGCCGTTCGTGAGATCCTAAGCTTAGAACGAACATAACATTGTGACACGAGAATTTTATATATAAGATATATATAAAATGGGGCGTGTCACTTATGTAATAAGTCGTTCAAAAGCTACGTGTAATTTGTGCCCGTCAAGTCCATTGACTGCAAGCTGACTACGAAATTCCTCTAAGACAGTGACGTAGTAAGGGGAGGTGGATTGGGGGGTTTGATGACTCTATGAGTTAAAAAAAGATAAAATTTAAATGGGTATGCATCTTTAAAGAGATTTAGGGAAAATTCCAAATGTTATTGTAATTTGGACAAATAAAAAAGAATATGTAAGAAAAAAAGAAGTCGTTCATGATTTTATGATTTTTTCGATTTAAGATTTTCGACATCATTTTAACATAAGCACTTTAGGCAAAGATTATTATATTTTTATTTTTAAACATTTTTTGGTGCGATTCCTATAATGAGTTTTTTTTAAGCTACGATGGGAAACATATTTCCGATGAGCCAGATGCTTGTTCAGACATAACTCTTGGTATTCATTTTTAATAGGCTTAAGAGTACTTACCGAAAGTTATTGAATTTATTGACAATCGAAAAAGATAATGTTTAAGTAAGACTTGAATAAAATAGGCGGCTAACGGGCTAGGGATGCTTGATACCGTGAATTAAGAATCGAATCGAAGCATTGAATATAAAAAAATGAGATATCCGAGTAGTAGTGATATTTTGCATTATTTTTAAAGAACTATACTTTATGGAGGCGTTTGCTCGACAATGAGACCAACATTTTCTAATATTGATAGCTAATTGAGATGGAAATAAAAATGCTGATAAGCAACGAATGTCACATTGGCATCTGACCTTACAGGGACTATTTAGAAGATATAATTGCAGGCGCCAAATGTAAAACGAAATTTATCTTATTACCGGTATTGGATCGAAGATTAATCGATTTCAATATTCTCAACATTCAAACTATCGGATCAATATCGCACAGGCCTATAACGGACTGATCAAAACTTAATTTTCTTTTACTAAAAATTAAAAATTGTATAATTTTTCTTTAAATTAATAATAAAATAAAAAAGGATTTATCCCTGATGACCATAATTAACATTTTTTTATGTCCGATTATCTTTTTAAGAACAACAAAAAAACATTGTAAATTAAAATTTAATAATAGCTTTTAAAATTTAAATTCATAATTTTAATATAATTGATTTTTAAAAATACTAGTAAAATTTAAAATATTTCAAATTAAATATTTTTTAATTTAAGAGAGAGATTAATGCTTTTGGAAAAATAAAAAATAGTCGTAACTTGATAGGCCAAAGTTGATTTTTTTTAATGATGTGTAAAAAAAGATTTCAAAAAAAACACAATTTTCTAAAGGAAATATAAAATTAAAATTGACCTTATTTAACTGAAAATTACAAGCTTTTAAAAAAATTAAAAATAATGGGATGATCTGGCTGACCAAAGTAGAATTTTCTCTTTTGTATGAATTTTGGAAAAAATATCTTAAATTAAAAAAATGGGATTTAACTTTTTATTTTAATTAACTAATAATAATACACTTTTTGTAAATAGTGTAATGAAATTACCTGTTGACGATGAGCAAAGTTGCATTATTTTTTTCTTTGTTGTGCGAATTAGAAAAAAATTAATTTAATATTACTGAGATTTCAAAAACAAAAAAGTAGAAAAGGCAAAGTAACGTCTCATAAATTATAAATCTTGGAAACTATAAGAGCTAGGGGAACCAAATTTGGAATGTGGACTCCCTATACGTGCAGGTGGATCAAGGAAATTTTTATTTATTTACCTACGTTTTCTTCGCAGTTCGAAATACTTTATAGATCTTGGAAACTATAGGATCTAGGGGGACCAAATTTGGAATGTCGACTCCTTATAAGTGCAGGCAGATGCAAGAAATTTTTTTTTAATTTACCAAGTTCTCTCTTCGAATTCGAAATACTTTAAGAAAAGGCCATGCAAAGTAGCGTCCCATAAACTATAGATCTTGGAAACTATAAAGACCTAGGGGGACGGAATTTGGAATGTGGACTCCTTATAAGTGCAGGCAGATCAACGAATTTTTTTTTAATGTACCACGTTTTCTTCGAATTTGAAATAATTTACAGATCTTGGACACTATAAGACCTAGGGGGACTTTGAATTCCATATACTTTAAGAAAAGGCTATGCAATATAATGTCCCATAAATTAGAGATCTTGGAAACTATAAGACCGAATTTGGAATGTGGACTTCTTATAGGTAAGTGCATGCAGATCAAGAATTTTTTTTTGTAATTACCAAGTTATCTTCGAATTCGAAATACTTCTTAGATCTTGGACACTTTAAGACCTAGGAGGACCGAATTTGGAATGGGGACTCCTTATAAGAGCAGGCAGGTAAGGAATCATTTTTTAATTTACCATTTTCTCTTTGAATTTCAAATACTTTATAGATCTTGGAAACCATTACACCTAGGGGGACCAAATTTGGAATGTGGACTCCTTATACGTGAAGGTAGATCAAGAAAATTTTGTTTTTAATTTACCACGTTCTCTTTGAACTCCAAATATTTTAAGAGTGTTACATTTTGTACAATTTTGAAGTCAAAGCTTTAGTTAATTTGGATGGTATTAACAATTTTTATTATGAAAAAATTTAAGTAATTAGAGGACTGAGTTAAAATCAGCTTCTAAATTTGGTACAAGGAACACTTTTTTATACAGAAAATTCTTAGTATGGAAATTCGTTATGAGGCTATCAAAAATGCTATGCACATGATCAAAATTCAAAATATGGAAAAACTCCATGAAGAGGAGTATATAATATTATAATAAAGTTCGACTGTATATAGTTGTCATATAAAGCAAAGGCTTACTTATATAAACCAGCTGTTTTTGCCAAGGATATGAACTATATTTTAATATCAATGTCTATTACAGAATACAATGCAATCAATTCTTCAAACAATAGATACTTTCAAGGAGGCACATAGAATATTAGCATGTAATATCATACTTAGTCACCAAAGTGTCTCCCATTCAAAAAATACTTAGCTACGTCACTGCTTTAAATACTGACAATGTCAACAACACTGACGAGACTGGCAACAACTCGAGTAAATATTTTTTTATGTAAATATTTAGGTAATAATTTTTTTTCTTTTTATTTAGATTTTGTTGCACTTTTCACAACATTAAAAAAATAAAACGTAAAAATTCATATAAAAATGCCAGCAATGTTAAATATGGGCTAGCTACAGAGAGTGAATGATTGCCAACAACAACAAAAATAAAAGGTGAATCAATATGTACAATGCGACAACAGCAGATCGAAAACTATAGATAGATAGAAATAAATAAATATATATAAAAAAAATATTTTTTTTTTATTTCGTGTAAAATTGCAAGCAGTGCAAAAACAAGAACAACTATAAAAGCTGAACGAAAAAACGACAACAAATTGGAAAATGTATTTCAAGTTCAACGCGTCTGTCGTTGCCTCCGTGAACCCCCCGCCCCGTAGCCCCCACCAAATCGACATGATTGACCAGAGTCCATTTACTGCGGCGCACGAACAGGCAGACACAGCAGACAGGGGTACAAACAGACAGAGGAAACGAACGCACAAAGGAGAAGAGAAAACAAAAACAAAAACAAAAAATTCGGCATTTGTAAAAATGAAACTTTTGTCCCAACTCTTTCTTTGTTTTATTTCAGACCATTTCAGACCATTTCAGACCATTTTGTACCATTTTCAAATGAAATTGCATTTCCAAAACAATTACAAAGTTTGATATTTAATAAAAGAGAGAACAAAATAAAATACATAATTAAAATAAAATAAGAAATAGCTCAAAAACAAAATTAAAGTAAACAAGTGGCTCAAAGTGCCCCTTGAAAATGGCAACAACAGGATACTTTCTAGGAACACTAAAGGACCTTTTACTTATGCAAATTGCTTCCTAATGCTCTAACTAGGAGTAGCTTAGTTTTTAGGTTAATAAAGTTCTTCTTGAAGATGTATTAGAATAGTGAGAAAAAGGGAGAGAGAGGGAGATTACTCTAAAAAGTAAGGAACATTTTGTAAAAGTTTAATATTTTTTATAACGAATGAGCGAAAAATTAATAGTAAAAAAATATGTTTTAAATTATCTAATTAAAGAAAATATTAAAAAAAAAGTTGAATTAAAGAGTTTAAGGCTTTGCTTTCAAGAAAGTTTGGAACATGGCGAGAAAACTGCTTAAAAAACTGATTGTTTTTATTTTGGGTAGATTTTCCTATTTTTAAGAGCATCTACTTTCTTAATTTGTTATTTATTTTCCAAAACAAAATCTTACACATTGAAGCTTAAAATTCTAGAGGTATTTGCTTTGAAAGAAGTTATTCATAACAAGTTTTTAATTTAAAATTTGGTAACGTCACGCCAAAATTTTAGTTTTATTGAGTTGAATTGTTAAAAAAAATTTTTATCATAATAAGTTTTTTATAGAAAAAACTGAAAATTCTTATTTTGCTTTGATTTTTAAATTTTTAAGAGCATTTACTTTTTATAATTTGTTATTATTTTTTCAAAACCAAGTCTCCAAATATTGAAGACAAAATCCTAAAGTTATTTGATTTAAAAGAAATTATTTATAAAAGTTTTTTAATGGAAATTTAATTAAATTTCTGAATTTCTTGAGTTAAATAGTTTAAAAAAAATATAAAAGTCAATTTATTAATTTGCTTTATTTGTATCATTTTTAAGTTTTGCTTTAAGATAGCTATTGAAATTTACAGAGCTAGATAAATAATCCTTTCAACTAGATCATAGTATGGATAGTATGAATAATTATTAAAAGTGAATTATCGTTATATAGCCAAAAGAAAGTCAAAAATCCACGGTCCCAAGAGAGAAAAAGAAGAAAAATAGTTTCTTAAAAATTTTTATAAAAAAGTAAGTACGACATATAAATGCTAAATATGTTGCGAAATTAACTAAAATTCAAATTATAGTACAAAAGATTTGCCCGATTTGCCATTTGTAATTTAAGTTACAATATTATATTTTTGGTAACATAACGCCAAGCTTATTTTTGCTTGAATCTTTTAATTGATATGACAATATTTTTTTTAGTACATATAGTTCTACATAAGAGTGTAATAAAACTTAAAAAATATTATTTTGAGTTTCTTATTCAAACGTAACGTCACGCCAAAGTAGAAATGTCCAAATGTTAATAATTGTAATTTTTAAAGGCACTTCCTAAGTCACAAGGCTTAAGCTTAAAGCTTAAAGCTTTTCATGATCGCAAAAATGCAAACGAAATATTTAATACACGTTGTGGTACTAAAGCAAACAAAATCTTTTTATATAATTTTTTAATTATTTATTTATTTTAATTTTGTACCAATTCTAGGGAACAAATAGTGTAGAGCCAGAGCAACAAAGGCTTTCAGGCTTAATAAATTTTTTAGATACTTTCTATTCATACTTTTTTGTACAAACATAACGTCACGCCAAAATGTTGCTTTTCATTATCATTATTTCAAATAATAGTACAAAAGATTTGTCCAATTTGCAATTTCGTAATTCAAGTTTAATCCACGTCTATTTTCGGTAACGTAACGCCATGCTTATTTTTGCATGGTTTTTTACTACAGAAAGTGCTAATTAATTCTATGTAAGGGAAAGAAAACTTTTTAAAAATATTATTTTTTTTTTTATATTACAAACGTAACGTTACGCCAAAGTGGAAATGTCCAAATATTAATAATTTCTATTTTTAAAGGCACTTTCTAAGTCAAAAAGCTTAAGGAAAGCTTTTCTATGATAGCATCCAAATATATGTCTTAAAATTATCATTAAAACTATCGCAATAGAAATATTTCCCTAACATTATGCTACTAGATCAAAAAAAAGTTTGTTTTTAATAAAATTTTTTTGTTAAATATTTTTAAATAATTTCTTTTTAAATACTTTGTTTTCTTTCATATTTTTTCGTAGTAACGTAACGCCAAAATGGAGAAGCTCATTAATGCGCAATAATTATGGGTTAAAATGACAGACTGTAAGTCGGAAAGTTTTTAAAACAACATTTTTTATTAGTGCTTTTAAAGGAATATTGCAAAATTGATCTGAGAAAATTATATCATATTAAGGGGCACACCTAGTGTGAATTTTTAAAAAAAAAAAATTATTTTTTTTTCCATATTTCGATAGGTTATACCTTTAAAAATAACATACTAAAATTTTAAATCGATATCTTAAATAGTTTTTGAGTTACAGCCATTTAAAAGAGTAGCCGCTCGGCAGTTAGATAGTTGGTATATACCTGAGATCGCGTGTCATTTCAAAAATATTTAATATTTTTTTTCAAAAATTTTACTGTGTATTCTCAAAACATGTATAAATATACCCTCAAAATTTTAAATAGATGGATTCACTAGTTTTTTTTTTTAATTCCCAAAAATGGCCTTTTTTTAGGCTGTCACATTAGGTGTTATGTATTATTATTTAGCTATAAGAAATATGATAATATAATATGATTATTTCTTGATAGCTTCGAAAGAAATTCCTAATGTTACCTTTAAAAGTATCGCAATTGAAAATAGTAACGTCACTCCTAAAGACAATGTCTCATTACTGCGTAATAATTATCATTGGAAATGAGAGTCTCTAAGTTCGAAAGTTTAAAAAACCTATTTCATGAGCTGTTTTAAAGGATTATTTTTTAAAATTTATCTGAGAAAATTTAATCATATGAACATATTAAGATCCTATATCTAGCTTCTTTTTTATTATTTTTAGTGCCTGTTAATTTTCTTGTTAAAAATTTAATGCAATATTTTTGCACTCAAAGAGTATTTAATATTCATTGCATTTTCCATTGTTTCTTTGTTTTATTATACAACTAATTAAAATTGCAATTTTTAATTTCATTTTTGAGCAGTCTCTAAATTTGTTTTTGTTTCTTTACTAATTGGGGGGCAAGTTTGGACTACTGTGAATTCTTTATGCTCTAAAAGAGCAAATCATAAAAAATAGCTTCACCTTAAATTTATGGCACGTTCTTTATAAAATTTTATTATATATGGTATGTTCCAGATAACAGCCCCATATTTTTTTAAGGGAAGTACTTGTCACTAAAATGTTATTACTTCAGCTTCTTCTATATAATTAGGGCAGTAATATCTTCTATCTTATCTATAGGGTGGAGCGTACGTATTTAAAAGGTTTCGAATAAAAGAAGCAAAGAACTTCGGGAGACCTTTCAGCTCAATACTTAAGAGATGTCTTTCAAATTTCTGTAAAATAGGCAGTAAGCAAATATGTCTCAAAATCTTATGGACAGACAAACTCGTTTTTTAACACATAGTATATATTTTTTGGGTGTTCAACAATTGTAGACTCTGTCAGCAAGCTATCAAATATCAAGCAAAAATTCGCAATCTTATCTTAGACTTTAACTAAGTATCTTTTAGAATAGCCCAGTTATCTGCAAAATTAAAATTTAATGCTGTGCTATTAAGTGTTTTTATTTTTATTATTATATAGATAAACAAATGTGTGCTTTTGTTTATATTGAAATGCTTGTCAAAATGTCAGTGAAATTTCCTACCAACGACCTTGAGGCTTGAGACATTAACCTATAGAATACCTAAGACGATTTTGATATTTCGATGGGTTTTTAAAATATTTTAAATTTTATATTAAGTCAAAAAACTGTATTTATTTAAGAATTAACTCGGAAACTCTTCTGTTGTTTGAGGCTTAAGAGAATATAAGTCATTAGTTGATTATTCAGATGAGGGGACGTGTTGGAGTTTATTCGGCTGTTTAAAAAATTGGAAAAATATGAACATTTTTTTAATTTTTTTTTATTTGTGTTTTATCCTTTAAGCTGGGCTACATAAAATGTATGCAAAATTTAGTTTATATTGATTGGTTCAGTCGTTTCCCAAATAATGGGTCATATGACATCCATAAGAAATACATGGGAACTTTTTACACTCCTTAAAATCAAAAGTACAATAGTTTTTCCAATTCAAAATGTTACCCGAAAAATAAAAGTCAAGCCTCAGTTATAAGTTTTGCTCTAAATTAAAGCTCTTTATACACTACTATATATTTATTTATTTATATAGAAATAAGTTTATTTATAACTTTTAATCAAAACCCACAGTTCTATCTATTTTTTATTTATATTATTTTCTATCAACATTTGATTTATTTAAAGCCATATTTTAATTCAATTTTCATTCTCACCGTTCATAATGTTTTTATTTTATTGAGTTAAATTTGCAAACATTTATTTTATATTCTGTTGATTGATTGATATTTTCATACAAGTTGTTAGTTTTTCATACATGGATGGGGCTGTTCTCAGTTTCGTCCAAAATGTAATTCTCAAAGAGTACGTTGGGTTGCGATAAATTTTACAAATAAAAAAACGTTTTGTAATAAATTATATTTTGCATAAAGGGGTCTACGAAGACAGAAGACCGTGTCCAAGCCAGGGATGTCAATTAAGAGTTATAGTGGTTGAAAAAAATCAAAGCGAACAAAGTGCTTTGGATGATAGTTCAAGACATTATACTTATTGTAAGGACTATCGAAAAAGGATTTTTTTTTAAATCATGTATAATCTTTTACTTTATGACATTAAATATGAAAATTATAAAATAATATTCAAATGCCAATTTTTATTTAAAAATTGCAAAATAATTCTTTTACCGTACAACAAATCCGAGTAAAAAATTGAAAAATACGATTTTTTGAGATATTTTTTTGTAAAAAGTGATAAAATTGTAAGCACAGTCGTGTCTGGATATAGTGAACTAATTATTGCAGAGCCTGTTTACAGTATCAAGGCTGTTCACTATATCAAGGTTGTCATTTTTCTTTTTTAAAATACATTACAATTTTTCGAAATTGACATTTGTGCAAGATATCATAAGAATATATTTGTAGAAAAATAAAAAGGTGAACAAAACACGTTATAACGTCAAGAAACAGCTGATTTTGCTTTCGTTTCTGATTCCTTTATGTGTTTTTTCGTTCGATTCTGCTTGAAAATGCTTTCAAAATTTGGTTTACTATTTAGAGGATTTCGATTGTTCACTAAATAGTGTACTCTACGTTAAAATTTAAGAGTTCACTATATCGTGTTTCACTGTACCGGATGTTCACTATATCCAGCCATGACTGTATTTGTTGGTTATTAATTCAAAAAAATTATAAGATTTGCATTTCCTGATCCAAACTAAACAAAACCATAAAAAAACTAGCTTGTTGTGCAACATACACAAGATGGCGCCAGCAGCTTACACTAGATGGCGCAAGCATAAAAATCAAAGCTAATGTGCAGCAACTTAATTCTGGAACATAAAAATTATGACAGGTAGACAAAATTGTAGCGCGTCGTTTTAAAAGCATGACAGAATCGCTTTCTTTACAGCGGTGGAGGTACAGCCAGTGGCGCATTAATTATTATTAATTTATTTACATTATTATTGCTAATTAATGCACATTAATTTGCTTTAATTATGTGGTCTGTATATTAAATATGCGCTTACTCATCTTTACTTTACTCATCTTCGTTTTTTATTCAAAATTTAAATAGCAATGTAAGTCACAGAAATAGATAGAATATGAAATAGACGTTGAAGATAATTCTTGTTTTATATTGGTTTTGTTTCTATGGAAAGAGATCGTCAAAATTAAACCGCATCAAGTTTGACAAGCTTAGTCTCATAATTGTCCGCCAGAGGGAGCAAGAGTAAAACGAACCTCTAAAAGTTGTCATAGGAAAAAAAAAAAAGTTGCTTTGGAACAACCGTTTCACGTAAAACAAAATTTCATTTAATTTCGTTTCAGGAAATAAAATAAGTTCCAATATTTTTTTGAAGAGCGTTTTTCGCGTCCGCTTAGGGGCCAATAATAAAAGGTTTTTATTCATTTATTATTCTTTAAAGCAAGCGATACTTAAACAATAATGCTTTTGATAAAAAAGAAATCCATTTCAGTGGTGAATTTGGTAATTGTGAATTACAATTTATTTTTTAATAGAAAAAATTGTAAGAACGCGAATAAATATATTGTTTGCGGCAAAAGATAAGCCCAGCCTAACCAGCTTAGTTCTTAAATTGATCGCAAGAGGGAAATCGGCAAAATTAAACCGCATCAAGTTTGATAAGCTTAGTTCCATAATTGTCCGCAAGAGGGAGCAAGAGTTAAAGGAACCACGTTAAGTTCAACAAGTAAGTAATATCGATTTTCAAAGGTTGCCAGTAACCCGTAGTTTGTTACATATTTTGAGGTCATGTTATGTTAAGCATAATTCCTCTTGTGCAAACATTTAGGAAAAAAAATGGGCCGAGTGACCGGCACAAAAATTAACGAAGTTTTTAAAGCACAAATTCGGCTATATTTACGTTTGTCTGACTAATAAAGATATAATTGTTAAACACAAATTAAGGCCTAATTAGGGTTTTCTTCCAAAGTGGACTTCCGGGATGTATCCGAATTTTTTTCTCGAAACTGTCAAATGGGTTGACTATAGATTTAGTATGACTTTAGCTTTAAGTCCAATCTTCCGAAAAATCGATTTTTAAACAAAACTAGGTGGTGTTTGGAATTGGCTTATAAATCCGATAATTTTTTGGGATTTTTCTTGTAAGGTGGTTTCCGGGATACGCCAGTATTTTATATTTCTCACAACTCTCAAACTGAGTTCTATGGTTTTAGTAAGTTGCGAATGAAATTGTTCACTTTAAGTCCAATTCCGAAAAATTGGTTTCACAAAGAAAATATTTACGTAATGATTTTCGATCCTGTTTAGTGATTTTTTTTCAAAAAGTGATTTTGGAGATTTGCAAGAATTTTTTATCTCAAAACCGTCAAAATGGGTTCTATGGCTTTAGTATCAAATTTCGAATAAAATATAAATTTAAGTCCAATTTCGAATAATTGGCTCCCCAAATAAAGATTCACGTAATGGTTTTTGATTATTCTAGTGATTTTTTTTTCCAAAAGTGGTTTTTGTGATTTGTCTGAATTTTTGCTTCAAACCCTCAATTCCACAAATAATAGATTATAGAATTTTTAATACTTTTTGATAAGAACAACGTTTAAATTCAAGAAGTCTTAATTTGTAAAATTGGCTTCATAAATAAAATATTGACATAATGGGTAGAATGATCGGATTTTAGTGAATTTTTTTTCAAAGTGGTTTTCGGGATGTGCCGAAATTGCTTTTCGTCAAAACTGTCAAAATTTCGGATAAAATGTAACTGTAAGTCCAATTTCGAAAAATTGCCTTTGATTTGTGGGATTTGCCAGAATTGTTGCTTCAAAATCTCACTTCCAAGAATAATAGATAATAGGATTTGTAATACTATTTAGTATGAATTTCGAACAACATTTAAATTCAAATTATAAAAGTCTAAGTTGGAAAAAACTGGCTTCATAAATAAAATATTGACGTAATGGGTGAAATCGATTGGATTTTGGTGGATTTTTCTTCCAAAGTAGTTTTCGGGTTGTGGCAAAACTTTTTTTTCTCAAAACTGTCAAAATGGGTTTTATGGTTTGACGTTGCAGTATAAATTTCGAATAAAACTGTGGACTTTAAGTCCAATTTTGAAAAATTGGCTTCCTAAATAAAATATTCACTTAATTTTAGGGATTTATCCTTCCAAAAGTGGTCTTTCTCACTTCCACGAATAAATCATTGTTGGATGAGTAATGCCCTTTAGTATGAATTTCGAACAAAATTTAAATTCAAGTTTTAGAAGTCTAAGATGAAAAAATTGGCTTTATAAATTTCCGATAATTTTAGTGGACTTTTCTTCCAAAGTGGTTTCCGGAATGAGCCATAAATGTTCGAAAAATAAGTACATAAAATATCGTATCGATCGTATTTGATTACGATAATTTTAATGAATTCTTTTCCAAAAGTGGCTTTTGGGATATGCCAGAATTAATTTCTCAGAACTGTAAAAATGGGTTCTATGGTTTATAACATTCTGACTAAACGTAACTTTAAGCTCCATTTCGAAATGAAATGAGTTTCAAATCTCATTGAAAAATTGGCTGTAAATAAACTATTCACGCAATGAGTTCCGATCATTTTAGTGATTGTTTCTTCAAATAGTGTTGGCATAAGTTTTGGTAACAAGAGTTTTGATTGAGATTTATGTTTTGGTTTAATATATTATTTTTTGTAATCTATTAGAAAGTAATCAGATAATTCTATAAATATAACAAAAATGGCAGGATCGATTGGGCTCCTGTGAGTCTAATCAGTGTTCAAAAATACTATTTGCTAACAGTTGATTCTATACAAATTAATCTAAAAAGTTCAGAATACGCAATCTTTTCAGACATCCAACTTTCATACTATTGTTCAGTAAATTAATTGCCAGTACTTTTCCACAGTTAGTCAATCTACCCAGATATCTTCGCAATGTTTCCCCATGTCAAACATTTACGTCTCTTTCATGTTTCGGTCTTGGTTATATACTGAGGACCAATGTTTCTTAAGTTACAGGTTAATATCTATAAATTATTTTTAATAGAGATAAATGACGTAATAATGTCATAATAAAAATAGGACTACATAAACAACCCAACAAATTACTTTTAATTTTTAACAAAAAACGAGAACTTCTACCGTTGGCGATATCCAGAACATGCCTGCTATCGTTTTATTATAACAATGTTTATTCCCATAAGCCAAATGTTGCATATCATATTAATGGCTATAAAAAGTGCCATAAATCATAAGTAAGTATTTTTTACGAGCGTGCATTCAAAATCCATACAAGTCTACGTAAAATGGTAAACATTTTGAGAGGCACGCTTCATGCCAATAAGGCAGATCTAAAAATAGTTTTAAAACTAGAACTTTGTATCCAAGTCAGCTGAGTCAGGCAGGCTATTAATTTTTTTTGCCTTCTTCTGAGATTTATTTATTTATATAAAAAATTCTGTATAATTTTAGGTAAATATATGCGCATAATATTTTGGGCTACATTATTTTCCAAGTAATTGGTAACCAATACCGAAAATAAACGTAAACATTTTCTTGGTTGGCTCCAGTGCGCTGATTAACATTAATTTGCTTTGGTCCACGTTTTGTCATACGAAACTCCCCAACGTACTCATTTGAGGCTCACTCAATGTTTTGAGTGTTAATTGCGCGTAGAATAAGTAAATATGGCCATACTGAGGAGCAAGCGGTCTATATGGGGGGCCTTGAAGGGGCGGCAAGTATCTGTTGGATAGTGTTTGTGTTTGTATTTGTGTGTTTATATATGACGGCTTCTAAGTTGCCTTAGTCAGCAGCAAGTGAGATAAAAATACATTTGTTGTTGTTCTAATGGCGTCAAGTACGAACAAACATTTTACGAGATAAAAACAAAACGTTTTCTAAAAAATATTTGTAATTTTGGTTCACTTTTTTTACTTTGTTTATTTATGAGATGTTTCTTCTTGCCTAAAATTTCTTGTTTTTTTGGGTTACCAAGCAAAATTATACATAAAAAATAGTATCTTCTACAAAATGAGTTTATAAATCTTACGGTGATAAACAAATAGATAAAATTAAGTTTTTAGGCAGCACCACCTGGTCGAGTTTTTTTTAGACTATCAAAATTTGACCATAAAATCGTTTGACGCCAGAAGACTTTATGGTCTCTATTTAAATTTCAGCAATTTTTGGTACTTTTATATGAAAGATGTCTAACAAAAAATATATATTATTAGTTTCTCATATTGGACAGAAAAAAGCTAAGAAATTTGAGAATATTCTATTATGAAAGAAGATGATATAGTCTATATAGATATGATAAGAAGAAACCGCCTAAAGAAACTTTCCGAACCAAATAGAAGATTCTAAAATTATGCACCATGTTGTAAAATGTTTCTTCGAGTAATGTCTGGAAGATGCCATTTTGAAACTTTAAAGAAATTTATAATTTGTATTTAGTTGATTTTAAAAAATCCTGGTTTTAGACAGAGAAAATTAGTATAATTTTCAAAATAGTTCACTTATGATACATAATAAGAAAAAACCTTCCAAAAAAACCTTGCCGAACCGAATAGCCGATTCCCAAATCATGCACCCAGTTCTAAAATAATCATTCGAGTAGTGTCTAGAAGATGTTTTTTTTTTCAACTTTCAAAAGGCTTATACTTGTTATTGTGTTTATTGAGGTAATAGTTATTTGGTTGACTCAAAAAATGACACCTATTCATTTCCTTCCAAAATTTTGCTATTATAACTGATTATTTTTATTAATATCTAAGAGGACTGACACTTTACATCTCCTAAATTCAATTCAAAGGTATTTTCGGTACTATTTACCGAATAAAAAAATCTTTGAAAAAATCGAAGAATTTATTTTGCGTTTTTTTCAACTGCAGCAAATTCAAATTTTCCGGAACTGAATATCATAGGATAACAAAAAATTAAAAAAATTTATATAAAATGCATTAGAGCTGAGCATCGATTCGATTTTAAATCGATTTTTTTTTGACAATAAAATCGATTTTTTTTGTTGAGAATCGATTTTTTTAAGTCATGCAAATCGCAAATATATCTGATATTCGTATTAGGGTGATAAATTTGTATGGGACAGAGAAACATTTATTGCTTTTTAGCGATTTTGATTCTTTCTGTCATTTTAAGCGTTTTCGACCAAAAAGAATGGATCGAAGATTAACTTTATAAGTAATTTGTTTATTTAAATTGACAATCAAATGAATTGCTATGAATTATACATTTTAAGATTTCTTTTATCATGTTTTGAATTTTTGTTTTAGTTATTGTGAATTATGGAAATTAATTTAGGTGAATTTTTCAAAGGTACATTTCCTTTGTATGTCATTATCTACGGTTTTATCTTGCTAACGCCTACCGATAAATCGATTTTTTATTAGGAATCGGTCAAAAAGATGGATTCTACAAAGTTGGAAATCGAACTCAGCTCTAAAATTTAGTCTAAAAAAATTATTTAAAAACTACTTCAAAATCCTTTTGCAACTATGGCTTGTTTTTGATTTGTCTGTATACTAATTATTATTATTATTTATTTTCATGAAATCATTTTTTTTAATATTATTTTTAAGGGAATTATCTGTACATATAAAAAAGTAGCCTCATAAATAGTTTGTAATTTCGGAAGTAGATAATGCGTCGACAGATTTTATCCAAACCACTTCTAAATTAATGGTCTTTATATTCTTCAGGTATTTGAGAAAAAAATGAGAATTTTGCACAAAAAAACGTTTTTCTTACGGAAAAAATATAGAAAAGCTCATTCTAACGATCCTCAAAAATCATTTATTCAAAAATATATTGATAAAAGATCAACATAACATCGCCGCATAGGACTCTATTATATCGATAAGTAATGAACTTAAATTTAATAAAGAAGGATTTTTTGGCCCTACGCTCCACACGGAGTTAGAGGAACTTATATATAATATAAAGAAGGCTGAACGGAGGTTGGTGTGCGAAACACGCAGAAGGCGGAGCCCCTGCGTTTGTTGTTTTTATTTTACATCTTATTTTGTTTTTGATTTGTGTGTAACTAATGATTTTTATCAATTAATTTTTTTAAATATTTTTAAGAAATAATTATCATATATATTTAATTTATAATATTTCGTTAATTTTGGTTTGTTATTTCGTTATATTTTAATTACCAGATGCAGAAAAATTTAGCTGATATGGTCGTAATTAATTTTTAAGGGGATTATTTATTTATTTAATTTTTTTGTACACTTTATACTTTTTATTTCAATATGCATTGTTTTTGTTTTATATTTTTATTAAAAAAAATTAAGCTAATGATTTGCACTATTACTTATTTTTTAATTATTAATTCATTTTTAAGGGGACCATAATTTTATTTTTATACTGTACAAGGGGGCTTGGCACCTTGCTCGCTTCGCTCACCAACCTCCACCCCTCCATCACCGTAAGCGATGTGGGGGCCCACTTGAAATTAAATTACTTCTTCATTTTTCTCATATCTCTTCCTTTATGCTATACGCTATCTTTTAAATAAAATGCTTAGCAAAATATTTAAATTTATTTTATTTAATATTATTATAATATTTTGTTCTGAATATTTTATTTTTTAAAATTTATTTTGAAGGATCCTGTTGATTAATTTATAGATTAAGCAAATAACACAGGTCTACAAATACAGGGTCATGTGAGTTGTTGGAAAGCTAAGAGTCATTTCCGAAGTAATTTGGTGCGTAGAATCCGAATCCGTCAGAACATAACCTTAAATGTAGGAAAAACGCCATTTTTTGGGTACATAACCTCAAATATCTCAAAATCCTGACGTGATGGGCCAGTTCTGACGCCGGATTCGGATTCTACGCACCAAATTACTTCGGAAATGACTCTTAGCTTTCCAACAACTGAACCATGCTGACCTGTGTAACTTTCACTATTACTTTTTTTTAAATTAATTATATTATGTTTTTTAGTTATAGTATTTTTTAATGTAATCAATCAAATTTAATGATCATACGCTATTTTTGAAATGGAAGATTTACCAAATTATTTTATTTTTAAGAGTTAATTCTAATTTTGTTTGTAGTATTTTGCTCTGATTAATTTTATTTTTTTTCATTTATTTTGAAGGGTCTTATTATTTAATTTATAGATTAGGCAAATAATTTGGTCTATTATTTTTTTTTTAATTAATAATTTTATGTTTTTTAGTTATAGTATTTTTAAATAAAATCAATCAACTTTAAAGATCAGACGCTATTTTTAAAATGGAAGTCTTGGCGAATTATTTTGATTTACTTTTAAGGGTTAATTTTAAATATTTTTCTAGTATTTTGTTCTGAATTTTGATTTATTTTTAAGGGCTTATTTTAATTTTTGTAATATTTTGTTCTGATTAATTTTATTTTTATAAATTTATTTTATTTTATAGATTAAGCGTATTAATTTTTTTATAATAATCTTATATATAAAAAAAAGTGTATGGCTGTTTGTATGAGGTTGGACGCCAAACCCTTTGTCCGATTTTAATGGGACTTTTTTTAAAATGTTCAGAAGCCTCCTAGGACGAGAATAGGCTATGTAAAAATATTACAAAATTCGCGGCTTTCGCGGACGGCGCGTTACGCAATATTTTTCAATCTGTGGTTTGTCTTGAGAGAATGTGAAAAAATAAAAAAAAAGACATCCTGTCGCCATTATAGGCTAACATTATTAGTGCACGAAAACATTAATATCAGATACTGCTTACAGTGCCGAGAAGAAAACTACAAAATCTCCATCAAACATGGTTAAAATGTAAAGATGGCGAGTGGTTGAAAATTTTATGATGAAATTAATCCACTCATCGATCAATCGGACGATATTGTCCAATCGGAAAGATTCCAGATCTAGACGAGCGAGCGAAGCGAGTAGTAATATTATATTTTTTACTTATAGTATTTTGTAATATAATCAATTAAGTGTAATGATCAGAAGCTGTTTTTTTATTTTTTAAGGGATTATTTAAATTTTTTAAATATTTTGTTCTGATTAATTTTATTTTCATAAAATTATTTTTAAGGATAATGTTGTAATATTTAATTTAGATTTTTTTAATGATATTCTGAATATTTTTTTATTTTATACAAAT
This sequence comes from Chymomyza amoena, assembly GCA_037043745.1. Lineage (NCBI taxonomy): Eukaryota > Metazoa > Arthropoda > Insecta > Diptera > Drosophilidae > Chymomyza > Chymomyza amoena. Next base: position 32,063 of record JBAMAX010001586.1, read on the forward strand.
TAAGTAAATTTAGTAAATTAACTAAACTAAATTATAAGCACTGGCAGCAAAAGGCGTTCGTCGCAATATTCTAAATAATTTTGTTTTAATAAACGGAGAAGATGTCTTAATTTGTTTATAAATTTTTTTGTAGATATTCTTTGGTTTTGCTGTTTGGTATATCTTTTAAATGTTTGATGCACTTTTTGAAGGAGAAGATTTAGCAAAAATTATGGATTCAATTGCTTTTTTGGCTTGAACCTTTTTTTATGTAAAGAACTTAAACCGGTTTTCCTTTTTTTTTTTTTTTAATTTATGGTTAGCGAATGCGCTTCTGTTGGCATTTTTAAAACTTCACTTTGGTATTTTTATTACACAGCCGAAATCAGAAATATATTTTAGTTAAACAAATTCGAATTATTTGTCACTCAAATTCACAGTTTTCTACTTTTGCTATTTGAATTTTTATTTAATATTAATAACTTTTTTTATTGCAGCTTTGCAGCATTATAAATGCGCTTTTAGCTCGCCTTAAAAAATGCAAATTTAATCAAACACATAAATAAACAAATTCACATTAAAAATTGAGTGCACAATTTCGAATTATAATAATTAATATTAAAATATTTTGTATTCATTTTTTAAAACTTAACGTCACTTATAAATATTTTTAATTATTTCTTATTTTATCACTCTTTTTTGCATTTATAAACAAATTTATTCCAAAAAGCCGTCGCATTTTGTTTACCGTTTCGTTGTTGCTTTTGATTTTTGTTTTGTTTTTGCTTTTGCTGTAGCAACGCGCGCAGTTTACTTTGCCATTCGCACCCGCTCGAGTCAAAAACCGAACTGAACTCGAGAACACATCGCAGACGCAGCGACGACACCAAGTCTGCGACGGCGACGTTGACTGCGACCATGGTATAATAATAAGGTAGCATAGATTTCTCTCTCGGTGCCATAAATTTTGTGAGAGCAAAAACATGCGAGAGAGAAGCAGCACACAAGCTGACGCATACACACTGGCACTCGTTTATATGTATATGTATGCATGCTTGAATTTGAACAAAACAAATGCATAGGCTGAAACTATATGAAAGACGAAGTGAATTTATGAAAACTATTGTTGTTTTTGTATTAAAGATATAATTAAAAATTTAGATAATGTAATATAAATAAAGTTAAATTAAATTAAATACATAAACTTAATCTATAAAAGTTGCTATGCCGTATTTTCACACCATGCATAGCAAACCATATTTAATACATTTGTATGCGCGCTACTGCTTCAAATAAAAACATGCAATATTCGCTGCTGTTGTATAGCCACTATACATACAACAACAACTCTTGCGTTTGCATACACACATAAAACAAAAAAAATCACGCGCAGCGACAGCCGACACAACCTACCTCATAGACAGTCGCATCAACACTGAAAAATAAGGCCCCTGGCTCTCTGCCTAAGAGAGTCTATGCTACCTTATTATTATACCATGGACTGCGACTGCGACGCCACTGCTAACAGTCAGTCGGCTTTGGCTTTAGCGCTTCGTTGTCGCATTAGGCGTTTGGCGACAGCAGCGTTGACGCTCTGTCGCTGCCGCCGCTGCTGCTGTTGACATGATCTGCTCGTTAAACAAAAATAGAGAGCAAACGCACTCACGCACACACACAAACACGGCATGCAAACAAATGTGAGTCACACACAGATACTCACACTCACATGCAGCTGCATTCTGTCTGCTGCTCTGTTTGGACGCCACTGTCGTTTAAGATACTTTTTGTTTGCCCGCCTTTGGCTTGAGTTTTTGTTATTTTTGGGGTTTGTTTAGTTGATTGTTTGCCCAAAGTAAATCATATTGACCAATGAAATGGAACACATTTTGTTTGACGAACTTTAATGAACTTTAATAAGGACTTAAGTAATATAATTTAAACTTTTAAGTGTTGGCAAGAGTGGGATATAAAAAAAGGGGAAAGGGAGATTGATGGGAATAAATGTTGAAAACTTTGAATGATTTAAGTAAATAAATATAGAAATTTTATGTCTAAAATGTCTAATATACAACAGATACAACAGAAATTGTCGCAGAACGATTTTGTATGGAATTTTAGGCTGAAATATTTTGCACATTCTATAAAAAAAATAACTTTGACTGTTCATGTACAATTTTATGATATTGATTTTGAATTTTATGTCCCACAACTCTCGGAAAGTTTTCGAAAATTAGGTAAGTAAATAAAAAGAAACAAAAAGTAAGTAGCTAATAAACTTCAATTTTATTTATCTTTTATATATACTATTGTGATTTTTGAAATATTTATAAAATCTTTTATCTTAAATATTACGCAGGTCTACAAATACAGGGGTCATGTGAGTTGTTGGAAAGCTAAGAGTCATTTCCGAAGTAATTTGGTGCGTAGAATCCGAATCCGTCAGAACTGGCCCATCACGTCAGGATTTTGAGATATTTGAGGTTATGTACCCCAAAAACGGCGTTTTTTCCTACTTTTGAGGTTATGTACGGTCTTTCTCTCCCGTTACATCATTTATTACAACTCTTACCCTTTAATTTAAGGGTTCAAGAGATCAATTATTTTTTGTATTTTTTTTATTATTTTTTTCGCAAAGTTATGGCTTTTCGAAGTTAGGAGATATATCCCTTCGACGTCATTAGCATTTGCAGTAAGCCTTTGAAATAATAATTTTGTACTGTGTAATTTCTCTTGAAAATTTTGACTTGAGGGTTTTTGAGGTTGCTAAGAACGGATATGAAGTCGGAATAATGATATTTGCATTTCCAATATGGCGTATTCAGGATGACGAATTCAGATTTGCAAGAAACATGTTAATATTGAAAAATTTTTTGGGAACATAACCTCAAATATCTCAAAATCCTGACGTGATGGGCTAGTTCTGACGCCGGATTCGGATTCTGCGCACCAAATTACTTCGGAAATGACTCTTAGCTTTCCAACAACTGAACCATGTTGACCTGTGTTATAAGTCGTATCTGTAATATTTATTTTCAAATTTTTCCATTAACTTAATAGATTTTGTGTTACAGGTTCTTGCGTATCTGTCTTTTTTTTTAATTTAATCCAAGAAAACCTTTAAAATTTGATCGAAAAGAAAATGAAACAGAACGCTAAAGAATTTAAAAGAATTCAACAATCCCATTAAATTAAACAAAAAACTAAAGAAATATATTTTGAAGTAATACCTCAAGGAAATATGTTTATGAGAATGCATTTTTTTTTATATATCCCATTTATGAGTAATGGAATAATTATAATAATGAAGACTTTTGGAGAATTAAAGAATCTTTCTTGTTTTTTCCAATTGATGTACCTTTAGGTTAAGTCCAGGATTAAATTTTTACTTTTTATAGCAAATAATTATATGTGCATGGAGCAGTGGCGGATCCACGGGGGGCTTTCGGGTTCGGACCCCCCTTCGGGATCAGAAAACCCTAATAAAAATATTTTTCACAATTTTTTTTTTGCTTTACACTTAAAAAAGATAAATTTCTCTGGACAGATTTCTCTATAGCCCCCTTACCAAAATCCTGGATCCGCCCCTGGCATGGAGAGCTTTTTGCTAGTAAATAAAGCAAAGCAATTATTTAAAATAAAAAAGGACAATTATTTTTCGAAAAGGATATTATAATAGTCAAAAATGCTTGCGGATATTAAAAAATAGCACGAAGAGCAGGAAAGAATTAAAAAAGATGCTATTATCTGGCTTGGTGGTACAAATTTTCGTTATTTCAATATTACATCAGAAACTTTTAAAGAAATCTAGAAATCTACTTAATAAACAAAGGCAGGATGATCTAAACGGGCTATCCGGCGTTTGGATACTTATTACATGAAAACTTTCTAAAATTCTAGGTCGGAATCACTCCTCAATGTTTCTAAACTGCATGCACTGTAAAAATATGAGATGGTCTAAATTGTAATATCCGGTCCCATAGGCCGTAAACCATCTTATATCAAAGGTATGGCAACGCTCTTGTACGATACTATACAATTGCTCAAAATATTTACAAAAAGGGAACAAAGAGAACTGAATTTTAATGGAAAACGTCTAATTTGGAAGATTTTTGATAGTATCTAACAAGAAATACTAGACGAATCGGTAGCCGAAAACCCTTCATAATATAGTCTGATATTAAACTTTATTTGGAAGGATCCTATGTTTAATTTTTCTGGTCACGTATATGCATAGGAATATATTTAATTACATAAGCTACGACTCGGGGCCATATCTAAAGATATACCTGCCAAATAATGATATTTCAGCTTTTTAAGGCTTTAAACCACGGAGCAGTAGCTTCAAAATCATACTTAAGAGTTCAAAATATTGCATTTATGGAGATGCCGACGACAAATTCTGCCCAAAATCTGATTGAAAATATCTTAGAGATGCCATTTAAAAACTTATTTGTTATCATAATGAAGTCTGTATATTAAGAAGATGTAAAGAGCGATCTTGTAGCGGATTTAAGTTCTGGAAATAAACAATATCTAGTCGTTTTTTTTAGAAAAATAGGGTTACGCTATGGAGAAAAACTGTATCCTTTTTTTAGTATTAAGGAATGTTAATAAAAAAATTAAGATTTGTATTTTTTTAAAAACTCATAGCAAACATTAATAGAAAAAAATATAACGTTGAAAAATCAAGCCATCTTTTAAAAAGTAAATGTAATTGAAGCAATGCACATAAATTAAATTCCATGAGGTTTTATGACTACTAAATTTAAAAAAAATTTTCAAATTTTGTTTTCTGAGTTTATTATATTTTAGTACTGCGCACTTAGATATTCTCTTTTCGACGCTTTACGATGATAAATAATGACCCAAACATTTTTTTTAATTACAATATAAAGATGGTTATAAAATCTATTTACACTTTGATAAATTTTAAATAAATCATTGTTTTTAGGTCCTTTTTTAAAAGATATTAAACCTTCGAACAATTATTACTTGCGAGAAGAATTTAAAAAGACTCTAGAAGGCCCACTGAAGTCTTCCCTCGTCAATTTTACTTATTGAGTTATCGATAATTGAAAATTGGAATTTCCATTTTTAAACTTTTCTTGATGAATGCCGAATTTAGTTCAAATATATTTACAAACAGACGAAACACAACGAATTTTGTATAAAAAACGTTTTTTTGGAGCGATTGGTCCTATGGGAGCTATATGATATAGTCAACCGATTTGGATCAAATTTAGTATAGTGCTAAGGAACTATAAAAAACTTACGAATACCACATTTGGTCCCAATATCTTAACAAACGAATGAAACACAACAAATTTTGTTTAAGAATCGATTTTTTGGAAGATCGGCCCTAAGGGAGCTATAAGATATAGTTAACCGATTCTGTTCAAATTTGGCACATTGCTTAAGAGCTCTAAAAAATTTCCAAACGCCAAATCTGGTTACGATATCTTTATTAAAAAATGGCGGACGTAAAGTCGGGCGCGGACGACTTTAGGATACCCTGTACCACTAGCTTGTAATAAAGTCCGATTTCTTCACAAAAAACCAAAAACAGAAGAATTTTTAAGCAAAAAATTTTTTTTTGACCGATCGTTCCTATGGGAGCTATATGATATAGTCAACCGATTTCAATAAAATTTGACACAGAGCTAAAATACCTTAAAAAAGATATGAATGCCAAATTTATTTCAAATATCTTTACAAACAAACAAAACACATCGAATTTTGTATAAAAAACGTGTTTTTGGACCGATTGGTCCTATGGGAGCTATATGATCTAGTCAAACGATTTGGATTAAATTTAGTACAGTGCTTAGGAACTATAAAATACTCACGAATGTCAAATTTGGTCCCAATATCTTAACAAACAAACGAAACACAACAAATTTTGTTAAAAAATCGATTTTTTGGAAGATCGGACCTATGGGAGCTATATGATATAGTCCACCGATTTTGTTCAAATTTGGCACATTGCTTAAGTGGTCTAAAAAATTTCCAAACGCCAAATCTGGTTAGGATATCTTTATTAAAAAACGAAATATAGCCAATTTTTCTTTAAAAAAGTTATTTTGGCCGATCGGTCCTATGGGAGCTATATGATATAGTCCACCGATTTTGTTCAAATTTGGCACATTGCTTAAGTGGTCTAAAAAATTTCTAAACGCCAAATCTGGTTAGGATATCTTTATTAAAAAACGAAATATAGCCAATTTTTCTTTAAAAAAGTTATTTTGGCCGATCGGTCCTATGGGAGCTATATGATATAGTCAACCGATTTTGATCAAACTTGGTACAGTGATTGGGAACTATAAAAAACTTTCAACTGCCAAATTTCGTTACGATATCTTCATAAACAAACGAATTATTCATCTAAAACGCTTTTTTTTTTCGAGGTCGTCTCAAACACCCCCATGGGAGCTATATAATTTATGCCCGATATCAAAAAAATAAAATAAACTTGCCTCCTATGGAATAATATGCGATCTAATGTGAAAGTTTGGTAACTCTAGCTCTTACCATCTCTGAGATCTAGGCGTTCACACGGACGGACAGACGGACGGACAGACGGACGGACAGACGGACAGACGGACATGGGTATATCGACTTCTCTATTCACCCTGATCATATTTTAGGTAACTTTGGGGTGTCTCCGACGTCTCCTTCTATATGTTACATACATTTTCGGCTTGCACAAACTTAATATACCCTTGGACCATACGGTACAGGGTATAAAAACGAAATATAGCGAATTTTTCTTTAAAAAAGTTATTTTGAACGATCGGTCCTATGGGAGCTATATAGTTAACCGATTTTGATGAAATTTGGCACAGTGCTTGGAAACCATAAAAAACTTTTGAATACCAAATTTGGTTACGATATCTTCATAAACAAACGAATTATCCATCTAAAACTTTTTTTTTGTCGAGGTCGTCTCAAACACCCTTATGGGAGCTATATAATTTAATCCCGATATCAAAAAAATAAAATAAACTTGTCTCCTATGGAATAATATGGCATCTAATGTGAAAGTTTGGTAACTCTAGCTCTTACCATCTCTGAGATCTAGGCGTTCAAACGGACGGACGGACAGACGGACATGGGTATATCGACTTCTCTATTCACCCTGATCATATTTTAGGTAACTTTGGGGTGTCTCCGACATCTCCTTCTATATGTTACATACATTTTTGGCTTGCACAAACTTAATATACCCTTTGTACCATACGGTACAGGGTATAAAAGTTGTTTTGAGATAATTCTGTTTAAACTTTTAAGAGTGGATATTTTGTGACTGATATAATCTGACTCTACCTGCTAAAACGGCTGTAGAATCGAAAATACTGAGAATATCTTTCCAAAAATTTGACAGTATATTCGTAAAAGCCTATACTTTCGAGATATATGGAAAAAAATCGATTTTTCGAAAATTCTAGACCACCGGGACCCCTTAAGGCTTTTAAAATTTGCTACTTGCGAGAAGAATTTAAAAAGACTCTAGAAGGCCCACTGGAGTCCTACGACTGATAAATGATAGAATGAAAATTGAAAAAATTTGTATTCACTAGTAGTAGCGAGCTACTTTTTTCCTCGACCTCTACGATTTTGAGGATTTTTACATATTTGGTAGAGCTACTAAATCTGTTTTTCCCTCGTCGAGCTTACTTATTGAGTTATCGATAATTGAAAATTGGAATTTCCATTTTTAAACTTTTCTTGTTCAACCATATCTCCTAAACGAATAAGGATATTGATGCAAATTTTGCACGATAAATGAAAAATTAAATAAAAAAAAATATTTTTTTTTATACTTAAAACTTTTAGTTTTTATAAACAAGTTTTAGTTATTAGCAACAATTTTTATTTTAGAAAATGGTTTCAGTATATCCCACAGACGGTTACCGCACCTACTTATGTATTAAAATTTTATTTAATGCAACAGATTTTCATAACTTTCGCATATAATTTTCTTTCTATGGCATACACTTGTCACATGCTCCTGAGAGATAACATTTAAAAATCTCCCCATTCAGCTTTGACTTTGGTTTGAGGTCGAACCACAAAAAACGCAGCGAAAACTCCACACCACATAAGTATCTTTGAGTATCTTCCTCTTGGCAAACAATTTCACATTTCGCATATGATGACTTAAAGCAAGGTCACACTTAAGGATATCTCTGCACACAAATTATAACAATTCCAAAAAAAATACTCAAATGGTTCTGCATTTGATGCGTCTCCTACAACTTATTTCCGCTCCGATATAGTCCGACATCCCCCGCCCCACACATTGTGAAATGCAATTTGAATTTAAACTACGGAACGTGCGAAAATCTGTTTGATGTCGTTCCTTTGTTGTTGTTGTTGGTGTAAAACAGTTTTGTGAATTACTCAAAACTCAAAACATTCGCAAGTAAATATATTACGTATACGCAATGTGCAACATATCAAATAAAATAATGACTCTGCGTTCCGTGTGTGAGTTACAAGTGAGATTGTGGTTGTATTTATGTGTCTGTGTCTGTGTTAGTGTCTGTGTCAGTGTCTTTGTGTTTGTGTGAGGCACGCTTTTAATCCACTGCACTTCATTTCCGACAAGCCATCATGAATACTACTATCTGGGTGTCTACTACGATTATGACCAGGGTTGCAAAGTTTGCAACTTCTTTGTAAAGTTTAGTTTGAGAGATTGAAACTAGGGAATGGCTTTAATAATACTGCAATATTGATTTCTTTGATTTTCCTAATATTTTTATTTTTCAATTCCGAACATAATAATAAACGCGCGACCCTTGAATAATATTCGTTTATATAAAATGAGTATACAACTTATTGTAAATATTTGATAAATAAGAATAAAATTAAATTGAATTTAAATAAACTACGATTTTTCCGTATTTAAGAGTTTACTTCTCTGATCTTATAAAATTTTTAAACAAAAATATAGGGCTAGTAAAATTAGACTCACTATGGAAATTTTCAGAGAAATGTCAACCAGGTGATGACTAAAAAGTTGATAAACAAAAACCAAAATTATTTTTAAATAACTAGTGAGCCGGGCACACGTTGTCCTGCCCAAACTTATTGAATACTCTTAAAGTGAATAAACATCGTTATGATTCTCTATCTGAAAGAATATAAGATTTTAAGATTAGTTTACAGCTCATGTCAAACTTGCACCATTATTAGCCGAATGTCGCGCTTCACGGGTCTGTCCTAACCGAATTCTTTCACGTTCATTGCGATCTTCACGTTTTTGGGCAGTACGATTAGATTGATAATTAATTTGATTCGTTGCATTTCTTCCAATTGAAATATATCATGCATTGATCGATTGGGAGACGGCATTCCCAATTGTCCTAATGCTTTATTAGCCATCGTCAAGCAAAGATCTTCAATATGAATTAAAGCTTCATTGTAAACTTCCGGCGTAAATTCCATCACTGGTTTACGTTTTGCTTGACGTACTCGAAACAAAATATCTTCTTATAAATAATCTTGATATTTTATTCACAATTCAGGTTAATTTGATGGAAAACATGTTGCCAAAATAATCGCAAATAGAACCCGTATTTGATATGGATGAGCAGTAATAATCTGCTAAATTTTGATCTCAGTGCAAATGATTTTCCAACAAATTCAATTTTTGAAATGCCTCTCGATACGTTGCACACTATACGCCATTCACTGTTCTCAATGATTGAATCGATGTTGGTCCTCGAACATTGATTAACAACAATATCATTTTTTTTATATGTATATGGCAATATACACACAAAAACTAATATTCACAAAAATGCGTATACCTTACGAACCAATACACATAAACACATCGGAGCCTAAAACCTCCGTATTGACATCCTCTAACACACACAAAAATCAAATTTGGAAATCATCGACGCATTCATAAGAACAACCGTAACACGTAAAACATAAGTTTCTTTTATATATAAAGATATTGCCTTTGTGTGAATCCATTTTCCAGTAAAAACGTCAAGGCATTGACAACAGACATTTCTGAATTCGGCAATTGTTTACTAATATATAGCACAAAACTCCATACTTTTTGATCTATATTCCCCCTTGAATTTTTTCTTGAAAATCTGTTTAATTATGTGCTATTGAACTGTGTTCTCAGAGCGATTGTTGATGTTCCAAATTTCCATCAGATCTGCTTGGTAACAAACATATTGTTCTGGAAAAACGCAATTTTTACAAGAAGTAGCAAAAAAAATAATTTTATAAAATTCAGCATATTTTATTTAATAATTTCGCAGTTACAACTTTAAGGCCCGCTCAGCCCCACAAAAGTACTATTCCACGAAACACAACTATACTTTTTAAGCTAAGGCTAAAAATACATATGAACAAAATTTCACTCAATTACAGAAAAACACACAAAATTTAGAAAGCATGGAGGATTTACATACCTCTTCTAACGTTTGCCTTAAAGAAACTCTTTTTATTTTATATTTTGTTTTTGTAAAAAAAAAATTGTTAAAGGGGTAATGCAAAAATAAAGCTATACAAGATCAGATCGTGTAAAGAATTCATTTTTTGCGCAATTTGAAAAACGATTTATTTTTAATCTAGGGTATTTTAAAAACAAAACTCAGGTCAAATTTGAAGTTATAAACAATAAAAAATTTGCTTTATACCAAAAAAAGTGCGAAATAAATCACTCTGCTTTGGTCCCCCAAAAGTCACCTTAGTGGATCCGCTACTAAACTAGCTGCAAATTTACTTTTTTTTAGTGCTAAGCAATAGCTGGCGCCATCTAGTGCACAATGCTTGTGCGTAAATTGCAAAAAAAAAATTGGCCACTGTTTGCTCATAAAGCTGTGTACAAGATGGAAAATATTTTGACATTAAAATTTATGCCTTTTTTTACATATTTATATTTTCGGATGAAAGCTGAAAATTTAAATAATAGCCTGATTGATGGAAAAATATGTTTAAAAAAAAATCCACATAAAATTATTTTTAAGTAATAAACATTTAAATTTCACACACAGCTCATTTACTTCTTGTTTTTAAAGGTAAAAAATATCTGACGCCACCTAGCTCAAAATGCTAGCTCCATCTAGCGTAAATTGCAAATAATTAATGGGCAGCACTATTTGCTCACAAAGCAAAAACTTTATAATTTTTAATTGATTTTTTATATATTTATATTTTTGGATAGAAGGTCTCAATTTAGTAACCTGATTAATAGAAAATTCCTTAATGTATTTTTAGAATAAATACAAAAAAATAGAAGAAATTCTATAAAATAGGTTTGGAAAAAATCCCTAAAATCTATGTTCCTCCAGTTTTGAGCTGGTTCGTTCAGAGCCTGTCTCGCAGCCCTGGCTTAGAACGTTATTTTTTTTTAATGTGTATACAACCCATACACACACACATCCCGCACACACACACACCTAAAGACATCACTTGAGCTTTATAAATCATATGAGCAGTAGTGCGGCTGTTGATGCCAGAGTTTCAAATGCATTTTTGGCTTACATTTTCCAACACTTGTTGCCCATTCTCCTGCCTCTCGGCAACGTTTGGCTTTTGTAGCAGCTCGAGTTTCTTTGCTTTGGCATTTACTATATTTACCTAGCTATCTGTCTATCTCTCTTGCTCTCTGTGTAAGTTTAAATAATTGTCGGCCATCAATTTAAGCCGTTGCACAACACTGCATTTTTAGCGGCGTTTAACTTTCTCTTGTGCTACAAATTAAGAAATTCAAGTTGTGGCAAGTTTTGGAACAGGTCAAGGCCAGCAGACTTATTTCTAGCTTTCCTAATTGCTTTTGTTGTTGTTCAACTTGGACTTTTGCCTTTGTCATAAATTAAGTCTTTTCCTACACTGTTTTTTTTTCTGTTGCTCCTGTCTCCTGTCTGCACGCATCAATTGTATACGTTTGAATTTTGCAATTTCCTGTTTCGAAACGCAGACATCGTAGCATACTACGATATATACAATGCCAGTCAGTCCATGCAAAGATACTACGGCAAGGATACTCCGAGTGTCCTTGCCCATGAATGTATTGTTGCAATTGTGGCTCGGTTCAATCAATGGTTGATATACTATGAAGGTGTCTGCATTGGTGATGGATGCTACCAGTCAGCATAAAGGACGAAGACTGAATGTCGGTTGGACGATTGGTTTGTCAATGGAGCAGGTTAGTTGGTATTATAATTCTAGGAATGTATTCAATATGGATACATTAGGAGGGTAATTGGAAGTGTTGAATTAATTCACCTTGCATTCGAATTGACAAATGTAATTTGAAGATTGTCGAGAGGGATTCAATGATTGAAGCTTGTTGAATTTTTGGCATTCCCTTGGAAAAGAGGAGCTTGAGTTGCTGTCTGTAGGGATCAAAACGAAAATGTTTTAATTTGCTTGTGTTGCAGGGTTTTCGATAAAGTCCTAGTCAAAGAATTCTGACAATAATAATGGATACATATTATACGAGGTGTGTTCAAAAAGTATCGCGAATTTTGAATTTTCGCGGGTTACGTATATTCGAATTTCGATTTTTTTTGTGGCGTTATGTTGGTACTCATGTCTCTCACTTATACCGACAAGCTCGGCCATTTTGAATGTTTACTTAATTGTTGATAGCTGCTTTGCTTGCACGTATTTTGGCTCGTCTTCGATTTTTACCTATTCGAAAAATGGATCAAAGAAGCTGTATCAAATTTTGTGTGAAAAACGAAATTAAGTGCGCGGATGCATTCCGAATGTTGACTGTGGCATACGGAGAAGCTACCTTGGACCGAAGCAACGTTTATCGATGGTACAAAATGTTCTCAGAAGGCTGAGAAGATGTGAACGACGAAGAGCGTGCCGGACGCCCGAGCACTTTAACAACAGACGAAAAAATTGATGAATTGAATAAAATGGTATTGGCCAATCGTCGAATCACCTTTAGAAAAGTTGCTGAGGACCTAGACATATAGATTGGCTCGTGCCATTCGATTTTTATTAATGATTGGGGCATGAGACGGGTCGCCGCGAAGTTCGTACCAAAATTGCTCAATTTCGACCAAAAACATCGCATGAACATTGCCAATGAGATGTTGGACTCTGTTCGCGACGACCCAAATTTGCTCCAGAGGGTCATAACTGGTGACGAATCGTGGGTTTATGGTTATGACGTGGAAACCAAAGCTCAATCATCTCAATGGAAGCTGCCGCACAACCAAGACCGAAAAAAATGCGCCAAGTTCGGTTGAATGTGAAAGTTTTGCTTACAGTTTTCTTCGATTGCAGGGGCGTGGTGCATCATGAGTTCTTGCCACAGGGTAGAACAGTCAATAAGGAATATTACCTGCAAGTAATGCGCAATTTGCGCGAGGCAATCCGCCAGAAACACCCGAATTTGTGGAAGTACAAAAATTGGCTTTCACACCACGATAACGCCCCTGCTCACACATCGTTGTTTGTGCGCGACTTTTTGGTCAAAAACAACACACTAATGATGCCGCAGATACCGTATTCCCCAGATCTGGCCCCCTGTGACTTTTTCTTGTTTCCTAAACTGAAGAGGCCCACGAAAGGACGATGCTACGCCACGAGTGACGAGATAAAGACGGCATCGAAGGAAGAGCTGAACAAGATAAAAAAAAATGATTTTTTGAAGTGCTTCGAAGATTGGAAAACCGTTGGCACAAGTGTATAAAATCTCATGGGGATTACTTTAAAGAGGACAAATTAGATATTCATGAATAAATAAATAATTTTTTGAAAAAACACAAAATTCGCGATACTTTTTGAACACACCTCGTATATAAGAGGTAAACTGTCCAATTTAAGGCATATTTATTTATCTCTACCGGTTCGTGGTTACTTTGCCTTGCAGTCAAAGTCAAAGGATTTGGAATTCCAAATACTCAACACATATTTAATGTAAAAATTCTTCAACACCGCAAAAAATTCAAAGCATTTTAAGCTTCCAGTCAGTTGCAAGTTGCGTCATTAAAAGCGCGGCATTCCACAAAGGCATATCACATCTAATCCTCAAAGTATGCAACATAAAATTTCTCATTATCTTGCACATTCCCACACACACAGCCGTGGGAATGGTTGCTAGCCTTGGCAGGACCTTGAAAATTAAGTGTTAACTAATCCGTTTAAATGAGACAAATGCACTGTGAAGAAAATAAAAAAAGGAAGTTTCTTCCTGATAAATATGTAAAGTACGAGAAAGGCGTTAAGAAAGTGAAAAACAACTGCAAATACTTCGACGAAATGGCCATAAGAAACAGCAAACAGAGAAAAAAACAAGTCAAGAAAGTGAAAAACAAAGGAAAGAGAAGCAGCCAAACAAGCCATCCTTGATTGCATTGAAGTCTCTTGCGGGGGGTGGAGCACGAGCTAACGATATTAAGTATACGCAGCGTGTTGTCAATAAATGTTCAACTTGAGAAAAAATGGAGCATATTAAATTGTAAGCATGAAAAATCAATGAAATAAATGCAGTGCACTCGTTCGGATTGAACTTATTAAGCCGGGGGTTTAAACAATGAGAAACTTTTGTTCCAGGAACTAAGATTGGTTGTAGTGCTTGCAAAATATTTCAATTACCAGCTTCTGACTAAATTCAGTTATTTCTGCGGAAATGGAAACTTGCACAACTTCTGAGCAAGTTAACTTGAAACGCCGCACATTGAGTATTTCCTTTGATTAAAAATTAACTGACACAAATTAAGTTTTAGCTGCAATGCGGGAAAATCTGTTGTTCGCAAAATCTAAGCAGGGAAAATGAAGAAAAATCTTTACACCAAATGGGGCACTTAGGAAATGTTCTTTCGCATAGCAAGTCTCTAGAATGTGTGGGTGCATCTATTAAGGAACTTTACTGAGTACCATGCACTAGTCGATAGTCAAAGTATCGTGAGTAGTTTTTCCATAAAACTTGTGTTTACCCTATCCAGCTAACACTTGACTTTTCTAAGTCGAAAATATTCAAATTAATGAATATTTTATTTAAATAGCGAAATAAATTTGTTTGGGTAAAGATTCGACAATCCTCGGGAAACAAATATTCATGCTGCATAGTGGTCCATTGGGCCTATCTAGTGGAAAACAATGTATATTTAGTATGGATGCTCTATACCAAAAAAAAAAAATCGTTTCAAAGTATTGAGCATTCCAAAAAACTCGATACCGATCCGACTCGATGATTCCTAAAAAGAAATCAATATGGATATATGGATGGTATCGGTATTAACATTTTGACGTATTTTTAAGAAGAATTGAACAAAATGAAGTCGTTTGCTCGACAAAGAAACCAAAAATATCTAATGTTCATAATAATTTAAAATGAAACCAAGCATGATATATGCTTTTTGTTTTTACAAGCAGTGGTTCATTTTAATAATTGTATTCACTCTTTTATGTATTATATTTTATGGAAATCGGTAGACCAACTAGGTCACGACATATCGTAATAGACCTTAAAGGAACCTCATTGCCAAAATAAATTACAAGTTTTAGATGTGATAATTCGATTTTTGATTTTTTTTGATTTTGTAATACAGTGTTATCAATCGAATAATCAAGAACCATATTATCATTTAAATTGCGAAATTAATTTGTTTGGATAAAGATTCGATAGACCTTGGCAAACAAATATTCCTGCTGCATCAGTGGTCGAGCATTTGGCCTATCTACCGGAAGACATATGAATGTTTAGTTTTATAAATATCTTTATATAGATTTTGAAGAGGCTTTCTTCAATTATTCTCAGTATTTTTATTAAAATTGGAATGGGGTTGATTTTGATAAAATTTAAAAACCGGATCTTTTCAACTTATGAACTGTTCATAGCAACCGTATGTATTTCTCACACACCTTCTGCACCTCCTTGCATGATGTGACTAGTTCTTACTTAGTCTGAGTAGTTTTCAGTCTTTCGCATTGCAGGATCGCCAAGCTCCGCTTTGGAGATCTTACTGGCTGGATATATCTTAACTATGATCGCTTCTGTGGAGCCGCTGGGGCTCAAAATTCATGAATTTAAAAATGGAATTTATGAATTGAGAAATGATTGCATTGAATCAATGAAATCGTCAAGAGTCGACATGAATTCACTTGTTGTGTTCACTTTGTCAGGCACGAATGTCATTAAGGCAAGAATACCCGAAAAACGGCGGGAGAAATCTTAGCAAGTCAATTTGCTCTCTCAAAACATAAGCAACTACAATCCGCTGTATATAAGTGTTTATGATCGTTCAAATCCAAAAAAAATTTCAAATTGATTCATATTAAAAAAATTGTTTCGCAAACAGCCATTTGGTTTTTAAAACAACCCGAAGCTCTTAATAATAATAGTATAAACGAAAATGTTTTAGGAATGAAATACCTTTCGTAGTCAAGAATCTGGGTCGGGCTAAATTCATTATGCATTATTTAATTAAATAAATAATATGCAAATTCATGAAGATCTTTTCTGTTTTTTATTTACAGGAAAACCTTATAAAAATAAATATTTTTTTAGATATATGGAACCAATTACTTCCACCCAGAAAATGACGAAGGCATAAAGTGCCGTCCTCTAAGCTTAGCTTCAGTTTATGATATATGTTAATATATTCGATCGGAAACTCTTCTATATCACTGTCTGTTTCGAGTTTGTATAAAAATATTTCAATAGGATAATAAAAAATATGCCTCCCAAAAAAAGTGTTTTCGCATTTCTTCGTTTTTTTTGTTTTTGTGTACCAAGGATATCATATTTATAATATTTATTTTGTTGTAACTACTTCTAATTAAGAATAACTTATTACGTAGACGACCTACTAAAAGCAACCTGTAGGTAAACACTTAAGTTCGTAAACAAGCTACAGTCTCCAAAATTAGTATGCAGACTTCTACAGGCTGTAATATGAGCAATAATTTTATTTTTTAATGATGCCACCCACAAGACTTGTTTTTCACTGTTTTCCTCAGAGCCTCTTAACCGAGACTAGAATCGGGGAAGAAGAAAATTTTTTATTTGGATTTTAAGTTTACAATTTCATTTAGTTGCCAATAAATTATGAGCATTGCTTAAAAAAATGGCGGACGTAAAGTCGGGCGCGGACGACTTTAGGATACCCTGTACCACTAGCTTGTAATAAAGTCCGATTTCTTCACAAAAAACCAAAAACAGAAGAATTTTTAAGCAAAAATTTTTTTGACCGATTGTTCCTATGGGAGCTATATGATATAGTCAACGATTTCAATAAAATTTGACACGGTGCTTAAATACCTTAAAAAAGATATGAACGCCAAAGTTATTTCAAATATCTTTACAAACAAACAAATCACATCGAATTTTGTATAAAAAACGTGTTTTTGGACCGATTGGTCCTATGGGAGCTATATGATCTAGTCAAACGATTTGGATTAAATTTGGTACAGTGCTTAGGAACTATAAAATATCACGATATCAAATTTGGTCCCAATATCTTAACAAACAAACGAAACACAACAAATTTTGTTAAAAAATCGATGTTTTGGAAGATCGGACCTATGGGAGCTATATGATATAGTCCACCGATTTTGTTCAAATTTGGCACGATGCTTAAGTGGTCTAAAAAATTTCCAAACGCCAAATCTGGTTAGGATATCTTTATTAAAAAACGAATTATAGCCAATTTTTCTTTAAAAAAGTTATTTTGGCCAATCGGTTCTATGGGAGCTATATGATATAGTCAACCGATTTTGATCAAATTTGGTACAGTGATTGGGAACTATGAGAAACTTTCGTTGCAAATTTCGTTACGATATCTTCATAAACAAACGAATTATTCATCTAAAACGCTTTTTTTTTTCGAGGTCGTCTCAAACACCCCCATGGGAGCTATATAATTTATCCCCGATATCAAAAAAATAAAATAAACTTGCCTCCTATGGAATAATATGGGATCTAATGTGAAAGTTTGGTAACTCTAGCTCTTACCATCTCTGAGATCTAGGCGTTCACACGGACGGACAGACGGACAGACGGACATGGGTATATCGACTTCTCTATTCACCCTGATCATATTTTAGGTAACTTTGGGGTGTCTCCGACGTCTCCTTCTATATGTTACATACATTTCGGCTTGCACAAACTTAATATACCCTTGGACCATACGGTACGGGTATAAAAAGCTTGACATATAAAATAAATGTATAAATATAAAGGAGCTTAACTTGAATACTTTATGCTAAGAAAACAATTCAAAAACAAAACCTTAATTATTATGGGCAAAAAGGTTGAGCAAAACTTCTGCGATAAATAATTTTTCATTAGCGAAATTGTGTATAATTCTGGAAATTCTTTTGAAAAAGTTCAAAAATCTTGTTAGATTAATATCCTTATTTTCATACATGAATTACATTTTATTTATTTTTTTTTTTACTTTTGAATAACTTTTTATACCCTGTACTTAAAAGTACAAAGGATATATAGAAATATAGTCAAAACTATACAAACTGTGTCAATATTTGACTCTACCTAATTATGGTTACAGGTGACTTCGAATCACAATTTATGGTAAGCTGGTTCATGTGGCTCTAATGACAAATCCACATCCAAATTTTATCGATGATTTATCGTGTTTTCTCCCACACCTCTCAACATACCAACTTGAAACTTAACCCAGCTTCTTTGACGTAACTTTCGAGTTTCATCACAATCGGTGAAAATTTTCGGAGCTTGTAGTATAAATATCGAATTTGACAAAAAAAAAAATCCAATTGGAAAGTTCTTAGTAGAAATATGAGAAAATATTTTTCGAGAGTAAGAGAGAGGCGTCAAGGCGGTACTACACTTTTAAAATTATATTTAGACATAATTAATATGTACTTTTTGCTGTAAACCTTTCGCTAAAACGATTATGAGTTCAGAATTTCCTTGTTTCTTTTTATTTTTGCTTCTCTTAAAGATTCTATCCCAAACCCGATGATAAAATAACAAACTATAGGGCAGCGATTGGAATGATCTTAGTACTCAAAATGTACCATCTAAAAAGTTGCAGATAGTTCGATAGGGTTGGGTAAAAATTGTCCCTGGTACCCTAAATATATATGTATACCATGTAAAAAGCTTAGAAAGGAGCAGATTTGGCGCTTTGGCGGTATAGCAGGTTTCAGAAATTTGAAAGAGCTATGTCTTATATGTAGTATTATATAAAATAAATTATAGTTTAAAAAACTAAAAAAACACGCTTTTATTGCCAATCGAACTAAAAACTAGAAAATAATTTTTGATGACAAAGAGTTGAATATAACTGTAGTAGAAGATGAAACAATCCAATCATAATGAATCTCCTCAAAACAAAATTATAATAAAATTTAAGTTATTAACACAATAATTCAATTCAGAGTAAAAAGCGTGGGGTGCTTGATATTTTTTTAATATTACAATCATTTTATTGGCTACTATCTATGAGAGGATAGTTATGAACTATAGTAAAATGCACCCCACGCTTTTTACTCTGCAGATTGAATTATTGTGTTAATAACTTTAAATTTTATTATAATTTTGTTTTGAGGAGATTCATTATGATTGATTGTTTCATCTTCTACTACAGTTATATTCAACTCTTTGTCATCAAAAAAATTATTTTCTAGTTTTTAGTTCGATTGGCAATAAAAGCGTGTTTTTTTAGTTTTTTAAACTATAATTTATTTTTCATTTTTTAGTCTATGCCAAACTCATAAATTAGCGAATTAATTAATTAGTAGATTTTTTTAGAAAGAACCACTAAGTGGTCCCCGTATGATCGATCAGCGGAAATTGATCCGAAATCAATCGCCCTCAAGGACCAATGGGATCCATTTTCATCATTGTGGTTAGTTTTACGCTCCAATTAATGGAAAATCCTAGATTGACGTCGTTAAGGTGTCAATATACCCTCGAGTGCGATACTGTAGCACTCTCCTAGAAACAAGTCTAATTTATCAATTAAATTTTTAAGAATATAGAGTATTGAAATGGTTTTACGAATCGTTTCGTAATCTAATCATTTCATTTAAAGCGTCACTATTGCTACGGGGTTTTTCCTGTTAACTTAGAGCAATCAAGTTCTTCAATCCGAATTCCGTCTAGAGATCTTACACGACTTAGTGCTACATAAGCTTGTCCAGCAGCAAACAGTCGCGAGCCTAGATAAATGACTGCATGATCGACTGTACAACCTTGCATCTTGTTCAATTCAAAATCTTCAATTTTTTCCGAATTTTATTTTTGAGTTATTCAAATTTAATTTTTTTAATTGTCTAATATATTAAATAAACTCATGGCTTACTAAAATTTTTTTGCATTTATTAATCCTGGCGGTCCTATTAAGGATAATGGAAAACTATTATGAAATTATTGCATTGTCATCGATCCTTAATACGTATGCAAAAATTCAAATTAATCAGACTTCTGGAAATTGATGAAAATTATGTTCAAAGATTCCATTACATACATACATACATACATACCACCCAAGCTAATAAAAGCGTGTTAAAAAAAAATTTTAGACATTCATTTCAGAGTGCACTCTGAGAAAAATGTTATGAACGCTTCGATCAAAATATCGCTTGGTTCTGAAATCAAGAATTTGGTGTGCGAAGAGCAATTTTTCGATTCTTGGCAGTGAAATTCTTATATCTGTTATTAGACAATAAGTAAATTTACTAAATAATATTTGAAGCTCGTTTTTTTGGTGACACATTTTCTACTTTAAAACTATGTTGTAAAGAAGAAAATTAAATGATTCAAATTTTAGAAAAAAATATTCTTTGTTTTAAATTTTTTTAATGATTTGAAGAATAAGTATCCCAATAAAAGAATAAACTTTTTGTAAAAGTATTTCTGACTCATTTTACGATTTTTTTTATATCCTTAGATTGGAAGCGTTTAACTGAGAAACAAGAGATTTAAAAAATTGTGTTTGAAGCAATTTTAATTTGAGTAAAATTTTAACTTCTTTTTGGTCATTTCCTCTTTTCAATCGCTTCAGATTGTGATTACTTAATATATTCTTAAAGAATAACCAACGAAAAAAAAAAGCAAATCCAACTGTTGAGGTAGCAATTGATTTCGGGAAGCACCAAATTAGAATGCAGTTGCTAAAACCGGCCATCGTTGACACTAAACTAAAGTTTCGGACAACATTTTTGGCGAGTGATCACAAATTAAGCTCCTTTTCGCTTTAGGACGCTTAGCTTACAAGTTATAGACATTTAAAGTTTGGAAAAAAATTTTGGCGAGTGATCACAAATTAAGTTCCTTTTTAGCTCCGATTTAATATAAAAAGAAAATGCATCAACATCTCACAAAGAACTAATTTTAAAAGTTCCAATTCTAATGCAGCGGTGACAGTCGCCACCTCTCAGTAGGTACCAACCTTTTACGCCTCAACCACAGGCAGTGCGTACTGAAGTACCAAGATTTGTTTGCTAATACAATCGTCCCTATGCGTTTCTGTGAATGCGTTTGTAAATGACAGCTATGGGAATTTTTTTATGCACTTCCTTCTCTCAATTATCCTCAACCCTTAACAAATTCACAACACACACACACATGTAGAGAGAGTTTTTCAACTTATTTGTTCTTAAACTTATGTTCTATTATTATCTGCTGCTTGCATTTTCCTTCTGGCCCAACTGCTTTAATTGATCAACTGCCAGACGCATTTCTGGAGCCAATTTTATCCTCCACGCTGACAACTTGACGTTGTCTCCTTGTCGCCATTGACCGGATTTTCCACACAGCTGTTCCGTCTCACCGGCCCCATTTTCCGTCCCATTTTCGGGCCCATTAGTATTCATTAAAATTGTCAAAAGGTGTTGGATGGATCTCCAGGAACGAAAGTTCATTTGCATAAATTCAAATTTTTAGCAATAAAACTTTTAAAGGAATTGAAATGATTCGCGGAACACAGATTGGACACGACGAAGTAAGGCGGAGGTGTTCAATTATATATTTTTGATACTGCTAATGCCACTTCATAAGGACTTTAAGGACACACAATTTTTGCTGTTTTTAGTCTGACTTTAAAATAATTTTGCAAAGTCTTCTTTGCTGTGCTATAAATGATAATGAGAGTTTAGTAGAGTGGCAGTCTGGTTTTTGAAGAGGACATTCATTTTTAAATAATTTTTATGGATTTAAATGTAGCTTTGGAGTCAACAGATATGGATGAACTTAAATTGAACTATAGCAATGACATTTTTTTAATTAAAATTAAAAAGTTGAACCGAACAATCTCTGAACGATGTCTTTTTAAGTTGCAATTAAAAGTTTCTACTTGTTTATATTTATATTTCGTGGATATAGTTCCTTTAATTTATTTTCACTAAGGAATAATCAAGTTAGTTCTTTTACTTTATTTTCTCTTTGCAACTACTCATTATTTTAGTTCTTTAACACTTGGCAACAACTCCTAAAATTGGAAATATTTTATTGTCTGCCTAGATTCTTCCTGTTCAACTTATGGTTTGCCACTGAATTATATATAAAGCTGAAAAATCTATCTGCTTTTATTGACTTAGGATTTTTTTTTTTATTCTTTAATTTATTTTAAAAACTTTCAAAGAGATGTGGTTGCATGAGATTTTTATTTAATTGCAAAACTGAACAGATTTTTCCACAAAATCATTAGACAAAACGTATCGCTTTGTGTGCAGAAATCTACGTATAGTTTACAGCACTGTGCAGAGAAGAATAGATTTTCTGTGGTAATAACTTTTATGAACTAAGCACACTCATTTTTCCCTAAGAATTTAAATTTTTAATAATAATAAAACTTCGGGATCCCCCTTGTCGACAGTCCTGGCTGCATTCGATAATCTTTGGACATTTGAACACACTTAAGCACACTTAATTTGTGGTTGTAAAGGGTGCTTTTTTAATAAGGTCTGGATTCCCGAAATCCGACAAATTTAAATTTTATTTTATTCAGTAAGGACTAAAACATTAGCCTCATGGGTAAATAATTTTTCTGTGTTTTATTTAATTTTGAAATCCGAACGCTCTTAAAGAAACACTTTTTATAAGGTTCATTCTGGTTCGGAAGCATTTTTGTGCTACTGACTTATAGTTCTTCACTTAAAATAACTCTGTAACTATAAATCATTTTGACAAATAAATGCTTTAGTTCTTCATTTCTTTCATCGCAAACTCATTTTTCCAAAGCAACTCCTTTTCCTTTTGTCAGTCGTTATTTAAATCGCTTTTATAACCCTCAAGGCCAGTTCATTCATTAAAATCACTTTTTTTATTGAAACCCATTAATTCTCGTAACTTAAATTTCGTTTCACTTAAGAACCTCTAGTTACTTTCCACTATTCATTCCCCTCAGTCTCATTTGCTCACAATCTCTTTGTTCCTTAAATTTAGTTTCTCCTAGGAACCACAAGTTCCTTTTTTCTTTTTTTACTAAGAAAGTACTGGTTCACTAGTTCGTTGGTACTTAGAATAACTAGTTTCTTTTTAGTATCGAACTCATTCTTTAATTTTTATTCAGGAAGCTTTTTATTCTGGTTCTTTAGTTCCTTTTTACTGAAGAACTAATTGTTTTCTAAGTGCCTTTTATCTTTGGAACCACTCAGCTCGTCTAGTTCCTTCCAATTAAGGCTACTTGTTCCCTTAAGTGCCCATTTCTTAAGTTGCTTTTAATTAGTACGCTAGTAACCTTTTCATACAATACAAATACTAGTTTATTTGAACAAACGAACTACTTGCTTCATCTTTTATAAAGGAAGTAATTGTTCTGTTTGTCTAATTCCTCTTTTAAGAACTACTCGATGTTTAAGCTACGTTCCTCTACTCATTCCTTTAGTTCCTTTTGCTTTTTCTATCTTTCATTTTTAAAAATAAACTTATCGAATTTTTTGAATATCTTTCTATTCATTCTTTTTACTCATTTTTCAAGGTTATTTTCTTTTATAAAAAATTCACTGCTTTAGTTCCTTTTAAATACAAAATAACACATGGATGGTAATTTGACAAGATCCAAACCCCATAACATCGTATGAGGCTTTTAAAATATGAAAGTAGTTGCTCCTTTAACCGCCATTAAGAAACTTTTAATTTTTTTTTTTGCTAATGAACTACTCTTTCTTCTTTATTAAAGAACTAACTTTTTTGTTTCTTTTACATTCTATTATTGCCTTTTACCAAGCAACTTATTTGTACCTTAAGATTCGCTTTATTTGTAAATCAACTTGTTGTTATGCATATTTTTCGAAATAGGAAAAACTTTTCTGTCAGACTTATTTTCTCTTGAAAACTATTGACTATTTTAATTTCCTTTCAATAACTCTTTTTCTGAATTGTTCACCGTTTTTCTTAAAATTGAAAAAAGTATTTCAAAAAGAACATAAAATTAGCAGAAATTAATGAAAAATATGAGGACAGTTGTAGTAGTGGTTTTCCAAAAGTGCCAATAAACTAGTGAACCAGTAAAAAAAAGGGAAAAAATGGAGCAAGTGGTTCACAATTTCACATCAAAAAACTGGTTCATAAAAATTTTTGAGTTCGGAATAGTTAACTCAAGTTTGAATATAAAAGGCACAGTTGCAGACTAAGTTGGAGCCCCAGCCATAGTAGATTCACTATGACGAAATGTTTATATGGTTTGGCTGACGTTTAAGAATTGAACCACTGGAAAACAATGTTTTATAAACTATTTATTATATTAATTTTTTTTTTGCTAGATTCGTTAGTTCGTATATAACACTCGGGCAACAATGTTCATCATGCAAAATATTTGCTTCTACTCCTAAATTAAAAGACATGGAAAATAACATGAAAGATCCATATACATGTTTTCCATAAAACAGCACAATAAATTCCCAAGCTGAATTTTATTTTTCGAAAAATGCATTTTTAATAAATAATATTCCTTGAGCCATGTTGTCTATAAAGAGACATTCTGTATGACATTATGCTCGAGTAGTAGGCGTGGTGCCAAAATGTCAACTGCAGCGTAGGCAGGTTAAAAGTTCATTTGACTTGTGAACAAAGTTTCCCCAGAACATAAAATAAATCCAACGGAATAGTTTCCCATAAGGCGTAGGCACAGTTTGCCTTGAGGTCTGTTAACGTAAATGGTAGTTTGTATGTGTGGGGTGTGTGTGTAAGGGTGTGATTGTGTTTGTGTGACAGATGTCTGTGTCTGTAGCACGCGGCCACACAAAATGTCAGTGGAAACTAATCCAAACAAAGTGTGAACACACACCACACACATGACGTGTTTATATTCACTGACAACAATAGTTGGTTTAATAACTTAAATTTGGCTTAAATTTCTTTATTGAAATTAAAGGTACTAAAATTGCTAAGGCTATTAAATTACGGTAAAGAAGTTTTTTTTTCGTACTTGTAGTGTTTTTAAAAATTTTTTGTATTTCCTACGATTAAAGAAAGAACTTCTAGAAAACTTTCTTTATCTTGACTTTTTTGTTGCAGAACTGTCTTTTCAATAATTCTAAAAAAAAAAAAATATTTTTTTTATATTATTATAATATGATATATATTTATTCTTTGATAAATTGGAGATAACGTAACACTCTTATTCAGATTGTTTTAAATCGATACTAGTAACTCAGCGTATGCCAGGAATAAATTACAAACTTGTTGAAAATTTTCAGAAACGCTTGAAAAGAGCTATACCTTTGTAGAATTAAAAAAAAAGAATGCTTAATAGCAGCATAATCTTTTTGTCCGATATGGTAACACCAACCTTTACCGCCCGCATTAGGCAACATTGCGTATACGAAATTTATTGAGGCCTGCATTGTACTTAAAAAAAATATAATTTTTTAATAATTTAATATTTTTAACAATATATTTTTTATTTAAATACGAGGGTTTATACTTTTATTTATTTCAAATTGTTACCATTAACATTACATTTATAAATAAATAATACTTATGTATAAATCAAAGTAGCTTCAAATAAATAAGAGATTTGTATGTTTTCTTTTGAAAATTCGTTTGCTTAACTAATCTAGTTCCATATACTTAGGATTCTCAAGAATAGAAAATTAATTGACAGAAGGAGGCATGGTACTTTAAACAAAATATTCTTATCTTATTCTCGGTAAGCGATTAAGGCCTGCCCGAATGAACGACAAGATCTCAAAGACTGTAGCACATAAAGGCACCAAAATTTGACCAAAAGATACAAAAAACTAACATTAACTAACTAACCCACATTCCTATAAAGGGTCTTGCTGGAAAAGGTACTGGAAACTGCACCCAGCGATTTTTTAAAAGTAATAATGCAATTCGATGCAGAATGGCAAAAAAAAATTTTAGACTAAATTTCAGTTTTTAAACTTAACTCGTTGCAGCTTAATTTAAAAAAAAACGTGCCTTTCACGTGTGTATAATTGCGAATAAACTATTGAATATATTGGAGACAATTTTTTTTTTAAGCTAAGTTAGCACTTGGGATTTTTAAAAAAATATTTAATTTTTTTTAACCAACACATTTTCTTAAAAAAAATATGAAATTTTCTTATTTTTTTAAGTATGTTCCTTAAATATGTCAATCACCATTTTGTTCTAAACTTGTATTTTATACGTTCTTTATATGGCGTGAATTTAAATCAAATTGATTTGGTGGAACAATGTTAAAAAAAAAATGAAACGAAAATTTTTTAATGTTTTTAAAAAAAAAACTGTTGCCTGTAAAGTCGGTTTTACGGGCGAAGATTTTACGTGACAACGTCTTTTTCTCGGTAGAATATTTATTGATATGAATATTATTAAATTGCACAATAATAATTCCTATTTGAGTGATTTTGTTGAGGATAGGACGATGATAGGAGAAATAGGAAATGAAAGGAAGTGTTTCTGCTGTAATGTGTCTTGCGAAAGTCAAGTCGATGGTTGTTTCTTTTAACGTAGTTGACTTAGAAACGTTTGATACGCAATCAAGATTATACGTATATTTCATGAAATTATGAAACGAGTTGTCAGACTTTACGTTTTCGTATCTCTTAATAAAATAAAATTTTATCGGCAGTAGATAATAAATAAAAAGGTATAAACGAATGGTTTGACAGAAGAAAGGCCGAACTATGCTTGTTAGCATGCAAACAAAATAACAAAATTTTGTGTTGCTAAGGTAGCGCAGTGCGAGTTTCTATTTGTGCATTACTTTTTCCGCAGTTGTAATGCAGATTTTTGGCAGATCACTGCTTTTCTATTTGCCTCCGCTTACATTCCCTCAAACGAAACGCAGCGCTTGTAATCAATTACGTTTTCTGCGGAGGTAATGCAGTATTTCGGCAGACCGCAGAGGCTATGCGCCGCTGGGCGTTAATCAGTTGCGCTCACTCAAAACTAAAAATAGCCACCGCTGTGAGCAGTGCCAGTTTGGTGCTGAGCGCTAAGCGGTGCGGCTGACGCTGTGCGTTGCTTGTTGCTGCGATTCACAAAAAGTCGCTGGTTCGTTTATAGATAAGAGCAGAGCGCAAACCAAAAATAAAATAGTTATTCAGTTGCGCTCACTCAAAACTAAAAATAGCCACCGCTTTGAGCAGTGCCAGTTTGGTGCTGCCAACTTATGCCACTTAATGCCACTTATCGTTACGATTATTTATCGCTAGACTTATCGTTACGGTTATCGTTAGACTTTTTCAATGTTGCCTCCCATACAAACCTAATTTAAGACGTTGTCACGTCAAAAATGTATGAAAAAAAAAATTTGTCAAAAGATGGCAAAATTATTGTTAGTTTTTATAATATTTATTGGAAGACATACTTTTTGATTTGATGATGAAAAAAAGTGGATTAATTTTGTAGGTAAATATAAAAAATTCAGCATTGCTCATCAAACGATTTTTTAAAAATCTTTATTAAATGGTCCATTTTCAACATTCTTGTTGATATCAATATATTCCACAAGCTTACAAACTTAAGGATCATCGAGTGAACCTTCTCATCGAAGTATTTTTTATGGTAATTTTGTTTGAGAAACACAATAATTACAACTCTTTTTTTCTCTCTTAAGCACCGTTTTAGAGATTTTTTCGAAAAACACATTTTATTATATCTGTCGATCGTCAATATCTCATGAAAAAAAATTTGTAATTATTTTTCGCGTAAAAAAGTGTAATTAAAACTTACATAAAAAAAATTTTTAGTCAAGTGTTATCGATATTTCGAAAAAAAGTGTAAAAATTGTGTAAAAGCGAGTTTCCACATAACTTAATTTCGAAAATTTTTTACAGTATATTTATATGGGCAAAAACCTCCAAAATCATTTTCAGCATCATCTATCGCAGTTTTTGTCACGTAGATTTCATCTCTTTAGCTTTTCAGGCCAACTTGCGCTTGTCTCATGCCCCGCATGTCTCTCTCTATATAAGTATCTATGTGCTGTTGTATCTGTGTGTGCGCGTATTTGTATCTGTGTATGTGTTATTTGAGTGATAGCCACAGCTGGCGTTTTCATTATTACATACTGTGCGTTAATGATGCAGTTGCAATGTGACCGTCTGGCTTTCTGACTGACTGCCAACCAATTTATTGCATACTTCAGTGCATTTTAAATACCCTCAACGTTAATAATTGAAAATCTGTTGCAAGAAAGTTGTATTTAAATGTATTTTTATGTATAGACCTGCCCTTTGGGCGGTCACCAAGGCTACAATTTGGTCTACCAGTCAGTCAACTAGTCACTTGCTGTGCCAATATGGCGTATACGTAATATATGGGTGAACCAACTTTATGGTCTGGTTTACCAAAGCCTGGTCACAGTATACAGCGTGTGTTTATGTATGTAAGAGCAACAGACACATCATTAATTAGTTGGACACGTGTGTGTGGGTGTGTGTCGATATGGGGGTGTGGGTGTGCGTGTGTATCTGTGTTGATGTGGTGATGATATTCTGAAGATAACTTATTGATTGGCACTGCCTGAGAGTTGATTAGAGCCACAGGACTAAATAAGTTTCAAGGCCTACAGTTAGTCATGAAAATTAAATCGTACACATGACCAATTGCCGTACGGGCATAACAAAGGCGTAGTTAAGGTGGGATTTAAGGGGATGTGTGGTGTACGTCTGACAACCTAGATCTCGGAGAGCATAAGAGCTAGTGATGTCAAATTTTGGGAAAGTTGTAAGTAATCTGCCTTACGGTTAAGTTTGGGAATTTATGCCGAAGTGTAGTCCCATTCTTAGTGGAATTTCAGAGCTTGTTGGGGGTAGGGTCCCCTGACTCGAAAAGCCCCCATGGATCCGCTATTGGCACTGCCTGAGAGTTGATTAGAGCCACAGGACTAAATAAGTTTCAAGGCTTTCGGTTAGTCATGAAAATTAAATCGTACGCATGACCAATTGCCGTACGGACATAACAGTGGCATAGTTAGCGTCGGATTAGGGGTGATGTATGGTGTACGTCTGGACGCCTAGATCTCGGAGAGCATAGGTAGCTAGTGATGTCAAATTTTGCAAAAAGTTGCAGTAATCCTTCTTTAGGTTAAGCTTGAGAGTTTATGCCGAAGTGTAGTCCCATTCGTAGTGGAATTTCAGAGCTTGTGCGGATCCAGGATTTGGGCTTGCAGAAGCTTTTTCACTTTGCAGAGTATACTATATGTGAGAGCTCGAAAAAATCAATGAATCAATTCATCCGACTTGGGGGTAGGGTCCTGACTCGAACAGCCCCATAAATCCACTATTGGCACTGCAGGAGAGTTGATTGGAGCCACAGGACTAAATAAGTTTCAAGGTTTATGTCGAAGTGTAGTCCTATTCTTAGTGGAATTTTAGAGCTTGTCCATGTGCGGATTCAGAATTTGAAGAGTGTATTATGTCAGACTACTG
>JBAMAX010001587.1:0-211865 GCA_037043745.1 Chymomyza amoena
TATAAAACAACAACAACAACAACGAGTTTAGCAACAAAAAACAACAACGAGTCTAACACAATAACAAAAAACACCAAAAACTTAACAGCAAAAAAATGAAAGGAAACTTCTGTCTTTGCCGCTCTTATTGAATTAATTTCTACTTTAGGCCAAGTCACAAAACAAATACAACAATAACAAGTATAACAATAACCACAAACGGAGCAACAACAAAGGCAAGGCCCGAGGCCACAAAATAAAAACTTGCTCAAAAAGGTCCTGTCGTACAGCCTGACAGACAAAAGGCGCTTTTTATTGATTTTAGAGGGCAACAACAATTGTAGAAGTAAACAGCAAAGAATAACGCAAACTCAAACGCCAAGTTAAAACAAAACAAGTTAAACAAGTCGTATACTTAATATTCAACACTTGGGCCCACAAAATGCTTACACTACACTTCAATGCGCCTTGCGTTTTACCAAGTTCGATTTGCCACAAAAGGACCCTAATAAAAATGAGCCATAAAAATACGCTTAGTATGCCAAAATTTAGCTAAAAAACAATAGATACTCAAATGGTTACAAAAACTTGACTTGAACCTAATCAATTAAGGCAATAAATGCTTTAAATTCGCAAAAATTCGACAAACTAGAAAACTCTACAAAGAATAATTGCATAGCAAAAAGACAAAGAACAAAAAAAAAGCTACAAGACTGATATTATTTTTTATGTTTTTAGTTAGCTTATTTTCAAAACTATTATGACAAGGCAGCAGCAGCAGGCAAGTGCAACAACAACAACTAGTCAAACAAAAACCAGCACAGGAAACCCTAGAAAAACAACTTACCAAAGCAGAGGAAGCAGCAATCAAAGCAAGTCTTCGTCGACGTCTCCGTCAGACAAAATCATAACAAGAACACTCACAAGTTGCAACAGCTCAGCAGCAGCAGGGGGCAGCAGCGGGCGTGAGTGCCGCCTCCGCCAACATACCGGCAAGAGCAGCCATAGCAGCAGGATTATCAGCAGGAGCAGCATGTTTGTGTTCATTGTTGTGCTGTTTGTGAATGCCTGCCTGGCGGGTAAGTGCAGAGAGCATTGTTCCGGCATTTTCATAACTTGTAATTGACGTTATCCGTTTTCCACACCATTCCAACATACCAACATATCAGGCACCATACCAGCGACGCCGGAGAATATAACTGTCACATTTCTAACACCCACCGCCGTGCGCGTCTCTTGGCAGACAATGATCGATTTGAATGCACATCCCATTGAGAAGTATATTGTCACATATAAGCCCACTGATGACAGGTAGGTACAAATAGCAAACATACCAGTAAGCACCTTCCGGGTTAGTCGCTACACAATCCTTCAGTACCTACTACTAGTAAGTAGCTTCTTCGATGGAACTAGTTTGATCATCATTTGGTTTGCATCATGTACATAACATAGCTTTAGAGTAAATTGTTATAGATAGCGATAAGGGCTCAATTTCCATCATTACTCTACAATCGAATAGTCTTTCGTGAACCTACTTTCATACAAAGTTTTAAGGTATTTAAATATTATCTTCCATACCGAGGATGCTTGTTTTCATACTATGACGACCAAGCGAGGTACCATCACTAAAGCATAACTTTCTTTAGTATGGGAGTAACCGAGACTATAGAAAAGTTAACTCGATAAATAATCGGAATTATGAATATTATTTAACTTCCGTGATTTCCATAGAATAATAACTCTGTCACAAAATAGAAACAGAAAAGCATAGAAAAATCATAAAAATCAAAAAGGACGACAGTACGGAACCATTTATATCGCTAAAAATAGAAAATGAAAATAAAATTATTCAAAAATAGCTTCCGATCGGAAAATATTGCTTCCGCCAATACTCCTTCCATCTGTAATAATTTTCCTCATTTATTCATGATGTACATTTCGAACAAATGGCGATTGACCCCAACACAAAAATAGCTTTCTACACGGATGTCAACGTTGGAAATTCACCTCCGTCAATTATAAAACACTATTTACTAAAGGACAATATACGCATTTGGTATTACGGGCGTCCTTTCTACACAAACATACAACTGCATACAAACCGTAAAGGGTATACAAAATAAAAAAACCAAAGTACTTGTGCACAAAGTGCACTTGAATTTAATAGGCGCGCCTGGGGTTATGCTTTGACATTTTTCACTGTCTGCATTTATGCAAAAGTCCCAACAACAACAACAATAACAATACCAAGTACAACAATAATATTTTATGCAATTGACAGGCTCAAGTAAGAGCCCCTCTATAAGCCATGCATGAGTGCTTTCTCGGGGCGTGACGATATGCAAGTTGCTTGTGTGTGTGTGTGTGCGTTTGTATCAGTATGTGCGTGTGTACTTTTGTGTGAGTTTGTATCAGTGTTTGAGTGTTGGCCGCGCGCTGGCCATGAGCTAAATAATAGTTCTAGTAAGCCAACAGCAAAGAATAAAAAAAGAAACAAAATAGGAAGAAAGCAAAATAAATACAAAAGTTAAAGCCAACTGACCGCTGCAACACATATACAATATATATTGTAGAAAAACAAAAGACAAAGGCGATAAACAGTGGGCGAAAAATGACACAGATAATCTGATGGCAGTCAAAATAAAAATTGATTGGCAATGATTTTTGTTTGAGAAGATAAGCAGCAGCAATAAAATAAAATAATAAAAGCATTATATTGACATAGAAAATATTATTGTACAAATCAGAGCTTGCAAAAAAGTAAAAGTGATTTAAGACTTAAAGTCTGTTAAAAGCTTATTGATATAACACACAACATATGTATGCAAGCCTTCTGCAACACTAAAATAAAATAACAAAAACAATATATTATAACGGAAAATAATATTGTACAAATCAGAGCTTGCCAAAAAAGTAAAACTGATCTTAGACTTGAAGTCTGTTAAAAGCTAATTGATATTACACGCAACATATGCAAGCCTTCTGCAACACTAAAATTTTAAATTTAAAGCAACGAGTATAAACATTTTTCGCGAGTGTTGAGCAGATATTAAAATTTGCTCGGATCATTTAAGCAGATGTAGTTTTGCATGCGTGCGAGGAGTATGGCAGAAAAATCCTAACGCTGTGTTAAGCGAGTAAACGCTAAAGGCCGTTGTTTCTATCTCTTTTTATACTCATTGGTTAAAGGCTCTCTCTCTCTCTCAGCTTGCAACGAACTTAACATAAAATGTAGACTTAACATAAAACATAAACTAATTACAGCCACATTTCTCCTTAAAAGCTAATTGCCATTACATACACAACATATGTATGTAAGCCTTTTGCAACACTAAGCTTTTAATGTTAAGCGCAGTTTCTGTCAGCTTGCAACAGACTTAACGTAAAATGTAGACTTAATATAAAACAAAAACCACTTACAGCCACATTTTAACTCAAAGGCTAATTGAAATTACACACATAACATAATGGGTGATTCATTAAGACCTTTTTTTTAATGCTTTGGTAAATGCAAATTTCAAAGGAATGATGGGATCTTTATTTATGATTTCGAAAGGATATTTTATGGCATTTATTTTTTAAAAATAATCTCGTTCAAATGTTGGCCGCAACTGCGTTTTAAATGGTCCATTCTGAAAGTCCAATTTTCCATGACTCGTTCAAGCATTTCCACTGGTATTTGGCCAATAACACGAGTAATGTTGGCTTCCAAGGCCTCAATCGTTGCTGGTTTGTCCACGTTAACTTTTGACTTTACGTAACCCCAAAAAAAAAAGTCGAGTGGTGTGATATCGCACGATCTTGGCGGCCAAGGTACGGGTCCCGTACGTGAAATTAATCGCTCACCAATTTGACCTTGCAATAGAGCCATTGTTTCATTGGCTATGTGGACCGGAGCGCCATCCTGTTGAAACCAAATGTCGTCGAGATCACGGGCAACAATTTCAGGCAGCAAAAAGACCGTTAACAAGGTCCGATAGCGTGCGCTATTGATGGTAACGTTCGCACCTTGCTCATTTTTAAAAAAATACGTACCAATGATTCCACCAGCCCACAGACCGCA
Organism: Chymomyza amoena; assembly: GCA_037043745.1. Lineage (NCBI taxonomy): Eukaryota > Metazoa > Arthropoda > Insecta > Diptera > Drosophilidae > Chymomyza > Chymomyza amoena. The sequence continues at coordinate 4,043 of JBAMAX010001587.1, forward strand.
CCAAACCGTTGTTTTTCTTGGATGTAATGGCAGCTGGTGAACCTCTTCGGGTTGATCTTCTCCCCAAATACGGCAATTTTGCTTATTCACGAAGCCGTGGAGCCAAAAGTGGGCCTCATCACTGAACAAAATTTTGGTCTAAATCAACGGACCTTCATCGATCTTACCAAGAGCCAATTCACTAAAACGGCGACGTGCAGGAAGGTCATTTGGCTTCAATTCTTGCCTGAGTTGCTTTTAAGCCGAGATCCAAATGTAAAATGCGCCAGGTGGTTGAATACGACAGGCCAAGTTGTTCCGACGATTGACACCGTCAGCTACCGCTGCTATATTCTCTTCACTACGTGCTGGATGCGGTTGATTTGGTCGTGTATTATCAAACAATGAATACTGGGTTTCAAATTTGGTGATGGTGCTACGAATTGTGGGTTCGTTGGATCGATTATGTTGACCATAAGTCGATCTCAGCGCACGAAAAACATTCTTTGCAGAACGCTGATTTTCGTAGAACAATTGAACAATTTGTAAAAGTTGTTCGGGTAAGTCTTTGCATGATGATTTGCCAATGAATACTGAACAACTTTGCCTTTGACAGCTGTCATGGATCACGCGCGATCTACACAAAAATCCCTATAGAAAAAAAAAGGTCTTAATGAATCACCCTTTATGTATGTAAGCCTTTTGCAACATTTCAATTTTAACAAAGGCTTAACATATAAAGTAGACTTAACATAAATCACCTACAGCCACATTTTGCCTTAACATTGACAAACTAAAATTTAAACTGCATTAGGGAGATCGACCTCTAGGTCTGCTAGGTCTAGAACGATTTTAATTGTGAATGATAGTGCACAATGACCAGCATACACAAAAATCATCTTTCAGAAGGTCTGTCATCATCATGTTCATTTATATTATTAAATGAAAATTTGAAAAAAATTTTGACGCTATGTTCAGCAATTGTGGCTTCAGTACTTAATCGAGGCTTTTTTAAGACATAGGGTGGGCCATCTGTAGGTTTGTTTGTTAAACACTCATAATTCAGAACATACCTGTCCGAAGTGGATAGGCTTCGAATTATGTCAAATTCAAAACTCAAATAACGCAATAATTGAAGCGCAAGGACTACAATAGTTTCCACAAAGAAGGGTCATCAAGTTAAGGTTCGTATGAAAGTGTTTATTGGGAGCATTTCGAATCGAGAAACACGAAAAAGGCAATTTTTTTTTTCCTGAAGCTTCGTTTTCGAGATTTTTTTGAAAAACATGTTTTTGGGCACTTGTTTAAGTCAATATCTCGTGAACAAAATTTTTTTGACATAAAATACGATTAGATCAGAAAGTATTATGGCCCTTTGCTCCACTAGGAGTAACAGGACATAAGGACGAAGCAGAAGGATATTGATGTGATCGAGTTTACGTGATTAAGCATTTTAATAAAAAGGTCTTGGCATCTAAGTTAAGTATATTACATGTTACAGGCAACTAATTTTCGCCCATCTTTTTAAAATTACAGAATTTTTAGACTGCCTTATATAAACAACTAAAATTGTTTTAAAAATTATGCGTAATCTTTGACCAGCTTATAAGAGAAAAAAATAGTTTTATTTTAATTATACTAAGCTTTAAGCTTAAAGAGAATATCTTTGTGGAACATATGCTACGCAATTAACATTTTGAGTCAAAAATCTTCGAAATCGAATAGGAGCTGTATATGTTATGGATTGTTCGCATACGGCCTGTCGTGCCGCGGAGGCCATTTGCCCGTTTAAACTTGCATTTTTGTATATATACAGTATATATATTTGCCCAATATTCTTGGAAAATGTACGAATAAAATTCAATTAACAAACAAAGCAACAGACGGCCCACCCTATACTTTATTAATAAAGCGAGCTATCAAAAAGCCTTAATCGTGAATTTCATTTAAATGTAAGCTTTACTCTGGCTTGGACTTTGTTAATGTCTAATCGAGCTTGCTCCAAAAGTTCGTGGGCATTCTATGGCCGTTTATGCCTATTGTTTAATAATTCGTCCACTGTGCAGGGTCAATACTGGTCTTGGTGGCTTGCCGCCGCCTGTACTTGACAGCATTTCTTACACCGTAGCCCAAGAAACAGGAGAAGTAATAAAAACAAAATAAAAGAAGAAAAAAAGCAAGGGCAATAGTGTGTAAAGTAAAACAGAAAGCGAAAGAAAAACTACTTGTAATCGCAATAATTTACTTGGCCACTTGCTTTGGTTGCCGCAGCGATTTTCTTTTTCTTATGCTCTTTTTTTTGCTCAGTGTTTATGCACTGTACGACGAAGGTAAGGGGCATATTAGTTTAGTGTAAATATATTTTGTGTTTAGCAGCAGGAAAGAAAAGACACGAACGTGGCCCCAAAGAAAAAAGTCGCAAGGTGTTAAATTACAAGATCTCGGTGGCCAATTGTAATCACCTCTTCGAGAGATAACATGGTCTCGAAACTTTTCCCGTAAAAGTGCAATGGTTTCGTTGCTTTTGTGGCACGTAGCGCCGTCTTGTTGAAAGTAAGCGTTGTCCAGATCAATACCATCCAACTCCGACCATAAACATCATTAATCATTTCTCTATAGCGCAATCCATTCACAGTAACTGTTGATCCAACCTCATTTTCGAAAAAGTAAGGTCTAATGACCCCACCGGACCATAAACCGCATCAAACAGTCTCACGTTGAGGATGGAAAGGCTTCTCAACAACAACTATTGGGTTTTCTGAGCCCCAGATGCGACAATTTTGCTTGTTGACGTAGCCACCGAGGTGGAACTGGTCCTCATTAGTCAAGACGATTTTTTGGTGGAATTCCGGATAATTTTCAAGCATTTCAAGGACCCAATCACTAAAGACACGACGTTGTTGATGATCGGCCGGCTTGAGTTCTAAATAACACCTCTTGTTGGAAAACCCTATTTTATAATTATTGGGTGTAAAAATGTACTGCGACCCAAGGGGATCAATTGTACCCCCTTCATGTCTCAGAGCTCTCTCAAAAGTCCTATGGCCTGCATGTATGTTAGTATTTTATTTGGATGGTAACAATGATCTTCGGTGGGAGAACGTACATTCCCAGGAGCTTGTTTCTTTTGCCGGCGAGTGCCATACATTCGCATAATATGTTACATGTGAAGAAGTTTCTTCATTGCTACAGAAGCAACAAAGTCCACTATCCACTATGCCAATTTTGTTTAAGTGGCTGCGGAGGCTACAATGTGCCATCAGAATTCTCACTGTGTTCTTCCCTTGAGTTATCATGACTGAACATATTACGTTTGTAATTAGAAAGGAGGGTTTTGACCTGGCATCTGTGCCCGGTAAAGCAGCCGTTTGTTATTCTCCCAGGTCCCGTACCAAGTGATTAACAATCCCACAGTGTGGTTCAGGGCCGATTAGCAGTGTTGCTGTACCGGTCCTTGCAAGTTTATCTGCCAGCTTATTTCGAGGAATGTTGTTATGTCCAGGAGCCCATCTAATCGTTAGCTTATTCCTGGATCCTAAGCTATCCAGTGATGTTCTCACTTCTTTGACCAGCTTTGATATGATCTTGGCTTTGCTTAATGCTGCTTGACTTTGAGACAGGATAGAAATATCTTTGTCATGGTAAGGATGCAGCTCTACCTATACTTTTCATAATATTTGCTTTTTATCATCCTGTTGAGCACTTGGAAAACTAACAAACTGACACCTCTTTGGCCAAGAAATTTGTTTGAAAATAGCAACAGTTGGCTTAAATGTACTTAAATAAAAAAATGTTTTAAAATTTATTTCCACTTTTTGGCACACTTCCATTTTATCTTCCTTTTGAACACTTGTAAACTAACAAACTGCAACCTCTTTAGACCAGAAATACGTTTGAAAATAGCAACAGTTGGCTCAAATGTACTTCAACAAAAAAATGTTGAAAAATTTATTTCTACTTTTGTGGCCTATCAACCGCCCGTTGTAAACTTAAAGTGTATATTAAAGCCGGCTTATTCCCCAGGCTGCCTCTTCAATTTTATTGTGCTTGTTCATGCGCTCTTTTGCGTGAAGTTGCCAACTAAACTGGCTGCATATTTTGGTCTAAGGTACAAACAAAGCACTTCCGTTTCGACTTTGGTAAAGGCGCTATATACTATGTACTATATACTATATAAAGAGGACGTTGTGCAGCATTATTGCATGCCGTGTAATAACTTAAGTGCTTAGCTTTTTGTGGCTTTTTGACTGCAAGATGTGCTCTGTGCCGGGCTGCCGTGCTGCGTCCGGCTACCTACCACATACACGTTTTCAATTTAATAACTAGGATCTGTAGAGGGGCTCCGGCGGGCTACGTGTATATATGACGTCTTTAGCTGCCGCCTGTAAAGTTCACGCCTATGTCAAAATTTAATTTGTCCTAGTCTACAACTAGCAGTTATTATTTATTACCTATTTTTTGTTTTTTAATTTTTTGTATTTTTCTTTACTATCGATTTTTTTTTATTATTATATAGAGTTCGTTAGTTAGATAGTTAGTTAGTTGAGTTGGTAGAGCCTGCTGTCATTACGGTTGACAGCGTCGTACCTGACATACGGTGGGCGCGACAACGTTTCTGTGTAGCTTCCCAGCGTTTTTCGAGTAAATTGTGAACGTGAATAATGTATGATTAATACATGAACAAGTTGACGGTTGGTCTCCAGTGTGCTGCCACAGACTGTGGACTGGACTGACTGCCAGACCAACGACGAACTTTATGCCAGACTGGCTCAAAAGCGTGCCTCATAAAATATACCAGCATTTTGGACTATGTCTTGCTCACTCTCTCAGCTGTGCGTGCACATGTGGTCTGTGCATTTGGCGTTATGAATAGACGTGCTAGCTATGCGCTTCACACAAATTAGTTGATTTATTGTATTAAATTCCCGCCGCACTCCACTCTATTCCAGAAATGTACAACTTGTACAGACAGTACGTTGCCTTCCAATATGTCGATAGTGTGTCAAACGCTATCAATAAAAAATATATACACACACATATACACATTCACATATCTACATATAATAAATAACAATTACTGTCAAGACAGTTTGTTAAGCAGGCACTCACACAGACAGGCGGACAGTTGGACAGAGGAACAGACGTGGATATGTGGACTGACAATACAATCAGGGGAATTCTGATTGAGAGCATGCCTATACATGCCTACATATACATATGTATAATACAGTTGTACCTCACTTAAGGCGTTTTATGGGGCTTCCCGTAAAACTGACCTTTACGTATAATCGTATAATATGAATTTAAGACCAATCATTTTTGTAGGAAAACAAGCAAATGGCTATAAGCGGGCTTTGTGTATAAACATATGTTTGGATTTAATTTGATGTCCTAAGACAACATACTCCAAGTGTACTTCACAATGCCTGAGCTGTTTAAAGGAAGTGTTTGTGTAATATAAAAGCTTTAAGCCTTGATAACTCGGAATTATTGTGAGTAAATAAGACAATTTATACATATTCTTTTTACGTTGCTAAGCAGCTGTGTTAAATGGCCAGCAACTCCAAACTTTAATTGGACTTTAAACTGGGCTAATTAGAAATTATTTTTAGTATATTCGAGACTTGCTTGTAGTGAGCTGAATCTTGATTTTATATTAGAATTATTCATAACAATTGTACAAAGTTATTGGTTTACTCATTATCATCAATACGTATACGTAATTTTATTTGGCAGCCTTAATATTTTCCATTATAAAATCTTTAAGCCTTGAAAGCTCTTTGGAATTGTTACTAAAGAAGACAATTTTTATAAATTCTCTTTGCGTTGCTAAGCAGCTTTGGTAATTGGACTTTAAACTGGCTAATTTGAAATAATTGTTTTTAGGTAATTCGAGACTTCCTTATTGTGAGCTGAAACTTGATTTCATAATAAGTGCTCCCATAGCAATTGTACAATGTTATTGACTCACCCATCCATGCGTATACGTAATATTTGTTGGCAGCCTCATTATTTTGTATTGTACACTTGAAATTTTGTCATTAGCTCACAAAATCAACAGGACTCTAGACAATTAAAACATTTGTAAAATTATTTACCCATCTGGAACTTTATCATACGTTGCATATGAGTAATTTATTTAAGAATTTATTTTTTATTGTACACTTGAAACTTTAAAAGCACTCTTAACAAAGTTATTGACTTACTCATTACCACCCATGCGTATACGTAATTTTTTTGTTGGCAGGTTCATTATTTTTTATTGTACATTTAAAATTGTCCAATATAAAATCCTTAAGCCTTGAAAGCTCTTTAGTATTGTTACTAAAGAGGACAATTTTTATAAATTCTTTTTGCGTTGCTAAGCGGCTTTGGTAGACGGCGAGCAACTCCAATCTTTAGTTGGACTTTAAACTCGGCTAATTTGAAATTTTTTTTTTTAGTAAACTCGAGATCTGCTTGTGGAGAGAAACTTGTTTTGATAGTAAAAGCACTTATAACAATGTACAAAGTTATTGACTTAGTCATTACTATCCATGCGTATACGTAATTTTTTTGACAGCCTCATTATTTTGTATTGTACACTTGAAATTTTGTCATTAGTTCACAAAATCAACAGCTTTTAGGACTCTAGACAATTAAAACATTTGCACAAAATTATTTACCCATCTGGACCTTAACCATACGTTGCGTATGAGTATTTTTTTAGAAGTTATATTTTATTGTACACTTGAAACTTTAAACGTAATCATAACAATGTACAAAGTTATTGACTCACTCATTCACCCATTCATGCGTATACGTAATTTTGTTTCCAGCCTCATTATTTTTTATAGTACACTTGAAATTTTGTGACATTAGTTCACAAAATCAACAGGACTTTAGGCAATTAAAACATTTCCACAAATTTATTTACCCATCTGAACCTTTAGCATGCACATAGGGCCACATTGCGTATACGTAATTTTTTAAAGTCATTCTTTATTGTAGACTTGAAACTTTTTGTCAGTAGTTTACAAACTCACTTTTACTTTAGACAATTTAAACATTTGTACAAAATTATTTAACCCATCTGGACCTTCACAATCCACATAAGGCCACATTGCGTATACGTTACTTTTTTTAGAAGCTATTTTTTTATTGTTGTGGTAATTTTTTGTCATTAGTTCACAAACTCAACAGCTTTTATGACTGTAGACAACTTTAGCATTTCCACAAAATTATTGGCCCTTCTGGACTTTTACCATCCACAAAAGGTCGCGTATACGTAATTTTTTTTAAAAGTTCCTCTTTGTTTGCACATTCGATATTTAAAAAAATTAAACGCTTTCTTTTATTTAGACGTAATTTGAGTGCTGTAAATACAGTAATTGTGGTGATATAGATCAATTAAAGAAGGTTCTTTGGCATTGAGGCATTCGATATAGTAACAAATTTTAGATTTTTTTGATTAACTTAAATACGTTATTAGATCAACGCTTACATTGTCAAATTTAATACGCTTTAAAATCCAATCTGAAATGGCTTCTAAACTTTTGTTGCCAAGCCACACACGCCACTAAAACTAAAATTTTTCCTAAAAATCAACAAATATGCGAAGCAAGGGCAAAGTTGGTCTAGACTGTAATTTAAAATACGCAGTTTGATAAAGTTTTCTATTTTTAAGGAAGCACAAAAAAAATCACAATAAAACATTAAAACAAATATGAAGCCATATTTTTTTTTTTGTTATGCCTTTATTTTCCATATTTTAAAATCTTGTAATTTTTGGTGGCTACTGAATGAAACTTCGTATAAAGGTGTTTTTAAGGGTTATTTTGGGGCCGGAAATACAAAAATGGCAATTTTTTTTAGACCACCGTTTTCGAGAATTTTTCGAAAACTATGTTTTTGGGCAGTTTTTTTAGTTATTCGTTAATATCTCGTAAACAAAATTGTGTATGGACATGAAAAATGATTGATTGAAAGGCATTGTTATGCTCTTAACAGTGATATAAGGTTATATATAAGTACAGTTTATGTAAATTTTTGAAGGTACTAGCAAACAAAGTCAAAAAAAAGTGTCATATTCGGCCATTTTTCAAAATTATAAATTTTCAGCTTTCTCTTAATTAACGAACAAAATTTATGTTAAATTTTATTAAGCTTTAAGCTGAAAGAGAATTCTTCTACGAGCGTTTCGAATCTAAGATTTTCAAAATTTAATAATTATTGAACAGAATTTGCAAGATATTCAAAATATCAAGGTAGTCATTATACATATTAATCTTTTATATAAAAAATACAAATATAAAATAGTTGATCATACAAATTTCGACTTTATTGTCAAAATTTAACAATTTTAAAATGATTTATTTTTATACTTATTTTTAAGTGTTTCGATTTTTTGGTGGAAAAAGAGGTAATTGTTATGCTTATCATTTATTTATTATTTATATCATTTATTTATTATATATTATTATTTTTATTTATATCATTTATTATTCTTTTATATAGTAAATACAACTAAAATACAAAAAAAAAAATTTTATCATAAAAATTTCGACTATTCCTAAAATTTTACAATTTATTTTATTATTTTTCTACTTCTTTTTAAGTTTTGAGCTGATTGTTGATAGGAATTTGCAAATATTCAAAATATCAGGGCTCTTATTATCTTGCTCTTATATATATAGAAAGTACAACTAAAATACAAAAAAAAATGTTTGAACATGAAAGTTCGAATTTATTTCTAAAATTTCACACTTTTATATTTATACTTATGTATTTTAAAATGTTGCGATTTTTTGGTATAAAAATCAGAATTATCAAGATATACAGGGTTTGTCATTATATTATTTTTTTATATGGAAAATACAACTATCTGTTCAGGAAAATTTATACTTTATTCCTAAAATTTGAAAATTTAGTTCAACCCACCAACAAATTGACAGAGACAAATATACGTTACAGCTGAAATGGCAAAAAGCCCTAAATATCAATCAGACAGTCTGCACAAGAAAATCTAATGGATATTAACCTGCTAGACAATATTATTGACGCTAGACGTCTGATAAAGATTAATATGGACAATTGCCAATAAACTTAATCCTTGTTGTTGTTTACAACATTTCACTTTGAATGCGCATATCTTTTGAGCCACAATGAATTTATTGCTGAATTGATGTCAAAAAATTAGCTCAAATCCCTTGATTTTAATGTTGTATTATTATTTAATTTGATTTTCAAGCGTTCAGGGACTTTTTTGGAGAAACCTCAATTTGCAACTTTTGGTTAATAAGCTAACTTTAGACAAAAATAATCGAAATACTGATTAATTACAGGGTTAAAATACGAAAGTTAGTTTAAAATTAATTTAAAAAAAATTTCAATTTTTTGGCTACAGGTCATTAGTTTAGTAACATATTATTAAAACAAGTAGGAGGGACTAAATATTAAAAATTTTATTTAATTTTGTTATTTGACTACTTTACACAGCCTTCTACCTGCCTTGTGCATGAAAGGGTTAAATTTAAAGGTAATTTAATAAATCTCCTGTTGCGTCGCTAAACAGTAATACTACGCAACGCGCCGACCGTTCCAATAATTCCTACTGGGTTGCTTGTCAGTTGCACTTCCCGTAACGGATCTAATGCACTGTGTGTTTGTCTCGCTCGTACTTGCACGAAATGTGGCTTGAGCCAGCCGCATGCTGGACTGTAGTAGCTCCTGCAAAAGCTTCTGCAGTCAAGCTCAAATCAGTCAGTAAGAGAACTTGATTGAGGTAGGTCAAGACCGCATCGAAGCGCATGCAAACCACAAGTGTAACTAGGTGAAAAATAATGTTCGATAAAATGAATTAAAATTAAATGTAATGAAATTAATTATAAAATAAAGCTTTCAGTGCCCGAATCGCCGATTTCCAGAGCACAACTAGAGTAAATAAAAAAGGACATGTCATATGTGGATCGCGCTGGCGCCGCGGGCGAGACTCCACTCAACAACTCCTATATTTCAATTTCAAGTCGGGAAGTAATTAAATTATAAATTAATTGATAAAAATTGGTCAAGTCAGCCTAAGTAGATGGTCGACAAATCAAACTCCCAGTACTGATTGAATCTGTACCTACACCAAGCATTTTTTATTTAGTAAAACCGATCAGAAAACTTCGAAGTTTTTGGAACAAAAATTTCAGCTATCAATGATTTTATAGTATGGTAAAAACAGTATGATAGGGCATTTGTCTCAAGTATATGGTAAAAACAACCATATTCATGTGTTAAAATATTTTTCTAAACGTTCTTTTAAAACTTGGTTGAAAGCTGATGCCTTTAAATGTAATTTAATTAATTTTTCAAAATATTTTAAGTCGATCAAAGCTTTAGTAACTGAAACAAAATGGGCCAAAACCTCTTTAAAATAGAATGCATATTTGATGGCACAGAAATCTGTTTCAATTTAAATCATCAGCAACAAGACTTCAACGACAGATTTTTAAAAAAATATTACATTCATTTTAAGCGCAAAATTACATGTCTGCTACAAGCATAAGTCTTGTCAATCTAGCAGGACTTAAAGGTATTTACGTCTGGCCGACTGAAAACGCAAAATGTGTTTTAAAAAGGCTTATGCATTCCAACACTGACATATATTACAAAAAAATACGTATAAAATTTATTACAAAAGTCTGCAGTGCTTCAACAGTCTGTCATTCGTAATTATAGCCTGTACGACACTTAACCGTCGTCTCGACCTTTGGAACCTTTTTTTAAAATTCGCTGTCGTCATGCCCTGAAAGATGACAAGATTAATAACTCTTTGCCAGACTGTGCTTACTTAATCACGTTTGGGCCAAGAAAATTAAGTGCCGCATTACATGAGGTCCGACTGTATGCCCTTTTCAAAAGTTTTCGTTTTTTTTTTTCCAACCAAATGTCACAGGCAAAATACTTTCTCCAAAAAGTCAAGGTTTATTTTGTTGCTCCCAAATGTATGCTACATTTTGTGCAACTATCTCAAATGTATCTTTTACTATGCACACAAAAGTCTCTGCAGAGCAAACAACAATGGACATTTGCATTTCTGGCTGCACAAATCCAAAGTTAAAAGCCGGTTATCTTATATTTTATTTAGAATTACGGAAATTACACATTTAAGAGAAAGCAAGAGATTTATATCAAAGAACTTAAGCTCATGGTATATATGGCAATGGCAAAATTTATTTGAAGTTGCATTTCAAAATGCCTTGACTAACAATTAGCCCAAAACTGTCTCTCAGCTTAAACTGATTGACATTTAAAAATTTTATAGTGCAAAGGGTAGATGGCCAAAATGTAAACAGACTGGGCCAGGATGTTACTAAATGATGTGCAAAAGTGGGCTGGACAAGGGTGTGCGCATTAAATTTGATTTGCATGTGCCCAAAAAAAAAAAAAAGGAAAAACCAGAAAGGAAAGTTGCGGCACAACGAAGTGTGAATACGCTAAAGGATACTGCTAGAAATATGTTTATTGAGCATTTAATACGTTTTCTTTGTTGAGATATAGCAATGGCTTGATATATATATAGATCATTGGCAGTTACGGTTTAAAAGTCTTTCAACAAGCAATAAACTGTATTTGCTTAAATATCAAGTATACGCAACTTTTTTATTAATTAAAATTGCAATTTCCTTCTATGTAAACTGTTTCATTACTGTTGCTTTATTTGTAAATGAAATTCAATATTAATAATGTAAACTGTTTCATTATTTAAAAATATTGATTGGGATGACAATCATTCCTGCAATTTTTTTTCACTCATCAAATTTGTTTCTTGTCATCAGACAGATTGCAATTAAAAATAGATTAAAAACATGATTAAAAAATTAAATTTGATTATCAAGTATACGCAACTGCTTCATTATTTAAAAATTCAATTTCATTATTAAGTATACGCACCGGTTGCCTTATTTCAAAATAAAACTTCATCATTAAGTATACGCAACTGCTGCATTATTTAATTAATATCTTAAGGAACTGTTTCCTGCATTAAAAACTTAATTTTATTATCAAGTATATGCAGCTGTTTCATTATTTAAAAACGAAATATGATTATTAAGTATACGCAATTGCTTCATTATTTAGTTATTTCTTAAGCAACTGTTTCATTAATTGAAAAATTAAATTTCGTTATCAAGTATACGCAACTTCTTCATTATTTAGTTATCTTTTTATCAAGTAAACGCACCTGCTGCATTAATTCAAAATGAAATTTCGTTATTATGTGTATACAATAGCTTCATTATTTAGTTATATCTTTATCAAGTATACGCCACAGTTGCATTATTTTCAACTAAAATTTAATTATTAAGTATACGCAACGGCTTCATTATTTAGTTATATCTTAAGTTTCAGAATATAATAATCTTAGCCGGTTATTTTTTTAAAGTCTTCCTAAAATTTGGGCTGTTCCAAATCACTTTAACCCAATCCTGCAGCTTTAGCCCTCATGTAAGCCAACTAAAGCTAATGATGATGACCTTTTGACGAACCCAAAACATCTGATTGTTCGGATAACAAACTGTATATCCTAATTTTATTGTTATACTTCTTTTAAGGTCAAGAGAAATAAGTGCAAGAGTAATAAATGCAAATTGCTTAAATATCAAGTATACGCAACGATTTCATTAATTAGAATTAAATTTCAATATCAAGTAGACGCAACTAGATCATTATTTAAAAGTTAAATATGATTATCAAGTATTCGCAACTGCTGCAATGCTTAATTATATCTTATCCTTTACGATATAATAATTTTCAGGATCTTTAAATTCCACCTACAATTTTTGCTCCAAATCACTTTAACCCAAACCTGCAGCTTTAACCCTCCTGTAAGCCAACTAAAGTTAATGATGTTGACCTTTTGACGAACCCCAAAACATCTGATTGTTCAGATAACATTCCGTATGTCCTAATTAACATACCCTTTAAGAGTAGTGGCATGGAAAAAAGAAAGCCCACAACAACTTGTGGCAAATAAGCTGAAACTCTAGACGGTGCCACATATGTTGCTATTTGGTCAGAGCGGCCTAATTTGTAGCTGTGGTTTGCGTTGTTTTTGTTGTGGCTGCTTGGTATCCTTATAGTATAGTAGGTATGTATAGGGTGTATTCCAGAGGGGGTCATTATGAAGCGGCTGTTGCGTATTGCCAAGTGTATGTGTATTTGTGTGGATTACGGCGTGAATTTGTCTAGTTGTTTACACAAATACTATATATGTGTGTATATGTATGTATGTATATGAATAATGAATCATTTGTCGGGCATTTTGTTATTGTTGTCGTCGCGGCTGTTGTTGCTGTAACCGGAGACGTTACACAATATACACAAAAGCCAAAAGTCCACGTAAATAACGACGTCTAAAGTGAATCTAGGACAGGCTCTAAAATTGACACAAACTGAAAATGAACGTACATAATGTATACGTATTGTATAGCCAGGCGTTAATTACTGCCTCATATTTCACATCCCGAGTTTGCTTGGCAGCCTGTTTGATTTTGCAATTAGCTTTGTAGCCTGCAGTTAGACGACACCACCCCCTAGAAACACATCCATATGTCCCCCAACCCACTTAGTTGCCGGTCGAGGGTGGTAATTGAATTAATTTAAGTTACAGGGTTGTACAGGACGTGGCCGGCAACAGTGAGGCCATTATACTCGATCGTCTGTTGCCCAGCACACAATATTCCCTGGCGGTGACAGCCATTTGGCTGGGCAAAAAATATCGCAGTCGACCAATAATGTTCAAAACTCTGGGTAAGCTTTAAACAAGTGCTTTTGGAATCCTTGGAACTATTACAACATATGTGTTTGTTGCAGATCTGCCAAAGAATACAACACAGCAGGACTTTCCGCCGGGTATCTTTGGCACCAATGCCGAGCAGATACGCAATGGTACCGGGAATGCCAGCATATTTGGTGATGATGTGACCTCGACGGCAACCAATACTCTGACGCATAGCACCCAGCGTGAGCTGCCCACGGTAAGTCGACGGAAGAACTTATAATTTTAATCCTACGCTGTTGACGTTGGGCCTCTTTCAATCCTGTCCTAATTTCTCACAGATACGTGGTGTCGAAATCGGCATAGTGCTCATTGTGCTGATGGTCTGGGCCGGAGCTATAGCCCTATTCTTCAATCGCTGGGGCAAAATTCGCATGCTATTGCCCTATCAGCCGGATTATAAACACGAACAACTCAAGGTGCCCGGTACGGGTGTCTGCAGCGCCGGGGGCTGTAATGGTCAGCACTCGCATCAGGTAGGTTGTCTCTCTATATTGGGGGAGTTTTGGCTCGATATTATTAGCCAGACACGCTTGGGTAATAAGTTGTGTAGGGTACAATAAGTATTACCTACCTATTAACTGCTCTGAGTATGAAACGCGTATTAACTTGGAAACTTACCTATGTGTTTCATTTTATTATGCTTTATTTTTAGAACCTACACCCCGATTTCTTTGTGAAGGTATTACAAAAATATTTAATTTCTTCAATACTTGTATTTAACTATATAAAATATAATATTTTTGCATATAATTAGAGCTTTTTGCATCCAACAAAATAAATATTTAAATAAGTAATGATTTCTTTAGTGCACGCTTGCAAGTTTTTGAAAACCCAAAGAATGTTAAATGGATTGCAAATAGTTCCGCGTTCATAAAACTATGATCAGGTAGAGATGTCTTATCTATATGGATAATGTACTTTGGATACTAGTATAGTATAGGCACTCTTAGAAGAGTTTAGTTTACAAAACAAATAGAAAGGGCTGGGGTCTGGGATTAGTGGAACAGATTTTATAAGATTCTCTTCTAGTTTAGGACTCTGGGTTTAGTGGAATAGCATTTATAGGATTCTCTTCCAGTTTAGAAGCATGGGATTAGTGAAACCGCTTTTATAGTACTCACTTCCAGTTTCTTCTGGCATCCTCGACTCCCAGTGGATCATAGGGCCTCTCTTCCAGTTTAGGAGTTTGGAATTAGTGAATAGCTTTTATAGCATATTCTCCCAGTTTTGTTATTTAGCAGCTTAAGATAATTTTTTACTCATATAGAAACAACTAAAGATCAAAGAATCCAACTTAAACTTTATTAAAACTTTTTAAATTTTGCTTAAAAATAAACGCCTGCCAAATTGGGCGAATTAAATCTAGACTGTCTTTATTATCACTTTTTTAAACGATTTATTCGATAAATTGAAACTAATATGAGATCAACTAAGGATCTAGGCTATATCTAGACTATAGTTAAACTTTAATACAATAAAATTATTAAATTTTCTTAATTGAGTTGAATTTATTAACTATCCTCTTTCGGACTACCTTAAGCAGCTTAAACGATAGGTTTAAGTTTTTATAGACAGAACTATCGATCTAAGAAGTTAGAAATTTAATAAGAAATATACATTTATAATTTATAAAATAAGATCAAGCAGTTTAGGGGCCGTACCGAATTTACTTGACCCGTCCAGGTTGAGAAGGGGGGTCTTAAAAATACCACGTTTGGTTCATGACTGAATGGGTCTATGTTTATTTTATGTATACAATAATATGCGGTTCCAGAAATTATGGACTTTTTTGAATTTTCCAACTTTTTTTTACAATTGATGGCAGTTACGAATGTCTACGTGACAGCGTTAGCAGGGGGTCTTCCCATGTACTACGGTTGGTCACCGAGGAGGGGAGGGGTTCAAAAATTGGGTCACGTAATTTGGGTACGGCCCCTTTTACGAATAGAACACAAATTTTTACAGTTGCATCGTTAGAATTTGCTCAAGCGGTATACTTCCGTTCGATAAATTGGAACTCATGTTGAGACAACTTAGATCTAAGAATCTATAGCTAAACTTGACTATAATAGTTTTTTAACAACTTGGTCATACCACTCAAAACTTTTGCACTTACTTTATAAGTACCTTCTTAATCGACTACTTCGATAAATGAATTCTATTATGATCAGCTTAAGATGTATGATCACAAAAACGACTTAAATAGGCATCAAAACTACTGCTAAAAAGTCATATTGAAGTATTCTAAACTTTTGCACTGGCTTCTTAAATCTTCTTTATTTCCAACCTTTATTTGTGTAGAAATTTTGCAAAAAAAAAAAAAAACTTTTCGTTTTACTGTTAAGCTTTCTTTCTATGCTCTAACTAAATACTTTTCCGAGATCTATCTATCTGCTCGTACTATGCTACTTACTCTATAAACTTTTACACCCGGCAACTGTTAGACTAGCACAAAGATGGTCGCATTTTAAAGCATTCGAAATCCACTGCGTTAATGTTGAATGCCATATATCATCCTAATGCAGTACAGTCAGTACCCATTCGATAATCAAATCATACTCGTATGCATATGCGTTTTTTTTATATACAATATTATATACTACAAATACATAGTTATATTTAGCGAATTTCTATGCCTTTTGAGATTTGCTATGATGCGGCTTAAGCTTTCCAATAATAACACTGACAAACTATTCCTTACTTACATAATTGCCTTGCGCGCCGCTTGGTCAATTGTTGCGCTCTCTTTGTCTCAATTTGCTCGGCTATTCCGAAGCAGTGCTTGCCGCGCTGCGAGGGCTGCGGACTTTTCGATCGCTGCTTCCAATATCCGCGTCGGGAGCTGGAACGCGACTGTGGCTGTCAATTTGCGCTGCTGCACAAGGCGGACGTAGAGAGCTAGCAACCAGTGCACCGGGAATCGCCAGCGGCGACTGTAGTCTCCGCCGGCGGCAATGACAGCACCGCAGCTGCTTGCACGGGCACGCCCACAAATACGTATGTGCGTGCCACCAGTGTGGACAATCAGTATCAGCAGTCTGTGGTGAGCAGCAGTGTGCTGGGCAATGTGGACAGCATAGATAGCAATGCGCCAGAGGATACACTAGGCGTGGACGAAAACCAAATCCGTGAGGATCAGCAGCTGCTGCAGCGTGATTTGGTGGTACAGCAGCGCATACTGCCACTGCAGGCAGCAGCACCACGCTCTAAGCAGCACAAGTTTGCGCAACAGCGCAGCATTTTGAAGAACTCCCAGGAGCGCACATGGGTGGAGGAGAATGAGGTGCTCGAGGCCAAAAAGCAATTGATATTGCGTCGACGGCGACTGTTTAGTCACTACAGACAATACGAGCAGTGGCGTCGTCGCCAGTTTAGCTATGATCCCAGTTACTTTCGCCCAGCTCCGTTGCCGGTTGGACAGATGGCATGCCATGATTATGGCACAAACATCGGCAACGGTGCAGGCACATCTGGCTGGGTCGCGGCCGGCAATGCAGCCGGCGCAGGCGTTGCAACCGCCGGGCGCAGGCGACGTCAGTATCGACGCCAGTATTCCTGCGCCGATCGCAGCCGTGACGGCTCACGCGAAAGTCGTGGCTCCTCGACGCTGCAGAAATTCCATAGCATGGTCGCCAGCGATACCATACACACCGATTCCTCAGTTATCAATCACAGCAACTACAGCGAACCGGTCAGCGTAAGTTGCTCCATGGCCAGCACATCTCTCTGCTTTGGTGCACGAATCGTTACTTCGTTACGCAAATTGCACAGTTCGCTTGCACCTCGTGTTGTATTGTTGTTGAACGTCACGCTGTTCGTGAGTCGATCGATCACGGTCCTGGAACAAGTGCATCGTTAGCACCACGCACGCACACTTAAGACATTCACACACACCAAATACTTTGTACAGCAAAAATTTCAGGTTTCTTAACGATAATGTAAAGCTAACTTTGGCCAGGTCGAAGTTCAATGTTATTCACATGTTAAATAAATAGATCTTTTAAGAAGAGATCAGTCTTGCAACGTATCCATAAGGTTGAAGTCATACTATTTATAAGCTAGTCAACGCCTTTAAGAAGAAACCAGTCCCAAATTAAGATAACAATTTCTTGATTTTTTCTTTCAATCTGTTTTTCACTTGACTCCAAGCATTCATATCATCTTTATCGAAAACTAGTTCTTTTCGCATTCTGCCTACAGATGAAAGATGTAATTAAAGCTTCTCCGTCTTGGTAAACATAGCGTGCGTGTTTTTTTAAGAGTTAGGGTGCCACACCTGCTACATAAAAAATTGCTGTCTTTTAGAATAAGATTAACATCTTGCACGCTATGTTTTTGACAAGTGTCTTAAGAGCTTCACATAAACTAATTTAGATTTGTGTGTAAACGACATAATTAGTCATCATAATTTGGATGATTTTTGTATATAAATAAAAATAGATTTCAAACATTATGTTTTCGTCAGAGAAAAATATTATCGGGGATTCTTCCATTAAGTCAAACTGAAAGATTAAAATTCCCATCTTACCATCAAAAGATGATGACAATTCCTTATACCAAATCTAACCTTCTCAGATATCAAAGCAAAACATTTCTAAAATAATAGTTAAGTTACTTCTGAAGCATCTGGTGCTTTCGTTTAAAGAAAATTTCTGAGAATCAAAATGGCCATAAGAGCTTGTAGAGATGATGTATCTTTCTCATACAGAAATTTCCTTATACCAAAATGAACACTTCACAGATGATCAATGGAAAACATTTTCAAAATCTTTGCCAATATATTAAATACTTATTTTATTTATTATATTTTGTAACCAATGCTTTCATTTAAATCAATACAATCTTTCTTGTGCACTACAAGCGTGCGCGCTATTTCACAATACGTTAATAAATAATTATCCTTTATCGATACCTCGCATGCATCGACAATGGCATGCATCGATAAGATCACATCGTATCGATAAGATCACATCTTATCGATGTTCATACAATGTTCTAGGAGTTGCCACTATGTCAAATGAGAGCCGTTAGGCTTAAACAGTACGTAACTAATTACTCCAATGCTACTAAAGCAACTGTTGCTTTTGATTAGATGAAAACTTCTGAGAATCTGCCTTAAAATCTTGTAACCGGGTTCAGCTCAGACGTATTAAAGTTTTCTTTTAACGTAATTCCTACTGCTACAATTAATTTCTTCCAATTTCTATGTGAATAATAATCTCAACTCATGCTTTACAACGCGACCGCACCTTTGGGCCACTTGGCTTCACCCATTTTGCTGTAACCACACATAAACTCTTATACACTCGTGTTCACTTGGTATACTGCAACTTTATCGCCTTGTTAACTGGGTTTTGCGCTCCACGCTTTCGCTTGCTATTTTTGCTTGAGGGAATTTTCACCACAGTTTGTGATTGTATGTGCTCGGATATTGCGACCTCTTAGAGGTCCTGCTTGGAGCTTATACAATGTGTATGTTTGTTAAAAGTAGCAGACCAATGTATAAGTACTATGTGCTGTCTCAAAGTGTGACAAATCTTCTACCGATTTTCTTTCTCTTCTCTCTCTTTGTGTTTTTTTTTTCTCTTTGGTAAAAAGCAGTTCGACAGCAGTGACTGTGGCAGCACCTTTGCTCACCCACCGTTGCACTGCAATAACCGCGTAAGCATCCCAGCCGCAGAGCTGAGAATGTTGCAGGTTTTTGTCATGAAATGCAATTTATTGAATATTTGTAATTTACAGCACATACACATGTTGGCGGAGGAACACTCCACATCGATATCGGAGAGATGCACACGCAGTCGCATTAACTCGGCCATATTCGTGTCATCGGAGGGCAGAGGCTTTGACTCCATTGAATTTTTGCGCCGGCATGGCTCACAAAGCGTGCTCTGCCGCAAGGCCAAGAGCGCGGAGAATATCACCGACAATGGACGCAAGGTTAGTCTATGCCTTTTAGCCATTGCTAAATTTTAAA
This sequence comes from Chymomyza amoena, assembly GCA_037043745.1. Taxonomy (NCBI): domain Eukaryota; kingdom Metazoa; phylum Arthropoda; class Insecta; order Diptera; family Drosophilidae; genus Chymomyza; species Chymomyza amoena. The sequence goes on from JBAMAX010001587.1 coordinate 23,806, forward strand.
TGCCTTTTTTTCATCAACAGAAAAGTTTTGCGGACAAACGCAACTGGCGCACTGACGAGGATCACCTAAAGCAGTCACAGCATGCGTCGCAAGATAGCAATGATATAGAGCTCAAGGAGTGTGGCGGCACAGCCGGTGAATTACTTACCCTACCCGTGCTCAATGCTCAGTCACAATCTCCCACAGCAGTAAGCAGCCTGCTGGCACGCTCAGCGGCCATAACGACAGCCAATGTTATTGTAGGCAGCATATCACTGGAGGCGCCACCACCGTACATGCAAGACGATGATACGCACTCGGCGCAGGTGCACAATGAAGCCTGCATTATAAATGAAGCTTCGCAGGAATCAGCCGAAACTGTAGAGGAGCTGGTGCATGTACCCCTATTAGCCAATGCCACGGCAGGTGTAACGCCCGGCAAAGTTCCAAACATAGCCATAGAAGCCAAACCCTGCGTGCTTGTGCATCAACGTTCATCAACCGCGTCGTCATCGCCGCATAGTAGCCCCAAGCATCACAATCAGCATCTGGGCTTAAAGATAGTCAAACCCAAAATTAGCTCTGTGCCAATGGTCTCAGTTTCGGGTCCTTCGCCACCCATTGAAAAACCACCGTTGGGTGAGTGCTTGTAACAAATGGCAGCCGAAACATTTATCTAAGCGCGTTGCGCTCAAGGCAACTGGACACCAAACAGCACCATAGCACCAAAGTTTAAGCTAGGCACATACACACAACCCAAGCACCAGAGCACACAAAAATCCTTGACACAACACAAAGGCATAAACCCCACTAAGCATAAAAACGAAAGAAGGCAAAAGGTGGACAAAAGTATGCCAGCTGCTCAAATAAGTGTTTCGGTGCCAGCATGAGTAGGAGACAGTGGTAGATGTTTAATGGTTGGAGTTCGAAAAAGCTTTGTATGTATAATTCAACAACGACTGACAACAGTAACTGTTAAAAGGCACTATATACTAAATATATATAGTAGATGCAGAAACTGATAAATCAGCTTTAACGACAAACAAGTAAACTATCAGGCTTTAATATAATGAATTTCTGGTTTAACCTAGTCTTAGGCACACAAACACTCACAAAGCAAACTTTCTTAAATGTTCTGCTCTAGGCCTAAAACTAAAACCACACACAAACATACAAATATTTAGATTCACGATAACTATTTTAAATGTTTAGTATATAAGCAGCATAAGTATAAACATATGTACAACAGATAAATATAGTCCAATTGTTATTAGCTAACATATCATATGATGAAGAGCGCATAACTACGACCAAAATGTAACTTTGAAAACTGTAAACTAGTTTATAAAACTAAATCTTTAAATTATATAAAGATATTATAATTAGTTTTTTAAGTGCCCAGTGTGAGTTCTAGTAGTTTTTTGGAAAAAATACATATACTATATGTTGATCTTTGTAGTTACTACTTAACAGCAAGTTAGTTTTAGATTCCTTAGCTAATGCCTAGCCAAACCCACTAACTAAGCAGCACAGTAAACTTTTGCTCCTTTACTGCGTTTTAGCTAGTCTCTCAACTATACTCAACTCACAATATAAGACCTATTACTTTAAATATAAAATCTTTATGTATATACACAAGCACTAGTACCTATCTACTATATACACATATTACCTATACATATTAACAAATGTATGCCTTTAACTTTACCCAAAACTTTAGCAACCACAACGATATCCTTTACTTATACATACTATTTTAACTAGTTGCATTATTAAGGAATTGTCAATTTATGGTCCAAAGCTACAATAAATTAACATTTAAATGGGTCTAAGGCAGGCTTTACCTGCTACATGGCTAATGTTTACATACATATATGTACTAATTAATATAGTAAGCAATTATGTTTGTTAAGTTAAGAGTCTACGTTCAATTCGCTAAATGTATTGATCTTGAAGTGTATTTTTGAAATCAAATAAACGAAAAACGCAGTTATACAAAATATACATAGCAATTTTAAGGTCAACTAGACTTTCGTTCGAATATCACGCAGTGATTGCCCTGATCGTAATAGCTACGTTTTAGCATAACGTCAGGCAGCTGGGACACTAAATCTTCTAGCTCTTGTGCCTCAAAAACGTGATAGTAACGCAAAAATGTTGTTTTCTGTGCATCCTTTGTTTTCCAGGGCACAAACACATCTTGTTGCTGGAACTCAGTGCGATTTGTATGCACAGGCAGCGGCACAGCTGTTTGCAGTTTCTCTTCATCCACATGCAACTGTTCTGCATTTATTTGACGCTGTACTTGCTCCGTGGTGCGTTGCTTATTAACTGCTTTATTCTGACGCAAGTAGCTGGATTTGTGGTTGTCACTTTTTTGGTCCTTAGCCCACACATAAACCAGTGCACGACCGCCTGGACGTAGCACACGCGCCATTTCACGCAAAGCTGCAAGTCTACGTTCTGCGCTGGCCAGATGATGTATAACAGCTATGCTAATGCAGCCATCTATGCTGGCTGTTCGTATAGGCAGCTGCATGCAATCACAGCGAAAAGCGTTCTGACCACGCGCACAGCAAACGCTCAGTAATCCTTGCGAGCGATCGCAGCCAATTGCCAGCAGTTGCTTATTACAGCTCAAATATTTGCCATTGCCGCAGCCCACATCCAACAACACAGACTGCGACTCAAAGCTGTTTAGGAAATCGCTGACCTGCGGCCATGGTGAATGACGTGTATCGCTAAAGTGATCTGCTATTTGTTCATAAACCTCATGCACATTTTGCTGTTCCAAGATGAGCGCCTGATTTGCTAGTTTCTCAGAAAGCGCCTGTGGCACTACTGACTGCTTTGTATCACAAAGTGTAGGAAATGAACAATTGCAGGGACCACGCCGTAAGCGGCGAAAGGTAAGAGAAGTACGTTTGCTGCGCATTTGAGTAGTTAAGCTGCCGTTGTTAGTAGGTACTACATCCGAGTGCTTTGGTGTAATACCATGTGTCCAATCATAACGCGATTCTCCAGACATAATAAGCAAAGAACGTCGCGGTAACAAAACATGCACTCGTTTATTACCTCGGCGAAAATCCATAACAATATCCGACTGCAGTGACAGTGACAGAATGGGATCTGAAAAAGCACTATGTGTGTCAACATGTGGTGGTATGCCTTGTCCCGGCTCGTACTCATTAACCGTCAGCTGATCCGGTACAGTCCAATCAAACTTAATAATGTCCTGCGCACATGCTTTAACACGCGGCCAGAGCGAATCACAGACTGTAGGTATACGCTGTGCAAGTGGCTTAGTCGGGTCTACATTATTGCTTCCATAGAGAAATTCATAACCAAAGTGCTTGACATGTCGGTGCTTTAAAGTACCCTCTTTGCAGTTTTCGTCTCCAGCAATTGCATCCAGTATTGCGTTTTCTTCTATTGAACTCACAAAGTCTTTCAGCAGTATAAGGCCGTCAGGCCATGGAGTTTCCCAGTCGCTTTTGATATCCATGTGTAAATGCTCCAGGTAACTGAGGTAAACAACCTATGAATACAGGAATGCTGGAAATAAGTTAAACAAATATTTTTATATACTTACAGCGCCTTTTTGACCTATGGCTGCAATATTATGCATACCTTCATAAATTTGTTTGGCATCAGCAATGCTGGCACATTTCAGAAAGCAGTAGGATTTTGCCGGCTTCATAAGTACGTGAGTAACCTCACCATGTGCTGAGGCAGCCGCAAGTAGTGATTCTTTCGTAAGCCCATTGCTGAGTCCCGCGTTCAGAACAATTAAGAAAACAGTTGGATCTGCACTTATCGACAAATCCTGATCTTTTTGTATAATAGCAAGACACCGGCGCACCTTTTTATCAACTTTTTTTGGTTTGTTTTTATTTTCAACCTCCATTGCGCTGATAGACAACTATCGATAGTTTCGTTTTGTACGCTTTATCGAATAGCATTGAGAATAGGCGATGTTTCACGCAGGTATTTATTTACTTATCGTTCCCATCACTTTAAACAAAGAGAATAGAATGTTGCTCTGGCTTTAAACCACTTTGTTTCCTAGAATTAATTCTAAGTTACAATGTTAAAATAAATAAATAAATCCATTAGAAATGCATATTTGATTTTCTTTAATCTGAGAATAGGTAAACCGCATTGGATTTCATTTTAATTCCATAAAAGAGTACATTACTTTTTACTTACATAATACAATATTAAAAAATTCCTATAATTTGAAAATAAACTTAGGTGGATCTTTATGCTTACATGTTTATTGTGCTTAATAGCAAATTAAATATACTACCAGACTCTATCAATCATACTATTGTCTTGAGGCTTCTGGTTCATAGTAGTCAGTTGTTGATGATAATTTCGCATTTGATTGCTGCGACGCGGCTGAGCCAAATACTCAAACATACTCTGCAAATGCTGCGACAACATTTTGCTTAAATCACTTGGCATCGGATCAGTCCAGAAGAAATCGTGATTCAATGCCGTATCCGCATCAATACGTTTTTTTGGATCCAAAGTCAACAATTTATCAAGTAAGTCACAACCAGTTGGATCCTTCACGTATGGACGCAGACGTTCCTTCACTTTTCTCTTTTGATTTTTTGGCAGTTCTATTGATTTGTATAGTTCTAGCTCTTCAACTCCTGGCCAGACATCTGGTGTAAACGAGCCGCACAACTGTGATATAAAAGTCAGCTGCTGCTGCTCCGTATTACCCTGCATTATGGGCGACCGAGTCCACATTTCAGCCATTATACAACCAGCGCCCCACATATCTACCGGTGGGCCATAATTACGGTCTCCAAGCAGTAATTCTGGAGGACGATACCATAATGTGACTACTCGATTTGTATAGCGATTTTTAGACTCATTTTTAGGAATGCTGAAGGCTCTCGCTAAGCCAAAATCGGCTAATTTTAAAATGCCATGCTTGGTTATCAGTACGTTAGCCGCTTTCATATCACGGTGTAATATCTGCAAGGTTAGTAAGGGTTTTTACTATTTAAATGTACTTCAATAATTGTTTACGTTTTTTACCTTATTGCTGTGTATATAATATAGGCCATTGAGCAATTGCTGCATAACCTTTTTAATTTCTCCAAGGCTAAATTTAACATTCATATTTGAGAGCAGTCCAGCCAAGTCGTGTTCACAAAAGTCAAAAACCAGATAGAATGTTGATCTATAACCATTGGTTGCTGTTGCTTTGGTGCGACAAATTTCTATGAGATTGACAACATTTTCATGTTTCAGCAGTTGCAAAATTCGTATCTCTCGTAGGGCTGTTATAGGAAACTGAAAATCAAAGTTTTGTTGGTTAAAGCGTTAAAAAGTTTAAACTTAATCTTACGCCTTCTTTTTCATTGTCCATTAGAACCTTTTTCATGGCCACAAACTTTTTGTTGCTTTTCTTCTCGCGAGCCTTGAAGACCTCGCTGGAATTAACAGACACATCATAAGCTAAAGTTTTTCGAACTATGGGTAGTTGGGACTGGAAAGCTTTGGGTACTTGAGCTTACCCAAATGTGCCTTGCCCTATTTTAGCAACTTTTTCATATTTGCTGCTCTCATCGCAATATGGAAAGTCGTAGTCTTCAATGTATTTTTGCTTCTCCATCAGCGACATGGTTCGTGAGGAACCAGAGCCACTAGATGCAACCCCCGATGGCGTAGATGACTGTGGCATTATGTGCGAAATATGCGTCATTATTAAGCACAACAGATATTTTAAAATTATCCACTCAAAATTCACTATTTTTATTTAAGACGCTTTGGGAGTAAAAACAACAGCTGATTAATTTTACAGTGATGATATCGATAGTTCAAAATTGCTCGTACGTCAGTTCGACTTATCGATTATTTTCAACTTTTGCTGCACAGCTGTTTGAAAAGTTTGCTGGATAGGTGCACACTGTTTTACATGATATAACCTATTTAGGTAAATTTGCATTTTATTTTTATTTGTAAATAAATGAATAAACTGCTTAGTACTGCCTGCGCAATACCGCGCCAATTTGTGCGTGAATATGCGTTCAAATCCGATTTAAAAATTAAATGGGTGCGACCCGAGAAAATATCGTGCATTAAGCCGGAGAAAAGCGGCGATTTGAGCAAGTTGCCACCATTAGATCCCAATGAGTTAATGCCGGACTATAAGGATTGCAAGGAATTGCAAGAGTAAGTTAACCAACAATTCAGCCAACTAAAATAATAATCATTATTTAATTTCATCTTTAAGTGCCGATGAAACCGTGAAATCACTCTTTACTTTAACCAACAATCGTAATTATGTGACAACACGTTACTATCGAGATCAAATGATTCGTGAAGTGCAGCGGCATGCACTGGATTTTGGCTCCATGGAAGCAAAGCGTATGTCCACGTAAAAAAAAAAGAAATTCTTTAAATATAATCATATATTCCGTCTAACAGTTGGAAAGATGACTGCCCATATACGCCGGTATCAGGAGCACATGGAAGTACATCCGCGCGACAAGCATATGAAAGTCCGACTAAAGGAGCTAATTGATAAACGAAAAAAGTTCCTAAAGTATTTGCGTCGCTGGGACTATCGCCGCTTTGAATGGATACTGGAAAAACTTGATTTAGTTTATAAGCCCCCGCCAGCACATTTCCATTGGATTACGCGCAAGGAGTCATTGCAGAAGCTTACCGACAGCTATTGTGAACAACTTAAAGAAGACCGGCTAGAAGCGTATCACAAGGAACTGCAAGAACAGAAAATACCTTTTCTGGAAGAGGCTATTAAGAAAATGCAATTTGTGCGCAACGAGCAAATCGCATGTGACGTGCCAATTACTATCACCGAACAACAAATTGAGGACTCTAAGAAGGAACTGGCACAGCTCAAGCAATTGCAAGCAGAGACGCTAGCAGCAGCTACCAAAAAACAAGACGCTGAGAGCTTCAATTAATGTATTTCGATTTATACTTTATCCTTATTGCTTAATTACAAACATTTAAAGTATCTGACCAAGCTTTGACGTACTGATTTACTTGCTAGAGTTTACAATAAGTACGCTTTAAATACTAAGATACATATTTTTGCATACCCTAGCAGGGCTTATTCATTTTGCAATGATTTCGGAACGCAAGATGACAGCGTTGCATAACATTTGTTCCTTTTTCCAAAAATTCTCCAGCAGTAGCAATAGAATCGTTAAGCCTTGTCCATGAGAGGGATTATACTACTATATCTAAAATGTAGCTGCTACGTAATGCGTGAAATTCTTTTGCCGACATTAACGAAACTTTTAAAAAGTTTTTTCTGGTCACCTAATAAGTCTACGAACAAACCAAAAAGAGACCTGCTAGAGTAAATTCCGTTCGCGGTTCCGAAATATGCCGGTCGTATCCTTTAAAAGAGTAAATTTCACTTCATTTTCTCTACTTGTCATGGTGTGAGCAGCTAAGACTTGGAAAAATAAATAGCTTTAAGATTCATTTTAGAGAAAAAAAATACAAAAGCGTGATATCCCTATAAGGAAATAATTATTGGACACCTAACGCCTACTGTTGCGTTCTGCTGAGTGCGACCTTGATCCGGACCTTGATCTAATATTTGACTTCTTATCGCGTTTTCTATTAGAACTGCTGCTACTTGAGCTGCTGCTGGACGATGATGAGGATGACGAATCGCTTGAGCTAGACGAATTAGACGACGACGACGAGGTCGTAGACGAATTTGAATCGCGTGAAGCTCGTTTATTGCTGGCACTTGCAACTTTAGCTTTTTCCTTGACTTTTTCGTTGCTATCGGCATTTTTAGCTTCCTTATTTTTTGCCTCATTTGAAGTAACTTCGCTGTCGCCCCATAGATCATACTTGGACAAGTCACCGTCATCATCCTCCTCCTCTTCATCTTCGTCATCGGTCTTCTTGGCTCGCTTGGCATCGTCTGAGTCTCGCCCGTCACGATAATCATTGTTTCTTCGCTTCTTGCGCCGCCCAAACTCATCGTATTCGCTGTCTGATTCCTCACGATCTTTATATTCCACCACGCCACGATCATTGTAGCCTCCGCCAAAGCCTAAAAGACAGCATGCTTAAATAACCTTGTTAGTAATCTAATTTTGAGCCCACCTGTGCGTTCTTCCACATCGGAAAACTTTGGAGCATTGCACATGTTACATGTCTGCCGTCTAGCCCAGTTAACGTTTGCACACTTGCTACATTGCCAATCCTCAGCGCTGAACAGACCCCGCGACTTTTCCGCTGCTGCCTTGCCTATTTCCGTGCCAAGTTTCTTTTTGCTGGAACTGCTACTGCCACCTCCTCCTCCGCTACTGCTGCTACTGCCATTTCCACGGTCCGGCTTTTCGCTAACGCTGCTTTCACGTTCGCGATTGCATTTATTGCATTGCGTGCGACGCGCAAAATTTAGATGGCGGCAGCTGCAACAGACACGCAATATGCACAAATACACAAACGCGCCAAGCGAGCGATTGGAAGAATAAGAGTAACAACAAAACAACAATTTATTGCATCTGCCTGTTAAGGTTGTGAATTCTATGCAGTATCCTTTGATTAATCAACACCTAATCAACAGACATGGTTGATCCAACTGTTTCTCTACGCGCACTCACTCAAAATCTGGGCAAATCCAATCGCCAGTGGAGACGGCGCCGCCAGCGCCTCCATTCGACATGTTAAGCTCGTTTGTTGCCGATTAATTAAAATAGGTAACGCTAGGATTTAGAAGTTTCAAGCCGATAATCGGTCATTTAACTCAATTTTGTGCAAATGGTGTATATACATATAAACTTTTTCCCGGCGACTTTTTTTTGCAACAATTTTTGTGGCGTTGCTAGGGTTGAAGCCAATGTGCCCAAATGGTAAGATAGAAAAATACTCATAATACTAAAAAAATACTGCTACATATAAATAGTAAAATTCAATTTTGAAAATAAGCTTTTCGCAATTTTTAAATTAAAAGCCAAAGCATTTTCTGGATTTTGCTGTATTCCTTCATTTTAGGCTGAAATACTTAAATGTCCAATATTTGTAGCATAATTTCAAACACAAAACAATAATGAACCATTACTTAAGTCCACATTTAAAACAGAAGCACGTCAATTGCTTAACTGCAATAACATTATTCAACCCACTTCATTTAAAACAAAATTAAAATGTACTTTATACTTTTAGAGTTTTATTTACTTAGTATAAAAACAAAAGCCGCTCCAAAAGTAAACACCGTCATTATTGTTGATAAAAAAAGGTAACGCTTAACCAGCAGCTTTTGGATTTGTTAGTGCGCGCCGCCAACAATATACACACACACAGCGTCCTTATCAATCTCTTTACTTCTTGCCTGTACCAATCTTGGCCTTGGCAGTACCACGGACCTTCTTCATTCTGTTGCGACGTTCCTTGCGCTGCTTGCGAGTCTGTTTCTTCTGTTCGAAGAGTCCGTGACGTGCAAGACGGTATTTGGGTTCGAATTTCTTGGCAAAGTCCAAGGTATCGTAGATGAGTGCGAAGCCAGTAGAGCGACCGCCACCGAAGTTTGTGCGGAAACCAAAGACGAACACAACATCGGGTGTTACCTTGTACATGGCAGCGAGTTTCTCACGAATCTCGGTCTTGTTTACAGACGATAGTCCAGGGTGGAGCACATCGCAGACCATTTGTTTCCTGGCAAGCAGGCGGTTGGTCATAAACTTGCGGGTGCGGATTGTTGCGGTAGTAGCAGACATATTGACGAGGCTGAAATAAGAGTAAGATAATTTAGTAACAATTTCACACACAATTTCAAACACACTGCTGTTTCGGCTATTTGTTGTTTTTGTGGCAAATCAACATAACCTCACAAGCTCATTAGTATTGCTGGTAGCTGCGCTGACCAAATCGCGACTCCACGTGTGAGTCGTAGTGCTTGCAATATGTTTTAACACGCTTGCAGCGGTTTGCTTTCATTTGCAACTGCAATACTTAATTGTCGCTGCACTTGTCGCACATTTTTATTTATATTTAACACATTATTACCTTTTAAAACACTTGAAAAGGTTTTAAACACGTCTTTCGTGCGAACGCGATTCTCTAGAAAGGAAGATGGCCACCGCACTTTGCTAAAAACTTGGCCTCACTTTTCGATTAATGATGGGTAGCACTTAAAACAGTGTCACATGTGCCGAATAATCGTTATCGATTGAAATATGCTATCGCTATTAATTTAAAAAGTTAAAAATTTGTATTTAAAAACTTTATTAAGTATTTTTGGCTTAAGCTAGCGAACAATAAAATTTTAAGCTAATTTAATTTAGCGTATTTGGTTGCGTTGTTTTTTCTGCCATATAAATACAGCTGCAAAGATTAGTGTTATTAGGACGGTAACAGAAACTACTACCACACCGCTATAAAACACAAATAAATCAAATAAATGCAGTTGGCTGCTTGACAACCCGATTCCAGCCGTTTTGATTCCATCACCGCCTTTGTGTCGCAGCACATAGTTAACCCAAAACATGGCACTGGCCAAGGCTCCCAGTGGTCTGTCTCGATATTCCGTGGATACTTCGCGTATCTTTAATTGATATTGTGTATTAGTAAGCAGCTCATCCAATGCCCAATTCAACGAAGTTAAAGTCACATTATCATTATCCAACTGCAGGGCAATGCCCAGCTTTTCAGCCAGCTGCATGTTTCGTTTCTCATTGTCAAATAAGGGCAAACCGAGCATGGGCACATGTCTCACAATTCCCTCCTGCACACTGAGTACATCCCCATTCATGATGAAGACATGCACATGTGGATGCGCCAGTATATCGACTTGTGGCACTGCATGTTGAATCAGCACATTTTTGGGCAAACCTTCGATAGTCTCCACATCATGGCATGTCCACACTACGCGTTCTTTACGCGCTCCTAGGAACTTGAATAGCAATTCCAGTTTCTGTTTGGATAGTTGACCGCATAGTTGCTCATTGCCAAGCTGCATGTAAATAACACCAATACGAGATTCCTCTAGAAAACGCTTGATGTTCCAGGGGAGCTCTCGAGCGCCATGTATGTGTAGTCCTCCAGCGGGCACTATTTGTGCTACCAAAGGCCGTGGTGTCAACAGTGGCACATGGTTGTTGAGTAAAAGCACGGCTAAATCAGCTTGTAACTCAGGTATCGAAGGCACGCTTGCGGCTGAAAGAAAAGAGTTAGTTCATCGATTATGTTTATAGTTATATACAAGGCAGACTTACTTTTATAATGCTTGCGTATAAGCTGCTCCTGCGCTCCATAATGATCTTTAACAAATTGTTTGCGTCGTGCCATACAATTCCTTAAATTGGCCAAACGCGCTGTAAATCCCGCATTCTTTTCATAGCGCTCAAAATCAATTGGCGAGCATGCTGCGGGTACTATAGATTCCTGCACAGCATCCATGTAATTACCAAAATCTGTGCTTATTATGCCTATGGTGGGTTTCTTGTGCAAATAACCCAAGGCTAATAATGCTTCGGTATAAAATATATCCACAATGATTAAATCATAATCAAATTCAGTGCTGCTCAACTGCAGCAGTTGCTTAACCGGCGTTTTCGTCAAAAACTGATCTAAGGCATCAGCACCAATACTTGCCAAAGATTTACGCAATTTTTCTGGTGACAAACGACTCAAATCTTGCAGTGTGCTCTTGGGTGCAGCGTGTTTTTGTACTGAACGAAATTTGTATGTATAGTAATCCTCTTATTGATATATTTCACTTTACAGTTTACTTGAATCTACTCACAGTTGTTCCAAAAAGGGTATTCCGGCGTCACAACAACTTCTGTTACATGCGCCAATTGCTCGCCCAGTCCATGACTGCTAAATACGCTTATCTGTGGAGCAGTTCTCAGTTAGTTTGATGCGCTAAATCTTTATATACTTTTAACTTACATTGTGCTCTCTGTTGGCCAGCTCCTTTACTAGAGTACGCATAACCGCAAAGTGACTCTCACTGGCATGTGGAAATATGGCAAGTATCTTAGCAGCTTGTGCGCCATTTGAGATCAGCCATAGTAAAAGTATTAGCCGGCCGGCATATGTTGCAACCAATGCATTTTTTTGTTTCTAAAAAGTATTTATAAGAAAGACTTGAATGTATATGTACATACATACATGTATGTGTATAATATTGTATAAACAAAAGTTTGGTTTAACCTTAGTTCCGATTGGAACACATCATAAGCTTGAAAACGTTTGCTTATCAATAGGAAATGTATGCTCAAAAATCAAACTTGTCAGATGTACTGCGATGAACGCTTTAGATAAACCCAAAACGTACCATAATAATTGCTTCAAATGATCGTAATCAAAATTAAAAATTTCTGGAATTCCAACTTTTCCGGCTTTCACAAAAGAATTTTCCGTCTTCTTTCAAACGCTTTGCCTTTGGCACTGATTGCTCATTAAAAAAAATAATCTTAGAAATGCGTCCAGACTTTTTGTGATCTACACTGTGTGTATGTTTGTGGTGTACTGGAACATGTGTGGCATATAATACTGCCACAGGCATCCACATAAATGTTTATATGTAAATGTATATAAAACGAATGGGGTTACAATTGCACAGGCACAAACAAATAAATGCGTATGTATGTATTTATTTCTTCTCATATATGCACATTTGTGTATTCATATGCTCCATTTGAGTCAGTCCAAATAATCGCTGCTCAGTCTACTTTTTGGTTTCGCTTTTGTTTCCACTAATTGTTTATGTTCTGTTGGAAGCTTAGTGATAACAAATGTGCTCCTCTTTTTTATACAAGCCGGCACACAATATTTCCTAACTTAGAGAAATTTAAGCTTAGATTAAAAAGCGTTGAAAGGCTTGGTTTTCTTCTGCGTGTATATATTAGTGAAGTGCCAGTGCTATCGTAGGTTTAGGAGCTGGCGTGATCTTGGAGTTGCGCGACTGAGAATATCATATTCCAAATCAGGTATCAGCTTCTTCTATGATAAACAAGGAGATGAAACCACAAAAGTTCGTTTGCCGAGATTCTACTTGTGCTTAGTTAAAACAACAAACAAACTTTGGTATTATGAGAGAACCAAAACAACTTCATCATAAATCTTAAAAACCAGACATGTCACGCAACTACCCAGTTCTAATACAAATATGTTCAGCAAAATGAACCTGAAGGGTATACATTTGCAAAGGATAACTACTCGTACATTATATTGCAGACTGAATATAAGAAATTTGGCTAGGGCTTATTACATTACTAAGATTATCGGTTCACAACGCCACAACCCAATCCATAAATGTAGGCCTATTTTGGACATATAGTTTTAAGCTTAGTAAGTAAGGTAGGCAAAAGATACCAAGAGTCGACCTAAATAACATAGTATTGTCATTTAATTGTTGAATTTCATATACATATGTACATATCAATGATGTGGCCTAGTAACAATCTTCTAAAAAAGATTACACGAAGTGTATATAATATTCGATGTACACCTGGCAATTCCGTTCAAGGTTTTTGCTGAATCTTCAAAAATCTCATAAGTAGATATCTGATACGCCCTGCAAAATTAGCAGCTGCATAAGTGAAATCAAAATATTTGTACTTTTAATTGTCGCGTTTGTGCCAAACACAAAAATGTGACACGAATTAACTTTACTTAATGAAAGCATCAAATAAGTGTGTCAGCAAAAAATACAAATTGTACAAACAAAGCTGCAAAATTTATAAATACAAGCTGCCAGACAGTGCGGAAACCGGTTAAGGTTCTACACCAAAATCTAGACCGGGAACTAAATGAATAACAAGCACAGCTTATGCCGCCTGTGTGCCCCAAACTAGTTCAATGAACCGTCCCCATACATAATAAATGCATAAAATTTTCTCTTTTATCACACATTCAATTTTAATGCTGTTTTTATACGTACAATCAAGAATAGTTGAGCAGAACCAGGAAAAAACTTGGTATACATGAATTTTTAAATGCAAGAGAATTAATAATTGGGATGTACTTTGTGTGCTTTTGCTTAATGTAATTGATTATGTTAAAAGTTGATTAAAATTGGTTTTAGCCCAAAAATGCCAAATTGCTTTATTTAATCGGTGGCATCAGTCTTGGAAACGGCAAATGGCTCGGCGACAGCAATAGTGCCGCTGTTGGAAATCACAACATCCTTGACAGGACGATCACGTCCATCGGTAGCACCGGATTCAATTTTGCGCACAACATCCATGCCGGAAAGCACCTTGCCAAAAACAACATGACGGCCGTCCAACCAGCTAGTTTGGGCAGTCGTAATAAAGAACTGTGAACCATTGGTGTCCTTGCCAGCGTTAGCCATGCTCAACCAACCAGCACCATAATGCTTCAGCTTGAAGTTCTCATCTTCGAAACGCTCGCCATAAATGGAGCGTCCACCGGTGCCGTCACCTTTGGTGAAATCACCACCTTGGATCATAAAGTCCTTGATGACGCGATGGAACTTGCTGCCCTTGTAGCTAAGTAAAAAATAGAAAATGTTTGCAAATTAGCACCCATTCAGCTAGTAAACAACTTAATTTAAAACTAGCTTTTGTTGTGTTAATTATAGTACAAAAGCCACGTAATTGATGAGGCTTCAGATGAACTACAGATAGTGCTAAGTTCTAACCTAAAAATAAATAAATAAAAACGTACCCTTCGCCTTGAGGTTTCTCAGCCAATTCCTTGAAATTCCTGGCAGTTTTCTCTACAGTTTTTCCAAACAAACCAATCTCAATGCGTCCCGCACTCTCACCACCAATTGTGATGTCAAAGAAAACCTACGCAAGAAGAAAAGAACAACAAAAATGTACATACATATATATATGTATATGATTTATGTGTATACTAAATATGCAGGTTTTACGTTCTTATGTGTAAAAGTGTGTACGTCAGAACTTTGCTAATTATTAGATATAGATGACATGACTAGTATAGAAGAACATACCTTATCAGTCACTTTTGGTCCTTTGCTTTCATCTGCCAAAGCAAAGCCGGCCAAAGCGACCAAGCACAGCGCAAGTAAAAATTTCATTTTATTTCAATTACTCCGCAAATTTCAACGTAATGCGTATGCGTCCGGGCAAATTGAATCTCTTTGTAACTTTGAAATGGCGTTCTGTGTGGCCGCAAGCTAGATATGCTTAAATACTCTTAAGGTAAAAAAAATACCAACAGAAAATACTATTACTTTAATTTGTTGGTATTTATTATGCGCCAACAAAAAAGTAACTGAATATTTTTTAAAAGTAATTTTTATTTTATTTATTTTCAGTTTAAAGTTAAATAACATCACAAACTGTTATAATTATTAATATTATTTTATTTTTATCGATAAAACAAAAAGAGTTAAACTAACAATGCGCGATATTTATTAAGTTTTAAACAATTTATTTGAAGATTCGATTCATATCTCAATGGCGGCGGCTTAAGCCATGCAGCTCTAATTAATTAAAATATGCAAATTGTATTGATATAAATACAGAATAAAAAAAAGTTAATCATATGCTAATTAAAACGCTTATTTAAACACATTTGAACTGTATATATTTGTAATAAGCTTTTAAATGAGAATTTTTTTTTTTACATGTTTTTTTATAGTTTAAGATAAGTCAACAAGTTTACAGCTGTGCACAGTTTTGTACATAAATTAAAATTATATATTTAGTTGCATTTTACATGTAAGGCGTTACAATTATTGCCATATCATAAACTATAATTCAAAAAGAGGAGACTTCAGCAAATTTAAAAACTATCACACAGAGCAACGCTAAGATTAAAATCTATTTACATAAAATACACGCGTAATAAATAAGCGGAAACTTAAGTTCTAATATAAATGAAAATTGAGAAGAAAATTCATGTGCAGCCTTTCTACAACTCCCTGTCCCCACTACTTGTATTTCTTAATGAACGATTCGAAACGAACTCGTAAACAGCCAAGTTTATAGATTGCATTGCAGTGAGCAATTTCAATTTTGAAGCCCGCTTTTCAAAAGCGTTTCACGCACGGTTTCCACAACTAGTCACTGCTGCCAATAAGTGACTCCTGTTGTTCATCGTCATTAACTCTGCAATAATAGATACAGCTTTTATAATATATGCTAAAAACAAACTGAAAATTCAACAATGGCTGTTTACTTACCTAACAATGCCTGTCTTACGACAGCGGCAAACTTTTCTATATATAATTCTAAACAGCTTCATAAGCGGATCTGAGTCGTCGTTGCGCATTAGCAAGGCAACCAGCAACAAGGCCAAGAATATAGGAATGGAGCCCATATAGAACATGGGAGAATATGGTTTTTGCTTTAGCAGCACATCAAAAACAATAGCCAATGGTATCTGCAGCGACATGGCTATGGTGCCAATAAGCGAGGATGTCAGAAAACAGCCCCATAGCCATAAAGCTTCAGATAGTACAGTGCCAATAAAGCCATTTAAAAAGAGCAATGCAAATTGTCCTTGATTTGGCAAATCGAAGGTTTCGATTTTGGTGAAATGCAAGATAAAGAATAAAGGCCATAGCAATAGCATATTCCAAAGACCCACAAAGCCTGCAAAGAGGATGTTTGAGTAAACTAATAAAGGTGTGCCGCATTTAACTTACCAAAGAACAGCGGTATGTCCACCTTTTCCTCGGTGTCGCTTTTTCGCTTTACAAACACTAAATAAGCTGCATAGAAAAAGGCGCTAAACAATGCCAAAATTACGCCGCGTGTCATCTTTGTGTCATGCAAATCATTTATTGTAATCGCCACAACTCCACCAATGTTCAAAGCCACAGCAATAAGTTTAGTTATGGTAAACTTGTCACCTGTGGCACTTGGAAACAAGGCAGCCAAAAACATAGTGAAAAACGAAGACGTTGAGCTGATAAGTGTTATCATTGCTGTCTCGTCCATGTCCAGTGCTAATTGAAAGAAATAGTTTGCCGCAAACCAAAGCAGACAAAACAGTAACGCTGTCTTAGCCGTTTTGTGATGCGTTTTCTGACGTCGTATTCTCATGCTGGCCGCATACGACAGACGTGCCATAAGCGCATCCGTTGCTTCATGGGCAGACATTTCACGTACTTCAGCCATTTTACTGAAACGCACGCTTCTGACACTGGAGTCATCACTCTCAGTGCCAGATAGGGTGTTATTGACTGTGCCAGAGGTTACTTGAGCTGAGCGTATGGGCACATATGTGGAATCACCCTGTAACAATAACCGAAAAGGCAATAAAACAGATAAGCGTTTGATTTATAGATTAGGGTTAATAAGCTTACCAATGCAGCCTGACTGGAGTAGTAGTTCTCATCGTCTGCATTCTGTTCCATCATCTAGACAAGCAATAAAAGAGCTATAAACATGTGGTATTAAACAATAGTTTAGTTAGCGTACCGCATAATTGCCATTTTGACGTTCACAGGATTCTTTCCAAGGCGCTACAACGCCTATGACCAATAAATATATGCTAAACATGGACGTCTTAAAGTAGGTGCAAAAGAAAGGCTTGTCAAACTTTGCATCATCGTAGAGAAACTGTAAGAGTAACAAATATTAGTAAAACTATCGAAAGTAGTTAGTTTAAACAAACCTTGGTTAGTTCACTGGATGTAACCCAAATGACATCGACTAGTATTAATATTGCTATGCCTAGTAGGAGTTTTTGTGTGCGTCCCAGCATATTTTCTCTTGTTGAGTAACTTGTGCGCAAATGGATATTGTCCTTGCTTTTGTTAGTTGTGGTTTATCATAAAAACTTTTGACTGTCTTTTTGCTACTGATTATTTACGCTTGTGACGCCAAGTTTTGTGTTTCATTTTTGATGCTTTTTTCTATGTTAGAGTAAATAAACTTATTTTTCTTCCACTGTATTATCAAGTACGCATTTATATGGATTTTGCTAGAGATAAGCGCTTTTCGGTAAACCAATTTTGTCCAATGTTATCATAGCTCGAAATTCTTAACTGCAAATAAATATACAAAATAAATATATTAATAGCGTAGCTGCTAAAGTGCATGTAAATATTTATATAAACATATTTGCACTTATTAACAAGCCTCCTCCAAATTGGAATGCATAGAAACGCTGCACTGTTTGTGTTTTATTGATTTTAGTGCGTGTGTGTGTTTGTGGGCAGGCGCTGGGAAACGAGCCTTCATGCTGTGTTAATATATCAATTTAGAGGTGCTGAAATAAGCAATCATCCAGTTTACTTAAACGCTTTGAAGTGCTTAGCCATAATATGATTAGCAGTCAGTTTAATTAATTAGCGTCTTAGATCAATAAATGTCTATGACCGATAATAAAACAGCTGCTCAACAGTAGCAGCATAATAATAGTACAAAAACCTAAGCTGATAAGAGTTATGAAGCCTACTGGGTGGTGGCTTTTTATACATAAACAATGCCGCATATAGCTACATATATATAATATAAACACATAAGCCAAACACACACCCACAAACTTGCTGCACTTTCGGCAGTTAAATAAAAAACAAACAGCGCACGTAGCTAATTAATTTTTTAAAGCAGCTGGCTCGTTAGCACTTAAATAAAAAGCAATCAACATTTTCAGCTTAAATGCTAGCAACAAGTTTGCACTGTAAAAAAGAGTCATTTAATATTTAAGCGTTTCTGTAATGTGTTTCGCTTTTTGGTATGCTGGATTAATTTATGCGGTTTTGTTCTGTCAGCAGTTATGTTTGTAGGCAGCAATTTATGCACTTTTTGTTTATGTTAGAAATTTATGCTTTACCACACTTAGAAGATTAATTAAAATTAATAATTTGTACGTTGAAAGTAAATAATACTGTTTAAATTGAACAATATAAGCAAATTGTTGCAGCTTCAGCACTTTAACAAAAATTCTGATGTCTGTTGCTGTCAACTTGGCGTTTGCTGACAGGTTGGCAGGTTGAAAGTAAGTTAGTTATCGATATCGATTAATTGCTTGCAGTTTTTGGTATATTTTGCGTTTGGTACTGCTTTCAAGCAGTTGAGCGCGCGTTGTTCAAATTCGTTAATATTTAATATTTTAAAAGCAGATTTGTTGTTTTTAGTTCCAATTTTGCGTATATTATGCGTATGATTTATTTTATTATTATTATTAATTCAGTTTGATGTTATATAAGAGCATTTATATTACAATTCTTTCATTGACAGTAAAAAATTCTATTATAAGCGAGTATCAATTTAAGTGTTTTTTGCGAACCGCTTGAACACTTTTAATTTTAAGATTTGTTTATTTACTTTACTTTTACTTTATCTTTATTGAGCTATTGTTTCTGTATGTATCAATTCAAGTGTTTTCTGCAAACCGCTTTAACACTTTTAATTTTAAGATTTGTTTATTTACTTTACTTTTACTTTATCATTATTGAGTTATTGTTTCTGTATGAAAACACTTTGATGAAATGCAATTTCCAGAGTTTTTATATATATGTACTTTTATATTATTATAGGCAAATATGTAACGCGGTTACAATATAGTTAAGTTTAAAGATTATTATTTATTTCTAGCTCTAAATAATATAAACGCATAACTTTCGAGGCATTGCAAGCAACATCCGAAGCGTACCTAGCGTGATTAATACTAAATTGTTTTTTCTATAAAGTCATGATTCAACAATTTATTGCATCATGTGAAGCCCCCTTATCATTTATGTTCTCTTTTACTTTCCTCTTTTTTACGCTTTCTGCTGTTTTACAACTATAAAGACTACAATCGCTACAAGTTTCACACCGAGTTTCATGTCTGCATCTAATTCAATTCACAATTGTTTTTTCTGACAAAATCATCTATTGCTATCAAAATTCTTTTGATTGCTTACACTTGTATTTACGGATTAATTGAAAATTTTGTACAAGAAGCATTGATGTTTTGTTGGCAATCTGGTTCAATAAGCATGTATTTATGTAAAGTTGGTCATTCTACACCCTTTTTGGCTTAATTTTGCATGTAAAGAATTGAAATTCAAAAAATTTTGAAAAGTCTCTTGCTTCAATACAATTTCTGCTGCTTGTAGCAGTTAAGTCGACTTCTGCTAACAAGTTGGCAGTCCATTGTGCAGTTTTCGATAACATTAGCGCGTTTAGCTGATTTATGCACTGCATTCAAGCAGTTGAGCGCGCGTATTTTGAACTTTAATGGTTTCGGCGCATTTTGTATTGCTTTATTGAAGCTTTGCTTTGTTTTAGCATAAATTATGCACGTAATGTTGACATATTACTTAGCTACGCGTGCAATTTATACAAAAAATTATGTTGTCACTCAGCTAGACAAGCTATTAAGTTTGATGATGTATATATAAATATGTATATTATATATATGAGCCTTGTGTGTGTGTGCTGAGCTTAAGCACTTATACAAAATAACTGTAAATGATATCCAAATATAAAGTTGTTACTTGAGATTTACGTCAAAGACAAAGACATGACCCTCGGTGGTGAACACACATAGCCACATACAAAGGCCAACACCGCATACTTATGGCACAGTTTCACTTTCATCACTTCAAACCCGATTAAGCACCTCATTTTATGTGTTATTTATCTACTGATTGGATGATGATAAAACGCCAGCAGACACATAGGCACAGGCGTTGGCTTGTAAAGGGGGCGCGGTCTGTGCCGCTGCTGCTTCGTTGTGGGCTATATACATAAACGAGGGCGGGCTAAACGGAAATTGGAAAGGCTAAGAAACAGCTGATTGTAGGAAAAATATAAATTTGAATGCAAACACTTTATAAAAAAAATATATATATACATATATAAAATATAAAAAAATGCTCTCAGAAGTTCAATAAATAAACTTTATTAAATTGTAAATTTAGAGCCGCCAGAGTTAATTATGTTTTCACCTGTCCGTGAATCGGTTCATTTTTGGAATCAAAATTAATTTTCTTTATTTGCATGAAATATTGTGTTCACTTTAAATAAAAGAAAAAAAGTTAATTATTTTGGAAGATTTTTTGAACTTATGTTATAGTCAAAATATCAGCATTTAATAAAAATATTCGTTTAAAGGTTTTTGGAACCATTAGCTACGGGCTAAGGTAAGAAAGGAATCAAAAAGAGCCTATGAATGGATAATTTTTTATACCATTTCTTGGTCGACTCGGTGTTCCAAGTATGTTCCTGTCACAGGTAAATGTAATCCTGTAACCTCTTTAAAAGATTCCTTGGTGATGTTAGTCCGCGCTAAATAATTGGAACAAATCCGAATCCGTCACAATGAACTAGAGTTCAAAAAACAGAGTCAGCAGTTCAATTTTTTTGAGAACCCAACACCAAAGCTATCAGCCATCTTTGTACTGGGCCAACTACTTTTTAGCCCACCTTCGTATATGTATATGAGTTTATCTGTGTGTGTGTCTCTGTGTATGTGTGTGTGTTCATTGTTATTATTTGCTGCTACTACATTTTTCGTGTTCGTTTGCTTCATTGAGCGTACTTTGCGTCATCTATTAAAAGACAACAAAAATAAGCGTATAAATGCCACATAAAACAATACAAAGAATAATAGGCTACATTTTTCACCCCGGCGGCCATGGTAGTGGCTAAAACAGCAACAGAGCTGTCTCCACCTTGCTCCATCCGCCCCGAGCCACACCCCCCCTATCCAGCGTATCTCTCTGCCATCCTACCTGTCAGCCACTCAGTCGGCGACACCTGTCAAACGTGCTACGTGTACGCGTATGTGCGTAGGCATAAAATAAATAAATAAAAATTTGAATTTCTTGGTAAGATGATCGAATGTGGGATACTCTGTAATTTAATTTCTTCAAAAAAAGTTATAAACTGCGTAAAGTTTTTTGTTCTCCTTTGGTCGTGACTGAAATTGGGATACACTGCTTACTTTCTCCCAAGCAGTTTTTGTTTAAGGCTTATAAGGGCATACAATTAAAAGGGTTTTTAGGTTAGAGTGAATGCAGGTTATGTTTTAAGACAATTTGAAAGTTTCATTGCATCAATTTGTGGGTTCTAGTTTGTTGATCAATATAAGAATTGGGAATATTGCTGGGGTAATAATCTAAAACTATTAAAATCATGTCTACACACTGCTTGGGAGCGTCTCAAGCCAATATTGAAAATTTTGTTATAAGCATCTTAGGGCCTAACACGCCTTCCTATAGTTACACTCGTTGCTTTAGTCTGCTATGCTCTATAATTACAAGGCATAAAAAGTCGACTTGACTACACACACACACACACATACACACTCACTTACATACATACATATATACCCAGGGAGACAGAGACAGCGAAGCAAGCTGAAGATGATGTAGCACACACACTCACACTTACATTTAGAGGAGTGTTACTTGGCAAGGAAAAAAACCAAGAAAATAATATTATGTCGACTCGACCCATTGAAACGAGCATGATGTAATTTTCTTTTCCGTTAAGTTTCATTTGCTTTTCCTGCAAAAAGAAAGTAGCTTCCGTCATTGACAATATGAGTTCAAATAATTGTCTGAGGATGCGGCGTATATCTATCTATCCAGCTGCAGCAATAAAATTTGTCTAAAAAACAACCGCAGTGTATTTTTGGCCTAAAAGTAGGCAATGCTTTTTTGGTTCATTTTCCAGCACATATGTTTGTCTGACTTTAGAGCTGTTTTAAGCCTGGCAAATTGATTGTTTGCCGCCGTGCGAACACAATCATCAGGTACTTAGGCATATAAACTTCTGGTAAATCCTCAATAAAACCCAAATGACATAATTTCAGATTCAATTACGTTGAAGTTTGAGCGAATGTTACATAATCTGATTACAGCGCTGATAACAACGCATTAAATTCATTAGGCGCACCAACACACCCACGCTTACACATATACTCAAATAAATGCCGGTTAACAACTGTTTATACACACACATACACACACATGACAACATAATCACATACACACACACACATGTGTGTGTGTACACAAAACATATATAGACATAGGCACACTCAAGCCCATTTAATGAACTTATCAATAACAAAATGTTGTCCACACCCAAATAAAAACAACAGCAAAAAACGTAATGCAGGGGCGGAATTTTTTATGCTGAATATTGGTTACACTAACTGAACCAGGGCTGGAAAGCTAGGTGGATATGCGGTAGAAATATAGAAACTTTATGATATAATCAAAAAAATTTAATTTAAAAAGTGTTTCTTTTTGATTTATTTTTAAAGAATATGAGTTTTTTCTTTTACTGTGCTGCCAACAACCAGGGCTGCCAAATACGCTTGAGATCCGGAAGTACCTCTTTCGAAAAAAAATTGAGGCATTAAAAAATAGTTAGATTATTGTATAACAAAATAAGCTAAATTATTTAAAAAAAATATGATTTTATTTCTTTGCTAAGCTTGTATAAACCAGGGCTGTCATATAAGCTGAACATTCAGAAGAACCTCTAACTAAAAAAGTCGATAAGCAAACAAATAGTCAAACAAAAAAAGTTAAATTATCTTGAAAATAAGTGTTTTTATTTTTTGTTGAGCTTATATAAACCAGGGCTGCAAAATAAGTTGTACTTGATATACTTTATCTTCTAATGAAAACATATGTAAAACTTGAAAACCTTCAAAAACATTTGTTGCACCAAGAAGTGATTCAAGGTTACCAGAAAATCATTTTTAATATCTTAAATAACCAGGGCTGAAAAGCTAGCTGAACATTTATAAGAAACAGAGAAACTTCATACTTTAATCAAAACGCTTATACAATTATAAAAAGTGCTTTTTTTTTATTTATTTTTCTTCTGTAGTGTTGGCTAAAACCAGGGTTGCCAAATAAGTTGGAAATCTTGAAGCGCCTCTATCAAAAAACAATTAAGAAACCAAAAAGTAGTTAGATTATTGTATAACAAAATAAACAAAATTATTTTAAAAAAATACGATTTTATTCTTAGCGGATTCTGTATAAACCAGGGTTGCCAAATAAGCTGGACAACCATAAGAACCTGTAATAAAAAACAGTCGAGTAGCAAATTAGTAGTTAAACCAAAAAAAGCTAAATTCTCTTTAAAATATGAGTTTTTCTCTTTTGTTGAGCTTATATAAACCAGGGCTACAAAATCAGTTGCACGGGACCTTCTTTGTCCCATAGTTAAAATACATTTTAAACTTGAAGATCTTGAAAAAAAAACTTTTGTGGCATAAAAAGGAAAATCATCTTTCAATAGTTTTTAATAACCAGGGCTGCAACATCAGCTTGAACACCGGTTTCCAAATCAGTTCTATAGGACCTTCTTTGTCCCATAATAAAAACTCATTTAAAGCTTGAAATTCTTAAAAAAAACATTTATGGTATCAATAAAGAAAAACATCTTTCAACATTTTTAATAACCAGGGCTGTAACATCTGCTTAAACACCGACTTTCGAAATATTTTTAAGCTGTGAACCACAAAAAGAACCGAAAACTCATTGATTTTTAGCAAATCGAAGTGAATCCTGAACTAAAAACTTTATATTATAATCGAAGCTTATGTTTTTAAAAATTCTGACGTTTTAAAGCTGTTCCGAATGAATAAGATTTTTAAAAAATGTTTTTTTAATTTTATTATTTAGACCTTATTATCTATAAGAAAATTATCTGAAGATGAGCTCATTAGCTAGAAATCGTACCAAAGGTTTATAGCTTGACAAAAAATCCAGTCCAAATTTTATTTATTATGCGATTACTTACTCAAAATATTTGGTACTTAAATATTACAGGAAACTAGGTTATTTTACTTGGGTAGCAACAAGAATCTCTTCTTTTGTCTTTTATATATTTATAAGATATAAATTTACTTTTATAAATCCAGAAACTTGGCATTAGTACCGAATCGGGCGTGAATTCCAGCATGAAAGGTAAGCGAACCTCTCATGGGTTTATAGAGAGTGGTTCCCCAAGTTCAGCTTTGATTTCATGTCTGATTCAGGCCAGTACCAATGTGGCCTGATGGCCTTGTTAAAATCTGGTTCCGAAAGATCATCTTTGAGTTCATGTCCGATTATGGCCTGAACATGTAGTTACATGGCCAATTGGCTCTGTAAAGGGCAGGTTCCGGAAGTTCAGCTTTGAATTCATGTCTGATTCAGGCGTGAACCGATATGGCCACATGGGCTTGCAAGAAGCTGGTTCTTAAAGCTCAGCTTTGATTTCATGACTGATTCAGGCCTGAACCGATATGGCCACATCGCTTAGTAAGAGGCTAGTTCCCAAAGTTTAACTTTGATTTCATGCCTGATTCAGGTCTAAGCCGATATGGCCACATGGTCTTGTAAGAGACTGACTGGTTCCGAAAGTTCAGCTTTGATTTCATGTCGGATTCATGCCTGAGCCGATAATGCCACAAGACCTGGTAAAAGGCAGGTTCCGAAAGTTCATATTTGATTTCATGTCTGATTCAGGCCTGAACTGATATGGCCACATTGCCTTGAAAAAAGCTGGTTCTTAAAGTTCAGGTTTGATTTCATGACTGATTCTGGCCTGAACCGGTATAGCCACATCGCCTTGCAAGAGACTGGTTCCCAAAGTTTAATTTTGATTTCATGCCTGATTCAGGTCTATGCCGATATGGCCACATGGTCTTGTAAGAGACTGACTGGTTCCGAAACTTCAGCTTTGATATCATGTCTGACCCAGACCTGAGCCGATATGGCCTCATGGCCTTGTAATTGGCTGGTTCCGAGAGTTCAGCTTTGATTTCATGACTGATTCAGGCCTGAACCGATAAGGCCATATCGCCTTATAAGAGGCTGGTTCCCAAAGTTCAACTTTGACTTCATGTCTGATTCAGGTCTGAACCGATATGGCCGCATTGTCTTGTAAAAGACTGACTGGTTCCTAAAGCTCAGCAGTAATTTCATGTATGATTCAGGCCTGAACCGAACCTAAGAATTTTAAACGATAGTGTATCAAGTTACAATCCCAACCCACGCTCTAAAGTCCTTATCAGAAACACCAAAATAAAAATTTTTGTACCCTACCCAGTTGCCCTGACAAATTGCTGCCAAGCACAAAAAAATTCAATCTCTTAAGTTGCCATAAAAAATCGAATATATTTTTTGCCGAGTCTTGTCATGCCAACCTTTATGGCGTTACAAGTACCCTACCACAATCGATATACCCTCTCCAGAGTCACGCGCTCCAAAAAAAAAAGGGCCTGGTCTAAACATAATGTAGCCAATGCTTAAAAAATAAGTCAAAATCGACATGAAACAAGCAAACAAAATGCTATGGCTTGCAGGACAATATAAATTGATTCCACCGCCACCACCAAAGTATAGGCCAAGCCTTAACCTGCTGAAAAGGTGGCACCGTCTCACCTCCCATAGACACCAAGTACATGTGTATGTACATATATGCGACATATCGTGTATCAAGCAAAATCACAACGAATGACCATCAAAAATTAAATGTCCCCAGAGGACAAAGTGCCAAAAAAAAAAACGACACGAAAAGAAAACGAATGAAAGAAAGCAGCAAAAACCAGCCGAAAATGGAGGAAATTTTGGGTGAAGTGGTACGGAGGTCAACAGAGCCGTGTGAATGACAGCGTGCCAGAGAGCGGAGACGTGCACGCGAAATGAAAAATGATTGACTTTTATGGCGTAGCGCATATTCGGTCTTTAACATAATATTTGTCATAAAAGTGGGCGCTGGTCCCTCTTGCAGTAAAGGACCCGGGGGGACAAGGATGCGGCGCGTTGTCATAATGGGGGATTGTCAGCAATAACAGTGACAAAAGAGAGAGAGAGTGTGGGAGAGAGCGAGCGAGTGTCTCAACTGGAGTGGGAGCACAGAGAAAAGTAGATAGAGAAATGAGCTTGAGGAGAGAGAGCAAGCGCCCAGCATTGTCATTGTCATAAAAAGGAAGAAAAAAAAAAAAAAAAAAGTTGTGCCCAAATGTTGTTGCCGGCGCAGGGATAGCTTAGAAGCATAAACCGAGGCACAAAAGTTTCATGCAAGTAACCCAAAAATTTTCAACATACTACACACAGGCCACATATCCGGTTAAAATATGGCGGCCGCAGGAAGTTTTCATGTTTATGTGTATGACTTGGTGTGTGCATGTGTGTGTGTGTTTGCAAGTAAGCAACAAAAGCAATAATTAAGGCAAACGAGTTTGCCTTTGCCATTTCTTTTGCCTTTTGTCACCCATTTTCCTGCTTTGACATAAGCTTTAACCTACAAAGATGTCGACGACGCACACAGACAGCACATGCACACTATCACACAGACGCAAACCAACAAAGCAATCGAATATGTCACCCACACAGCGACACTCGCACACAGCGACACTCACACACAGCAACACTCTCACACATACATTCACATAACGTTGTCTGGTTGCAGGAAATTTCGTTTTATGCGCGAGACAAATCGCACCTTATTATGCACGCCTTTGCTGCCTTTTGACTTTATATGTGGATGTGAGTGTGTGTGCGAGTGTGTGTGTTTGGACAAAATGGTGTGTGTGACTTTGTATGCATATATGTGTCAGGGACGGATGCAGGGAAGAGACATGAGAGGTAGAAGCTCCATCTTACTGACCCTACGACACATTAAAATTGATTACAAATTTTGAGCATATTTTGGAAAGTGTTGGATTATGATAAAGTTATCACATTGAAAATAAAAATTGGATATGAACTCGAAATTGTTTTTCGATGCCAAACATGTAGAAATAATATTAAAATAATATACAACAATTAAAGCTTAATCTGGGTATTATGTTGCGTGCGTAAAATGAAATTTGCACTACTTTAATAGGGTGAGCCATCTGTTGTTCTGGTTGTTAAACACTCATAATTCGGAATATGCACTCCAAAGTGGATGTCCTAAGTAGAAGAACTTCAAAAGTACTCAATTTTAGTCATGCATTGTTTAACAACCAAACAACGCGTAAAAGTGGAACAGGCGTACTATGAAAATGCTCGTTCTGGAGGGGAAAACAGCCCGAAGAGTTTTCGTCAGAAACAAAATTTAAGTACCTATATAGCTAACCACAGCGGCTCATTTCATATTCATTTGCCCAATTTTGTTGAAAACTAATATATATATTTTTTGGACAGAAAGTAAATTTATTTAATAATAATAAAAAAGATTTTTTTTTATTTACAAACAGCTATCTTATAATTAATATTATAAACTAGTTTAAGGACTATAATTACATATTTCCATTGAAGCATTCTATTGACAATCAAGACACACAGATGGCCACCCTATATTATTTTAAACGAGTTATTTTTTAAGTGTATATATTTTGTATACCTTAACCCGAAGTTGCTTATTATTAGCTCCAAATAGATTCCAGATTTAATTTCCGCATTTGAAAATCTGCCAAATATTGGTTTGAGAGACGAAACATAAAAAAAAAAGGTAATATCGTTTATCTGCCAAAAACTTACTATTAATATCACTTTATTTATCTTATACATCCAAAAATCGAAAATGAACATATATCGGTGAAGCGAACCGCTTTTTCCTTTCGACCTCTCTTATTTCGATGAATGTTACATATTTAATGGAGCTACCAGCCAATAGTAACCATGTCAAATTTTATTGCAGAATTTCGATTATTTCTCAAGTTATCAATAACTGAAAATTGGGTTTTTAATTTTTAAATTCTTCTTTGACAAGTCATATCTCATCAGCAAATAAAGATGGCTCGCTTCATTTATTTAACGATTAGAAAAAAAAGAAATTGGTCTTATACTTTAACCCCTTTTCTGGAAAACGATCCCATATATGATCATATCATAATCAAGATTAAAAAAATCATTTATTAAAAAAAAAAATATATATATTATACATGAAAAAACCCGAATTTTGGAATCACAGCTTAAACCAAGTTTTTCTTATGTTTTTTGGCTCGTTCAATCCTAATCCAAGGTCCAAAAAACCTCAGCACCTTAACCTTAACAACCTTCCGATACAACCTCAGCCATAATTTTGGAATCAGAGTTTAAACCAAGTTTTTCTTATGGTTTTTGGCTCGCTGAATCCTAGTCCAAGGTCCAAAAAACCCCAGCACCTTCACCATAGCCATAAAATTTGTCAGTTTAATCTCTGAAACCTGACCTTCTAGCCACTTTTTGACTTATGAATCGGATCCAGCGATCATACAAAACTAATACAAATTTATTTTCTACAATAGGTTTTTGGGATCACTGAATTCGAATCCGAGGTCTAATAACTCTAGAGCCCCTAAGGTCTGACATAAGCCCAAAGAATGCTAAGAAATTAGGTATTTTTTAGATTAATTGACATGCTGGAAGTTTTCGGACATCGATATCAAAAAATATGTAAGAGAATCCCAATATAATCGAAGTAAAAAAATAATTAAAATTTTGTAACGCAAAAATAAAAGATTTTCAGAAATGAGGTCAAAACGCTGAATCCGAATCCGAGGTACCAGACTACCAGTACTTCAGGGTTCTGATATAAACTTGAAAAATTCCATAATATTCGGTATTTTTTTTGGTTATTTCTGAAACCTCACGTGCTGGGAGTTTTTTGCCCTCTTATTCTCAAACTTAGCGACATCGCCTGATGATCGAATTGGAAAAGTATTTGATTTTTTTTTAGATGTTTAAAGATTTATGGCATAACAACTTGAAAAAACAAAAATTATTATCAGTCTATGTCTACTAAGATTTCTAGAATTCCAAAGTCCAGAAAACCACCACGTAAGAGTTCTCACAGTAACTCAAAAGTTGTGCTGCCAATTTTTTTCCAGAAAAAAAAGTTGCTTCTGGATGGAAGCCACGGCAAAAAAAGCTAAAAAATTTCTGAATAAAGCGTAAAAAAATGCGGTTTTTATATTTTTTTTTTTGTTTTTGCTTTGTTTTATTTGTAAGATTTTCAGCACGTCGTCTAATTCTTCGCGACTAGCATCGGTTTCACAATCGTACGACATGTTTTTTTTTGCGTCTTTTTCAGCGAATTTCCACGCATAAAATGACATTAGTACTTATTTTTTGAATAGTGGTAGATCACTTTAAAATTTTTAAATTTAAAATTAAAAATGATAAAAAATTCACAAAAAAATCTTAAAAATAAAAAAAAAATATTATTTTTCAATATAATATTTTATCTGTCATGGTAAAAAAATTCGTGTTAATATCTTTATGTGTTTAGAAGATATGGCTTATCCAAAAATAGTCTAAAAATGAAATAGCTCGATATTCACTTATCGATAACTCGATAAATAATCGGAATTTTGCAATAAAATTGGGCGTGGTTACTATTGGCTAACAGCTTTACCAATTGTGTAAAAATCATCGAAATCGGAGGTCAGTTTTTTTTTACTTTTTTTCGCGCGGTCGTTTTTCGTGTTTCCTCAGTATATATTTTATTACGTTGTTAATCTTTAAAAATGTTTTTCCGAAAGTCGTCTTTTTAGAGGTGGGGTGAACGTTTTCCAAAAATCTGCCTGACCGATCTTGTCATACTAAACATTTTTATCATCAGAAAACATGTCGCAACAGATAGACAAGAGCTTTTTTTTGAAATTCTTATCCAAACATTTTTAACAGCCTTGAATAGCAGAAAAAAAGTAAAAAAAAAATAATTTTTTTTCCAAATTCTATAATTATTACTATTTTTTCAATTTTTGAAAAAGCTCGTGTCCATCCATAGCCAAGGGGATGCGAAAAATTAATTTTACAAGTTTTTTGGTTTCTGATAATCTGATCGGTCAAAATCGTTCACCCCGTGCGCCCTGGACACTTTTGACGAGGACGCAGTGAAGGACTTGTAGGGGTTACATACGTAATTTTTATGTAAAACCAAAAAAACTATTTAAAGTTCAATAATGAATGATAACAATACAAAAAACTGCTTCCCGAAATCAATTGTAGTTTTCTAGTAATCAATTTTTGAATATAGCGCTCGGAAATAAGGTATTACATATAGTAACATAGTAAGACCTCCTTAAGCTGGCTAAATACGCGCTCAACCTCCGTGTATACTTTTTTCACAGATTTATCCAAAATGGTATATTTTGATACAAAACTTTTTTTTTGCAAGTGGCAACCGTGCTGCTACATGTTTTAATGAAATTGATGGCAGCATTAAAAAAAGCGAAAAAAAAGCCAAATTCATTTTATAAAAAGCCAGAATTCCCGCTTCCCGCAATTCACAAATTTTTCCCGCAGTTGGGCTTCGAAAAAAGCCAGATTTGACGGGAAAAAATCTAAATTGGCAGCAATGCTCAAAACATCCCATTATGCCCAACAAAGAGAACATCCCATATACATAAACTTCTTTGATCAAAAAGTTTCCTAAATTTATTCAGAATATTCAAAATACAAGATTATTCATCAAAATCGATATGGTGCCTTTTACAGCATTTCCCATCGACTGCAACTGACTATGTTAACGTTTGATCCAATCCTCGAAGCATTTTTTATAATCTCCGTTTTCGATTTTTCGATGACCTCATCTCGGGTGCTGTGAACCGTTTTATGGCGCTGTTTTTGAGTCGACCGAATAGGAATAAACTTTCGCAGGTAGTAAAATCAGGTGAATTCGATGGTTGTTAGATAGTATTCATTCCGTTTTTACTCAAATGGTCTTGAAATTCCGGTCTTTTCGGTCACCAGTTTTGCAGCGACACGTCTGAGGTCAAAATCTTTTACCAAAATGTTTTGAACACATCCAAAAGCAACGCCCAAATTCTCTACCAACTCTCTTATGGTAAATTTGTAGCTTACGTTCATCGATTCTTTAATTATGTTGATGTTTCAATTTAAGAAAAAAAAGATGCATCAAATTGGGTGAGTAAGAGCACCACACGATCATGATTCCGGGAACTTTTTGATAAAGCTAGTATGCAAAAATCGTCCCATCACATACAAAATTATTGACAAACATTTTTTGTGGGGGCTTTGAAGGTAATGAAAACAAATATTTTTATTTTCATTCCCTATATTTTTATTTTCATTCCCTTTTCAAATTGTAGCTGTTATTACATTTTTCCGATTTTTATTAGATTTTATCCAAGAGTTCAAAAAACTTTTCTTTTGTTTTTCTTTTATTCCTTCAAATTCCTGAGGACCACCAAAAAAATCCATACTCTGCGTAATTTTAATCTATAGCTAATTATAAGTACGTCACCTTCTGGGTTTCATCATCACCATCATATCCTTTATCTCCCACTGGAGCATAGGCCCTCCTTCTGGCCTTACTTCCTTATATTTACTTGACCTTCAGCACTCAAACAGCTGCATGAATTCCCTCACTCATAATCAACTGTGCTGCAAAGTGCCTTAAATCTAACCCACTCTAACCACAGCTTTATTGCTTAAGCATTTGCAAACTTTTAAATTCCAGTGTTGTCAAGTGAAATAAAGTTGTTTGAGGATCAGAGTGTGCGCTCCCATTCTGTAGTAGTTACCCACACTGCCACACTCTCTTACACTCGAAAAAATTGCCTTTTGTTTTTTATTGCATATTTGGTTTTATTACTCATACGCCATGTTGACCTGCGTTTATGCGCTTTATTATCGTCATCATTATTATCATCATTGGCTACATAATTATTGTTGCTACACACACACATATATATACTCTATACACGTATTTGTGGGTCAGCGCACCGCGCACAACTCAACGCCCTCGACTGCTGTACCCCCTCGCTGGTGCAGCAGCATCGATAAACGCTTAACGTTAGTTTCGGGCATGCGTTACGTTACGTTACGGTGCTTTCCAGCGCTTCCAGCGGGGCTGCCTCATGCCCGCAACCACCACCACGCCCGTTAACGTCTGTGTGCCCCGTGGCCCCAGTTTGGGATGGATTCCTGTTAGCTCTGAACTTTCTTTTTAGTTTTTTTTTTTTTTTTTGTGTGTGTTTGTAATTTGCCGTTGTTGTTGTTGCTGTCCGTGTTGTTGTCCTTGTTGTTGTTTTGTGTTGTGTTGAACCCAAACACAGAGCGCGGGGCATTGTTTGCTTGGCTTTGGGCTCAGCGACTGTTCACACGTTCGCCGCGTGACTTTGCGAGGGCGCGTATAGCTGTATGTGTGTGTGTGCGTATGCGTGTGCATGCGCTTGTGTGCGTGCTTTATGCTTTGTGCTTTGCCAGAGCGAAAATTTCATTCACAAAACTTGGGCTGGCAGCTTTTAGCTTTGCCTCTTACATTTCTGTTTCTGCTTTGGCTGCTTTTTACTCAATTCGTTGCTGCGGCTGCTGCTGCCGTTGTTGTTGTTGTTGTTCTTGTTGTTGTTTTGATTGCTGTTAATGTATAAGCTGCGCAAAATCCTCATCGTTTCCTTTCGTTACCCATTTTCGTCTATGCACACGCGGCTGGCTAATGCTTTCCTTTTTTTTATTTTTTTTTGCCTTGCTTTTGCTTTTTGCCTACGAATCGTTGTGTCCTTGTAACGGTTATGTGAAAACTGTGTCTACAGTTGTTTTTGTAATTGTTGTTGTCGTTGTTGTTGCTGTAGCACCAAGGTAGCATTGATGCTCAACTTGCCAACTGTCAGTTGTTAGCCTGATGCAGTGTTGCCAACTTTTTATTAGTACATAAACAAGATGCTGAGATTAGTTCGAGAAGCACGAATCTCGAGAGTTACTTGGAGTTTGTGACAAATTTTAAAACATGTTAAATTTTAAAACATTAGTAAGGTCACAAATAACATAGAAATTACATTTTTTTAAATTCATTTAAAGGAATTATATTTGGAGACTTATATATTATTAATAATAATCTATAATTTTTGGATTTGTAACAATAATGATCTAAAATATTAAAAGTGTGAGCTTTAAATGAGGTATTCACGGTTGCTACAGATTATTTGATTAAACCAATTAAGTGTAAGGGATCATCCAAAAAATTACGTGACGCTGATTTTCGTCAAAAAAGATCCTCCTCCCCCTTATGACACAGTAGCGAAATATTTTTGCAGATTTTTCATATGATTTTTGTGACTCTTGGCGCTTTGCAAGACCAAACCTACCCCATGCAGCTTCACTTAATTATGAATAATTTTAGAGACTTGTTTATTATATTTAATTAATTGTTAATTTACGTTTTTCTTGCTTACATTTCATAATTCTTAACAATAAATATTTAATCTCAAAAATATTAAGAGTTATTGAGATATTCAACGTTGCAAAGTTGCACAAAAATTAAACTAAAAGCCCTTTTTGTTACATTATTAATATTGTTAAGTTTGTGCTTCTTCTTTCCTAAAATAAATGTCGAGCCTTACTTATTTAATTGCTTTAAATTCAGTTTAATTATTAAAATTCAATCTTTACTTTTTTTTGTCAATTTTTAAATTTACAATATGTTTAAAAAATCTCAAAATTTGTTATTGTTAAAAATTCAGCAAAAAGCGTGTTCTGCCATATTTTCTTCTCAAATTACCAGCTGATAATGAGAATAGGATCTGGATTGATAAAATTTTTAGTTGAGTGTTAAAACTCAGTCCGGAACACTTTTTTGTTGCAATAGTCCTTAACTGTTCAACTCAACAGCAAGCGTGAACACCCTAAACATATAAATTTTTTTAATGAATTAATTATGCCAAATACGGCACCACTTTTGGAACGGAAGAGATAAGTACTAAGCCTACTACTCTAACCAAGTTGTAAGTTCCTTTGGCTAAAAAGTATTCTCTCCCAACTATGACCTGATATTCCTTTGTTTCGGAAGCTGGGACTGAATTATCC
The DNA here is from genome assembly GCA_037043745.1 of Chymomyza amoena. Taxonomy (NCBI): domain Eukaryota; kingdom Metazoa; phylum Arthropoda; class Insecta; order Diptera; family Drosophilidae; genus Chymomyza; species Chymomyza amoena. The sequence continues at coordinate 58,448 of JBAMAX010001587.1, forward strand.
AATATTATGAAAAGCTCCTCAATTGGAGCATATTTGCCAAGTTGTAAGTTGATTTGATGAGAAAAACTTTTCCCATACAAAATATTTTTTCCATTTGTAGGAAGTTTTTTTTTTAATTTTTTAGCGATCACCTACGTCAGAAAGTGAAATTCCTGGAAATTTTGGCTTTTCAGATTCTATTACAAATGATTCCTATAAATGATTTTTCCCATACTCAAGTTGTGAGTTCATTTGTTAAAAAGAGTCTACAAACTATGACCTGTTAATCTCTCTTTTGGGAGCTGGGCGGAATTCTACAAAATCATGAAGAAATCCTCTTTAGTCCACAAATGGAGCATATGTACCAAGTTTTAAGCCGATTTAATAAAAAAAAAATATATTTCCATACAACATTTTTCTTCTATTTGTTGTAAGTTTTTTTTTAGAATTTCTTAGAGATGACCACCATAAAATGAAATTTTGAAAAATTCCGGTCTTCTAGATTCTTAAAGGAATGATTATTATAAATGATTTTCACCATAAAATATTTGACTCGCTTTTTGCTCCACTTGGTACACAAATTTCCAAAATTGTTTATTATTGCTCACCGCTCTTATATCCTTAGTTCTGGCTAGTTACATACAAAACGAAGCAATTTACAAAAAAAACTACTACTACTACTATGAATTCTGGACTTCTAAGTGGAGCATAAAAAACTAGTTCCACACAAAGTTTGTTCTCCAATTGTAGATATTTTTCAAGATGTCTTTCCTATTAGCTATAACATAAAACGAAACAGCGAAATTTTTGAGATTCTATATCTCTATAATGAATGATTATTATAAATTTTGTATTCCTTATACAATCTTTGACCAGCCTTTTATTTCACTTCGTACAGTATTATCTAAAATTCTTTATTATTCTGCCTCTAGCTCTTATCTTTAAGTCTGATCAGTAGCACATAAAAAAGCAATTTAAAACAAAAAAAATATTTCCATACAAAATTGTTTCTCCATTTCTTTTATAGATATTTTTCCAAATCTCACGAAACTCTGTGATATTTCTGACTTCTAAATTCTTTAAAAAATGATTATTAATAATGATGTAAGCTGTCGGTAAAAAGTACATAAAAAAATATCCATAATAATTAGGACAAATATTTTTGTAGTAATTATTTTAAATATTTAAAAAATTTTTAATTCATTCAAAAAGTAAGCACCAGAAAAATCCAAAAATAAAAAACGCAAATTGGCAACACTGGCTGGCTGTTGTTAGCCTTATGCTAATGCAGCTACTAACTGTAGCTAGCAGCAGCTTAACTGCGTCTCTCTCTTGCTCTCGTCTTGCTCTCGCTGTCACCCGCGCGCTGCTTGGCCTGTTTTTGACATTTGCTTTTGTGGCGCCTTCGTTGTCGTCTGGTGCTGCTGCTGTTGTTGTTGTTGGCCTGTGCTCAATTGGTTTTTGGGGCGTTTGGTACACTCACACATACACGCGTACACACGCAGACACATAGACACTGACTGGTAATAGAATTTCTAAGAAATACAGCTTCGTGTTGTTGTTGTTGGCATTATTATTTGTTAAAGCATTTTAGTTTTGTTTTCGATTTTTATACGCACACAGCAGCCAAAGAGAGAGGCAGACAAACGCACACACAGACACACGCACGCTACGCCTTTTGCCGCTCTGCACACACACGCACACATACATAAGTACAATTTCTTCAGGGTTATTTTGTTTCTTATCAATTTCTGCACACACACACTTACACACGCACACACAGCATGCTGACTGCTGGCTGCGTGGGTATAAAATCTACCCATACAACTTTGACACGTTCATTCCTGTCGCCATTGCTGGCCAATGTGCCCGCATTTTGCCACTTTCACTCTTCTTATGCTTTATTGTTGTTCTTGTTGTTGTTGTGTTGTGTGCCTTTGTACCGTTAGTCGAGAGACTGCATGTGTCACAGTTATTGATTGGAATGCGCATAAATTGAAGCAAAATGCTTTCCCAGCTAAATTATGTGGCATTTTCTACTCTGCTCTTGTTTTTCTTTTTATTTTTATTCTTTTATTTTGCTGCTTTTCTTTTTTTAAGTTTGCTTTCACTTTCGTTTTTCAGTCGCGTAGCATGCGACGGGTGTGGTTAATGCTTTCAAGCCGGCTGAGCAACAGCAGCCATTCATTTTCTCTCAGTGTATGTCTGTGTGTGTGTGTGTGTGAGTGTGCCATTTTGTGGCACCCACTCTTAATTGAGTTCAAGTTAATTAGTCAAACTAAATAAATCTAATTGTTGGCTTTTGCAGTTATTTTTTATAATGCATTCTTGTGCAACTAAATGCACAAAAAACAAAAAATAGTATAAAATCTAACAATAGCACTAAAATGTATGCTTTGGTTATTTGTTAGTTTTTTTTCGAGCGCTCTAAATCTAATTGTTGGGTTTTTATGCAGTTTATCTAGTTTTTCCAATATGCAGGAAATTTTTGCAGTGCGCTTAAAAGTATGCTACATTTGTTTTATGTTCATTTTGTTGTTATTGAAATAAATGTGTAAAATGTTTTTGCTCTAAAATTTGTGTGGCAACAACAATTAAGCTCAAATTTATGCTGCACATTTTAAATCTAATTGTTGACTTTTGTTTATTTTATCAACTGACAACAGAAATGTCATTTTGTGTTGTGTTTTATTTGTTAAATGTGTATATGTATCATATTGTTTTTGTTTTTTGTATACTATAAATTTTTTTTAAATTTAGTTAAAGTACGTTAAAGCTGTAGTGCATACAATTAAAATATTGTTTTATAAATGGCTCAAAAAGCCTGGGCTTAGTGCCAAAAGCTTTTTCAAGCCAATTTCTTTATTATGATTTTTAAATTGGTTTAAAAATCAACGGACTTTCAAACAATTTAAATAAATTTTTTAATGAGTCAATACCTTTATTATTTTTGATTTTTTTAAATTAGAAAAATTGCTTGGAGGAAGCTCTGCAATTTTCAGAGTCAGTAATAACTGATCATAAAAAAGTTTGACCCCACGAATCTCGTCTAAAAATAATCCAAAACGTATGGCATAAGAAATATATATATTCTATATATAATAAAGAAATAACTCGAAGCCCTGTTTGAATCTCTCATTTTTTATTAGAGACAAAAAAAAAATTGTTTCACATTTCTAAACCCATGAATATCGGTCAAAAATAATCCAATACGTAGAGAATTCGAGATATAGGGTCTGTCATCTGTAGGCTTGCTTGTTACTTTCATTTTATTGTAATTTATTGCAAAATTGCTCAAAGTCCTGTTTGTAATGCACACATTTTGTATTACAGATAAAAACATAGTTTGACATTTCTATACCCATGAATATCGTCTTAAAATTATCCAAAACGTATAGAAAAAGCCATATATAGGGTGGGTCATCTATAAGCTTCTTTATTACTTCCATTTTATTCTTATTTCTTCAAACAAATTTAGGAAATGAGTTTCGTCTTAAAATTATCCGCATCGTATAGAAAAAGCCATATATAGGGTGGGTCATCTATAAGCTTATTTTTTACTTCCATTTTATTCTTATTTCTTCCAACAAATTTAGGAAATGAGTTTCGTCTTAAAATTATCCAAAACGTATAGAATACGAAATATAGGGTGGATCATCTGTAGGCTTGTTTGTTTCATTTTATTCTTATTTTTTCTAACAATTTTGGGAAAATTTATATACCAGATGCAAGTTTAAAACGTATAAAAAATAGCTTTTCAGATCCGTGTTCGAATCTTCAAATACTTTTTTTGCAGACGTACTTTGGTACTTTTTAATTTGAAATATATAGAACAGTATCTACTTTGAACGAGTATGTTGAAAATTATAAGTGCTTAGCAACCAAAACAACAGATGACCCACTCTATATGTATGGGCTCAGGAATGCTAGCTTTGTTCCGTTTTTTGCTATTTTCGAAAGCCTATTTTTGCTACGAATCAAGGTACAAAGATTTTGATTGGATTTTTTTTCTTCCCAGAAGTTTCCTATCAAAATCAACGTTAAAAAAAAATTTTAGACAGCAAAACTTTTGTTATATTATTTATTTTTTAATTAGCAAAGTTATACCCAGTCCTAATTAAAAAAAATATATATATATTTAGAAAATTTTAGGAAAATTGTTTTTCTGACATCTACCAGCCTCAGAATTAACATTTGTTTTATAATTATTTAATATATTTTTTGAAGAGCAAACTGTTCGATGGCCCTTCCATATGAATATAGCCGTAATAATATCTAAAATTCGTTTGCGCTATTCTTTAAGTAAGAGCCGAAGAGAAGGTCCCCAGCTTTATTTTCTAGTCCCGATTGATTTCGAAAAAATTCAGATACAGCATAACTAGTGTGACTAACTGGCCCAGAAAAAAAGGGTCATAGCCCGGTCTTGGAAGCAACGTCCCAGCTTCCCCATGACTATCTCCAGATGGCACGGATTTTCATATTACGAATGCGTTGAATTTTATATATATTTTTAAAAAACATCCAATATTGCTTAAGCAAATATCATCACAAGACAAATACGATTTTAAACAATAAACAACAGAAAAATTTGTTCAAATTATCTATATCACCAAATCGTCTTATAAATTTAAGTTGAATAATAAAATTTTTTTTCCTAAAAAAGGTCCGGCTTTAAGTGCTCCAGATTTTAGTACTTTTTTTTGGAAAATGTCCCTGTTTCGCTCAAATTGAGTTGGTCACACTAAGCATAACCCTTAAATTATACTACCGAAGAAAAAATTTGTTTTTCCATTTTATAAACCTTGAATGTATCTAAAACTCTTATTCTTTCTTTTATTCCCAAAATATTAAAGCCAACCCTCTCACCTAAAAATACAGGCACCAAAATCCAACCAAACTGTCATCAATTAAGAACTAATTTCCCAATATTGAAAACTATTTTGGTATTTAACAAAGGCTTCCTTCATACAATATGCGTAAAACCAAAATTAAATAAGCTGTCATAAGTCAAGTGCTTTAGAACTTAAGCAGAATTACTTAACTATTTAACTTGGCTGAACAACTCCATCTTAAGTCTTTAGCCACTTTCATGGGAAAACTTTGAAATCGAACTATATATATATATGTTTTGTAATTATGCTCAATTGTGCTGAATTTAAGCAGCTCTCAAAATATTTCTCGCATCAATGCGGAGACCAAAGATGAAATCATATCTTCTGCTTCATAACTTTATAAGCCAGCTGTGGCTGTCAAAGTGAAACTAAAACACGTTAAGTGGGATTAACTGACATGGTATTACAGGGTATTAAGACATACCTATATAGGCCAAGTGAGTGGCAATGCACTGCGTCAAATGTGCAGGACTGCGAATGGAAAGCACAGTGGTGCGTAGCACATTTGTTGGAGTTTGAAATTTATTGAGTTGATAAATGGTCAGCAAAAATGGTAATCTTTGAGGCGAAACTTTTTGAATTGCTTGTGATTTGGATACACTGTATTTTTAAAAATTATATTTAGAGAGAGATTATTCATTCTTGTTACAATAAATTTGTTCTTAATTTTAAAGCTTGCTTTTTGAAGAATCAATACTTGAGACTAAGAAAAGTTATAATGTAACTTGTAGAAGCTGGTTCTAATTGAAGTTTTTAGATTTTGGACTCATCGGATAGTAAAGTTGCTACAGTCTTCCCAAACGGGAAAACTGATTTTGGAATAGCTTGGGATATTTTCAATCAACATTTTTAGTCAATCCGAGAATAAACCTTAGTAAAATATGAATATTCAATTAATAGTACTTTAAAATAAAAAGCAATAGTTATTACTCATTGAAGTTTAACTAGTTCTCCTGTTAACTTATAATTTAATATTTATAAATATATTTTTTTTAGTATTATTTAGTAAATTTACTTATTGCTGGACAATATATAGATAATAATAGACAGATTGTAAATGAAATATGAAAAAAAATAATAATAATAAAAACTTCTAATATCGAAAACATTTACTTATCGTCCATGGGATAGATTGTAAATAAATATAATTACAAAATAAATAAAAAAATTATATTACTGATTGTTGTTTTTTTTTTATATACGAAATCTAGCTCTATATAAAATGTAAAATTATTAATAGAAAGTGGAATATGAAAAAGCATAGTTCTAGGGGAGGGGGATTTAATTTCATATAATTTTCTTTAAAATTTTTGTATTCCAATTTTTGGTTAATTTTAGAAAAGTTTTAATGATTTTGAAGCATATATGAATATTTAAAAATTTAACTAAAAAATATAACAATCGGATTTTGCGACTAAAAGTTACTATAAGTATATATGTATATTAATACGTTTGGAGTAACGTTACGGATCTTGACTGGCATTACATAATCAGATCTGCGTGTTCGGCTAGAGTTTTTTATGAGATACGTTTTTTAGATTGATTTAGAGCAGTGTAATTTTAGATAGTTCATTACACTAGCTTACACGAAAAATGAATCTACGTAAAAAGTGTTTTTTAGGGGCCGAGAGACACAAAAATTGACTTCTATTTTTTGGAGAATTTTTTGAAAAACATGCTTTTGGGACACTCTTTTTTGTTAATCGTCGGTATTTTGAGAACAAAATTTTGTATGGATCTGAAAGATTATATATGATACATAGAGCTGGGCTCGATTTTCAATTTTCGAGAATTGATCTTTTAACCGATTCTCAAAAAAATCGATTTAATCGATTAATCGCTCTAAAACGGTAGGCGCTAGTAAGTTAAATCCACCGATAATCACAGAAAAGGAATATATATATAGAAAAAAAAAAAAACAGCTCATTTGATTCAAAACTTAATTAATTTATCTTTTATAAACTTAAACTGATTAAATTAAAAATGGATATCAAAAATTTATACTTCCCCCAAAAAACCCCAAATAGTCTATGTTTATGTCACGTAGTCAATAATCAGGCATGTTCCAGATTTCGATTCCTATCGGACAAGTAAATTCGAAGATATTTATTTATTAATGGATGGCTTAAATTGTGTAAATAAAATAGTTGTACACAATTTGTAAATAAATTCAAAATATTTGTCTCTCAGAAAGATGTTAAAAGAAAGAAAAAATAAATTAATAAAGTTGATGTTCGAAAACTTGTGGTAACTCTACAAGTGATTTTATTCTATACAAATGAGTATCGATAGCATTTGAAATGAAAACGATTTGAAGTCGATTCGAACTCAGTCGAAATCTAGAACAGGCAGAATAATCAGTTCTACAAATAATGGACCTTTTTTTTACTTATTTGCTCCATCAATTATCGAATTTTTCAACCTTTTTTTCTTTTTACAATTGCCAGGACCATGGTTACCCCCTCCTCGAAGGAAGGGTTCAAAAATTGTAAACATTGGGTCACGTAATTTGGGTATGGTCAATGTCGCAAAGTTGCATGACTCAAAACGATCAAATTCTCAATGAACAAAAATCGATTTTATTTTCAGAAAAAGAGAATCGTATTAAATCGATTTAAGATCGAATCGATGACCAGCTCTAATGATATGTACAAATTAGGTGAGAAATATTGAGGTTACACTCAACCAAAGTCGAAAAAAACTTTGACCATTTTTCAAATTCCCAATTTTTTTGAATGCGTTTTATTGACGAAAAAATTGTTTTTAAAATTGTGTTAAGATCTTTAAAATCGAATTTAGTTATGGAACCATTTAAGAAGTTTCAATTTTGAATCAATCACACTTTAATATGACTTTCCTTTGAACCAGAATTCTCGCAAACTTGCAAGTTAGAAATTTATTTCCCATTTCTTTCTTCGACATTTTTTTTCAGGGAGGACACTTCTGTGGAAAGGAAACTCTAAGCTTAGAAATCTAAGTGTTCAAACAGACAATAAGCTCTAACCCACTGTGTGCATATGTATGAGTATATGAGTATACTCGTATGCATGTGTGCGAGGTGTATTCAAATGCCCATACACAATACTTTGCTGCAGTCAAGCCAGCTCAAGCAAGTCAAGTCAAGTCAAGTTGAGTTGACGCCAACGTCAGCGTTGACTACAACGTCGACGTCAACGTTGAATCCAACGCCAAAGTACATTGAGTGAATGAATGTGTATGAGTGAGTGTGCGACTGTGTGAGTGAGTGAAGTGAGTGTGTTGAGGTTGAGCCAGTGCAAACAGAAAGCAAGTGTCTGCCTTTTCCGCTGTCATTAGTGATTAAGTGCTTTGCCTCGAGATGAAGCTGAAGCTGCTGTCGTTGTTGTTGTTGCTGCTGTTGTTGTTGTTGCTGCTGCTGTTGCTGTAGCTGTAATTTTTCTTACTTTTCTCAACTGACATACAAAAATTAACACACACAAATTTCGAAAATGAGCGCACAACTAACAGCTGTGCCTAAAGAGTGCCTAACATTAGGGTGACCATGCGCTCATGCTCAACTGGAAGCACTTTCGAATAGAGTTGCCAGCTTAAGAGCGCATATGCGCATACGCTCTTTAATGTGACAGCTTGTCAGCTGCTGCGTCGCATTGTTCAACACCTTCGTCGTCGTGTGTTCAGCGCTGAGCACAGTTTTGTGCTGCTCGTCTCTGGCTGGCTGCCATTGGTTTTGGGCCGCTGGCATTCCAGTCAAGCGCCATCTGCAATTGTGGCACAGTCAGTGCCGTTTGGGGCCATCAGCAAGAAGCAGGATTGTACGGTATATCCTGCGTCGTCGCGCATTTGTTTGTACAAAAGAAAAAGAAAAAAAAAATATAAGCAGAGAAAAGCAAAGGCAAAAAAAAATAAAAAAAAATTACAACAAATTTAAAATGCTAACTAAAAATAACAAGAAATTATTATAACAATAATAAGTGTTTAAACTAATTGAAAAGCGTGCAAAAAATGTGGCCAAAGTGCATAAAGTGTGCGCTAGCATGGCTCAAAAGTCTGCTACATAGCTCCATAACTCTTGGCCTAGAGCGCTGCCAAAATGCTGCACAGCTAACCCGCAAGCAGCTAACAGCGCTTTGCCGCAATAACGTGTCTTAACAATTATGGCCAACAAAAATATTATAAGACTGTTTAGCCAGGGCGTATGCGTTATGTGTAGTTAATGTATTTAAGCCACGTTTAGCTTAGCTGTCTCTAATTATGTGTGCCCAAAAATTAAGTAGCAGCCAAACAATGTCTACGCCTAAAGCTATGCTTTGAAAATTGTATATGCTCGCTGTTGTTATATAATGCACACACATAAAAATAAAGGCGTTTGTTATAATTTAAACAGCAGCTATTATATAAACAAATTTGTTATAGCAGTGTGAATGTGTTTTATAAATTATTATAAAAGAAAATTATGCAGCTAGTATGTGTGTATATAGTTTTGAGTTGCGTTCCGGGCTTATATAAGCCAACGTAGCAGCAGCAGCATCAACTGTGCCGTATAAAAAGCAAAAGCAGCACACACACACACACACACGCACGCACGAAAAAAAAAGAGAAAATACACGCTTATACATGTAAGCAGTTGAGCATGTGTGCGTGCGTATATGTGTATGCGCGCTTATGCATGTGTGTGCGTGTAGCGTACAGTGTCAAATAAAACAAAAGTGAAAGTTAACAAATTTACACACACACACACGCACGCAGGCTACAGCCTATTAGCTTAAAACAATGTTTTGCAACACTTTAATAAAAGTGCTGCCCAGCTTAGGCAGCTTAATTTGCCGTTTACTTAAGTTTAAAATAATGTTTTGCTTAACTACAATAAAAGTGCTGCCAAGCTAGAGCCAAAAAAAAAAGAAGAAATATTCGCCATTTTTTTAGTGTGTTTGGCCGCACACACAGTGCTGTTATAACAGCTTCTTACAATTTAACACTAATACAACTACAAAGTATATGCTAGCAACAGCGACGTTGACAGCGACGTCGACGCCGACTACTTCAGGCATGCAGAGTGCTTGCCTGGCTGCCCTAAGTAACTACTACACACACACACACATACATAGCAGCTTACACCCACGCAAAGCAGCGAACGTTTCTAGTGGATCCGCTGTTTTGTGTTTGCTGCCTCAACAACAACAAGAACAACAACAACAACAATACGAGCCCCAACGAATTATATAAATTTCTTGCTGCTACTATGGCTCCGTGTGAGCGTGCCTGCGTGTGTGTGTGTGTGTTTGTGTGTTTGCATTTGTGTGTGCGCTTTAGATATACGGGATTTCTTTTTTTTTTTCTTGTTTTTTTTTTTTGCTTTTTTTGGCATTCTTCTTTTGTTTGGTGTCCTCTGCAACCAAAACTGCTCCTTTCGTTTTTTCAAAACGATTCCATGCTCCATGCTCGTGCTCGGCTCACGAGCACGCTCACGCTCATTTGCTTGCTCAAACGTGCGCTCGCTCGCCTAGTTAGCTCTCCGGGCCAACAGCTGGAAGAGTTTGCCCTTAACGCTGGCTTGGCTTATCAAAAAAAAAAAACAACACACTCCAAAAACTGAAAATACAATGCATAAATTTTTGCATAAATCTGGCAAATTGGCAAAGAAAAACTCAATCAAACATAGACGGAGCGGCAAAGCCAGAGAGAGAGGAGAGAGAGAGAGCGCGCGCAGCTGAGCTTAAGAGCGTGGGCGCACATTAAGCAGCAGAGCGTGAGAGCAGAGCGTGCGGCAGAGCCAGTGTGAGAGAGAGTGTGTATAAGCTGTGTTGAAAAATAGTCGAAAAACTTAGGCAATTTTTTTTTTGGTTTTTCAAAACTGTTATATAGTAGCGCTAACTCTTAATTAATTAATTTTTTTTTACCAGCTCTAGCTATGTGACAAATATTTAAAACCCAAAAAAGTATGCTACGAAAATCTAAAAACACAACCTAATTCAAGGTTATTTATGTTGCATGAATGAAGCTGGCGCAACACAGCAGCCTACAAAACAACAACAACCATATAATTAATAATAAAAGCTAACAAATTATAAATATTCTAATTAATATTATAGCATACACCAAAAAAAAAAAAACACACACAAGCCTTAAGTGTCCAAAATGGCCTACACATTTTTGTTGTGTATTTAAGTTAACATCAAAAAAGTGCGCTCTTAACGTAAATATATAATCAAATCATAACGACAGCCCTCAAGTGCTTTAATCTTTCAACTGTTGGAAAAAATAATACCAAAAAAAAAAGGAAGTAAATCTTTAGCCTAAACATAGTTCAAGTGTTCAACTTTCTGTTTCTTGTTTCTGACCCGTGCAGCACTCGAGTTACTTATATATATAAAGCCCTATATACATACGTACATATATACAGCGTTTAAGTTTACATTTAACCATTGCCCATTTGCCCACCGCCCACCGCTAATCAGTGCAAGTTCAACCAATCCGCGCCTAATTTGTTTATATAATACCCATAAATAAATATAAAAAATAAAGTCATTTAATATAATAAAATAAAAGCGAGAAAATTTATCAAGTGCGTGTGAAAAAAGTTTGTGCAATTTTTCCTATGTATGTATGTAGCTTTGCATATATCTGCGTTTTTATTATCCGCACAGCATAAAAGTTCAGATGTGCTCGGGCACGCGCGCGTTTCTGTACCGAGAATTGGCTGCGAGATACGCAAACTTTCGGATTTAATCAGCAAAGTTTACAACTTGCAATGAGTTGCAGCCACGTCGAGGAGCGCGTCCAACAACAACAGTCTGTCTCAGTGCAAGGTAATTAAGGAGTTGAGGATTTGCAGTGTGGTTAATTGCAATATGGGATATGTTTTTTGTTTTCTTTAAACGGAAAACAGAAGCAGCTGTCAAAGAGTTGTGCTTTATTATTATTCTTAAACGAAAAGTTTTCTTAAATTAATGATAATAGGCTGAAATGTGGGTTGAGCATTTAGAGCTATTAACGCGTTAGACAGTGTTGAGAAATCCAATTTAGCTGGGAATTTCCATTTTGAATTAAGCTTCGAACCTATTTACTTTTCAACCGATAAAACTGCTTCAATTATCGATAGGGTTACCATGCGTCCGCTTTTAAACGAGCATGTTTCCTTTTTCCGCCTCGTGTTAGCTCTTTTGCAGAAATAATCACTTTTTTCGCACGATTAGACCGATCAACTTTTGCCATACATATTTGCATATCTTTTACAAAATATTTAGGCATATTTTTCACAAAAGATGATGAAAGTATGAAAGCAAACCATATTTTCAGTCCCAAGAGAGTCCCCCTTAAATCACCGAAAAATTCCTTAGGCAGGGATTTTTCTGAAGATTTTTTATATTTCGTCGTCTCTTATATGAATACTAGTGGGACCGGCAGACGTTGTCCTGCCCAAACTTTTTGAATACTCTTAAAGTGAATAAACGTGGTAAGATTCTTTAGTTAGCTTATCTGGAAAACTTTAAGGTTTTTAGATTAGTTTGCAACTCGATTCAAACTTGCACCATTATTAGTCGAATGTCGCGCTTCACGGGTCTGTCTTAACCAATTTCTTTCACGTTCATTGCGATCTTCATGTTCCTGGGCAGTACAATTAGATTGATAATTAATTTGATTCGTTGCATTTCTTCCAAAAAACCTCCGTATAGACAACCTCTAACACACGCAAAAATCAGATTTGAAATTCGTCGCCGCGTTCATGAGAACACCCGTAACACGTGAAACATAAGTTTATTTTATATATGACAAAAACAATTAACTAAAAAATATTAGTTAATCTGACAATGAAAAAATATTTTACAAATTTCTCTAAAAACTAAAAAAAATGTTAGGGGTGGCAGCCCTTATAGCTTAAGGATATGAAAAATAGGTGTTGGCCGATTCTCAGACCTACCCAAAAGACACACAAAATTTCATGAGAATTGGTCCAGTCGTTTCGGAGGAGTTTGGTATAAATTAAAAAAAAAGTGTTAGGGGTGGCAGCCCTGGGCATAAAAAATAGATGTTGGCCGATTCTCTGACCTACCCAATAGCCACACAAAATTTCATGAGAATCGGTCCAGCAGTTACGGAGGAGTTTGGTAAAAATTTAAAAAAAATGTTAGGGGTGGTAACCCTGGGTATAAAAAATATATGCTGGACGATTCTCAGACCTACGCAATAGGCATACAAACTTTCATGAAAATCGGCGCACCCGTTTTGGAGGAGTGGTAGGAGTAGGAGTTAGTGCCCACTAACATTGTGACACGGGAATTTTAAATATAAGATTTTCAAATATTTTTTGTCCTCGGACCATCTGGTAACCCTAATTATCGACTAACATTCAAAGGTATAGAGTTCAAACACACAGGAATAAAAAACAAAGTTATAAGAATAGGATATGCATCTGTTATCTTCAGTGGCGCATCCATGAGGTTTCCGGGTTTCCAAAAGTTGGAAAAATGGGGTGATAGTTTTTGCGAGCTGAGATAAAGACTTTGAAATGAAAAACACCAATACCAGATCCTGGATCCGCACCTGGTTATATCCTATAAAGCACGGAAAGAATTACTTAAAGGCCTTGCTTAGAAGAAAATCTCTTTTTAACGATCTGATGATAGCAATGAAGATGAGATGATGGAAAAATGGGGAGATCTGTGATAAAGACTTCGAAATGAAAAACCCCTGATTCGCACTTGGTTATATCCTATAAAGCACAGAAAGAATCAATCAAAAGCCTTGCTTAGAAGAAAATCTTTTTTAACGATCAGATGATGGCAATGACGATGAGATGATTGAAAAATGGGGTAACACTTTTGGAGAGCTGTGATAAAGACTTCGAAATGAAAAACCCCTGATCCGCACCTGGTTATATCCTATAAAGCACAGAAAGAATCTATCAAAGGCCTTGCTTAGAAAAAAATCTTTTTTTAACGATGATGGCAATGAAAATGAGATGATGGGCTTTAAGATGAGTTGATGTCTTTAATAAACTGCTAAACTGAAAAACAGTTCAGAGGTGTTTGCTCAAAGACGTATCGCTTAAGGAATTTGAAATATGTTGACTGAAAGGCTTTCAGATGGTATGAACTTCGATTAAAGATTATGCTACGGCTGGGATTATATTTAAAAAAATGATGAAGAGTTTCAGCATGACGTGTGTCATATAAGATGATGGCATTAGAGAAGAGATATAAAGTTTTTTAAAGTAAGATTTTGGGAGTTAGGACAGTCTGAACAGTAAATTATCAATTATAAGTTGACTACCTTGGCCGATTTTACAATTACTCAAGGAACAAAGCTTGCTCATAAAACTAAAGGCGCCATAACTGCTTCTACTTATAATAACTTTGACCCAGTACTTCCTTTACTTGATTTAATCATTTCTTAGAACTCATCCACAAAGTTTTGTAGATTTTGGTAAAGTTAAAAAGTAAACAAAAAGGTTTCAGTTTGTTAGTTCAGCTGCTTTGTATTAAACAGTGCACAATTATGAACTAGTTGTTTTTTGTAGCCCTTGCAACTAGTTTGTTAGTTAAACTGCTTGTTAGTGCTTAATCATGAACTAGTTTTTTTTTTGTTAAAAACCAATTCTCTTACTAATTTCGCTTCATTTTCCCTACTTACAGCTTAAACACCGCCGCCACAAGCCATGTCTAGATCCACCGATTTCCAACTGCATCGGGAGCAGCATTGAAGGTCGCCGGATAGCGCCTTGATACATGCTGCCACTAGAACTAGTTACACCAAGTACAGCTCACAGGGAATATATATCAAATACAGGGCAACAATAGCAGGCACTGTAGCGTCACTGTCACTGGCACTGGCAGGGGAAGTAGAAGTGGCAAAGATACAGCGCAGGAGTATCAAACCAAACCAAACATACTAATGATGATGGGGCCATGAGCCCATCATTACTCGCATTGAATTGGAGTCGCAAGCGCGTCTCAAGCGGGCCTGCACCATGCTAGCACCGCCGAACCCGAGGTCAATATGCGGCCAGGACCCGGGCTGGTCGTGATGGCGCTTGCGTTTATTTCGGGGGCTCGGCGTGGCAGCACCAGCAGCACCGGCAGCAGCAGCAGTTCAACAACATCAACCGCAGCAACAGCAACCTTACCGTCCAACTACGATTCTGCAACAGAATCGGCGGAAGCAACTTACAGCGCTGCTCGTGGGTCCTATCTGTTGCCAACATTTCTGCTCGGGAGCGGTAGCATTGGTGGCGGCGTGCGCAGCGTGGCGCAGAGCCAGCTACACCAACAACACGAGAAACAACAACAACATCCGAGCGCCTATAATTTCGACTTCTATAGGCGACCCGGACATTTGCGGCTGCACTACGACGATCCGCGCTCCCGCACCGAGGCGCTGTCCGCCTCCACAGCAAGCGCCGCACGACGCGGCCGCAGCCTTGAGTCGGATCAGACCCAGAGCGACGACAGTGCTAGCGATATAGTGGGACGCGCGGGCGGCACACAGGCAACGGCCGCACTGCAGCAGACCGCGCCCGAGTCTAGCGAAGCGACGCTACTTAACGAGGGTGAGACCGAGACAGAACCTGAGTTCGATCAAAGTGACGATCAGAGTACAGCGTCAGTCACACAAACAGGTGGACTGCCCGTGCAGTATCCGGCTCAGGCGGAGGACTCGTCACGTGCCTTTGACGAGGACGATATTTTTGCCTTAGTTGCCGAGGACGATCTGCTGTCGGAAGAATCGTTTGATCGCCTGGTTAAGCTAAGCGAGGACGCGGCCAACGAGGAGGACGATAAAATTGTTGACATTAACGAGGACGAGTATAGCAGCAGTAGTAGTAGCAGCAGCAGCGGCAGCGGCGTTGGTCTGGTCAGTGGCCTTACTGTGGGTGCGGCTACAGAGCGCGAGACGCTCTTGGATAACGAGCGTGAGCCGGACGTGCAGCAATTTGTTGATGAGCAACAAGAGCAGCAGCATCAACAGAAACGCCAGGATAGCAACAATAATAGAAAGGACAACAACGATAAGCTTGAGACAGACAGCGTTGACGTCAACGTGGGTGACGCAGCTGTGCTTGAGCAGAGCTCCGGCGTTTATGCGGCTCAATTAGTTGGTCACAACGACGGGGCCATTGCAGTTGACGCCACGGCAACGAAGCAGGAACAACAGCAAGCTGTAGAGAAACCCGCACCTGTGGACCTTAAAAAGTCCATTCTCGGCACTACATCTGCATTAACACGCCTTAATCCTTGGATATCAGCTTGTGATCTGGCACAGCCGGGCACAGGCACAGACTTGCAGGTGAGTGAGCGTGAGCGCTGTTTTATATAAGCAAGGGGGAGGAATTTGAGGAATTAACAAAAGAATGTAATTTGCCGCATTTAGTATTTTTTGTGTGACCATATTTAACAAAAACGTTTGCCGATAAGTTATCGATGTGCTGCAGAACAGCTGTGGCTCACGAAGTATATTTAAGTTGTGCAAAGGATTTGCTGCATAAGCAAAATCTTTTTTATTCCTTGAGCAAACAGCTGAATGCACATTTTGCAGCCAAATAATCAACGTTTCCGCACTTAGCTTAGAATGCTATTTTATGATCCAGATCCTTCACAAATTTTTTGGTTTGTTTATGCGTTTTTTTTGTGACCCGTTAAATCTTACGAAGTGCAGATAATAAATTTCCAGAGTATAGTAACAAAGTTATTTTAGCTTTTACGAATTGTTAGACTGTCATTTATCTATGAGATATTTTGATCGAAGTATTTTATGTTTTGAATCTTGCGAGTTATGGCCAACGCAACATTTAGCTGGTTTTGTCGTAAATTTCATGGAAGTTTCTGTTTAAGCCATACAATAAAATGGCAGCTCTTTAAAATCTTTTATGACCTTGCACGTGGCTTAAGCGCATACGCTCACATAGATACTCACACAGATACACACAGCTACATATTGCACATTGCATTGAAAGACAACGGCATGTTTCCCATTTAACACCGCAGCAATGTCGCATCCAGCTGAGAGCTCGTGGCATTTTATATTTCAAATATGTATCTATATGTGCATATACAATGTACATAATTATTTACCGATTGCAAGGCAAAAGCCAATACCACACGCCGTGCCCGCTGCAACAGTCCTACGAGCAGGACAGTAAAAGCGGCAACAGCAGCACAAATTCAATGAAAATGCCAAACACTTTGTTACTTCGATTTCTTGTATTCAGCAGTTTTCTTGGCTATTGCCTGGTGGTGGTGCCTTGTAGAGGAGGGTCTTAAGAACTGATACATACATATATACTAGAAGGTATATAAAAGAATTTCTTGTCATTGCTTTGGTGTGGTTTTTATGTGTGTGTGTGTTGGTTTCTTTTGTTTCAGTCAGTTGTGCTCAAAAACTGCTTGCGCTGCTTGCAAACATGTATAAGTATTGCCTACTTTTGGGCTGGTACATTAAATGTTGCTGTAAAGTGTCGCAAATAATAATGTTTCGTTTAATTTAAGGCATATATATAGGTTTTTTTTTTAATTTTAAATAATCATAAAATGAAGACATTTTTTTAGTTTAAGGTCACATGCAATATGCGCTACACAGACTGCTGCATGCAGTCGGTTTGTGCGCCTTTTGGGGCTAAAGTCCAGCAAGACCTTGGATAGCAAATTGGGGTTATGTCTAAAAATATCTTTGTTAAAGAATATGGCCACACACTGCCCACGAAATGGAGTTAAATACTTAAGTTAGATTATCAATGAATGCCTTCGACTTTGTTACTTTCCCAAGTTATGGAAAATATCTAAGGTCATTCCTATAAAGAAAGCCAATAAGCCATCAGAACTCCCTGCTTCCTATCGGCCCATAAGTTTGCTGTCTGCTTTAAGCAAGATTCTTAAAAGGGTAATTAAAAAACGGCTTGTCAGTTTTATTGATAAAAAAGATGTCCTACCGCCGCAGCAATTCGGCTTTCGACGAGGTCATAGCACTCTACATCCACTACTCAGAATTAAAAATATTATTAAATCCAATTTAGCTAGATCTAGGTCGTCTGGAAAGGGCCTTTTGGATATAAAAGCAGCATTTTATTCTGTGTGCCACGAAGGGTTGGAATTTCCCCTAGAGCTGATAAAAATTATTCAGAGTTTCCTTGCAATCTCAAAAGTACGACATATGCGTAGGTTGCCCCCAGGGGTCATGTATATCCCCAATTTTGTACAACATTTATACTTCCGATTTTCCACATCTCAGAGAGTGCACATCATCCATTTTTGCCGGTGATACAGCAATTATTTGCTCTGGAACTTTAGACTCTGATATAACCTCTAACCTTCAATACGCTTTTGACATCCTTGTTTATTATTTTAACAATTGGAAAATTCTTGTAAATGCTGACAAAACTCAAGCTATATTCTTTTCAAGAAAAAATATTTCATCCCGACTAGCCATATCAAGTCGAATCTAGTTGATGGTAACTGGGAAAGTAATGTAAAATATTTAGGAATAATTTTGGACACTAAGTTAACCTTTAAGGACCATATTGACTACGTCATCAAGAAAATCAACATACTAATTCGCTTATTATACCCTCTCATAAGTAGAAATTCTCGTCTCAATTTAGAAAACAAAATGTATCTATGCACATCAATTTTTCAACCAGTGCTATTTTACGGAGCCCCTATCTGGGCTGATATATCTAAGTGTCACGCTAATAGAATCCAAATTATACAAAACAAACTGTTAAAAAAGATTTTAAACCTTCCTTGGTATCACTCCACTAGGGATGTACACCAGGGCAAATATTGAATTTGTTTCAGAGAGGGTCAACCGTCTGCACAACAATTTTAAGGCCAGATGTACATATTCCGAGCTTACATATATTAATAATTTATTATTTAATACCTATTTTAATCATAGAAAAAGTCCTAGATACAAGTTTCTCATATTCATGGTTTTTTTTTGTAAATTTTTTCCCGCCTCTTAGGACTTTAATGCTATTATACTTATATCCATTATAATTTAATAACTCAGTAGAAAAGGTATATATTTTAGCCTGAACTCTGAATTTTAAAAATTTAACTGCACATGTATTTATAACGTCTAAGTTATTTGTGTGAATAAATTACATTGAATAAGTCATTAAAATTCAAAATGCAAGTTCTATGCGATAGTATCTGCAGTGACTGCAATGACGAGATCCTACAATGATTACTGCTTGCTGCTCCAACAAAACTGCTTACTCTGCTTGCACTTAACTAAGACCATTGCATACTTTTGAGCTGGGCTCTTAAATCACGTTGCTATGCTGCGCTTTTGTAAAACTTTCTATTTAAAGGCTGCCATTTTGCCTGTTTATAAAATTAAACAATTTAAAATTAAACACGTTCGCATTAATTTTCCTTTTAACTTTTAAATCATTATTTTTTTTCTCTCTCCCTCGCTCTCTTGCAGAATATTAAATTCATATTTCACGTTGTTTTTACTCATTATTTTTATCATAAAAATGGCATAACTTTATGAACCATGCCGCGCACATCAAGACTCGAAATGATTGCAAAATAAATAATCAAATATGAATGTCAAAAAATATTTTAACCAACGGCGACAAAATGATGCAATCAAAAATTGAAATGAAATTAATTTATGCGATGGTGCAGCAGCAGTTCTCAGAGCTGCATTTGGCAGAGGCGCTCTTTCTAACAACTGTGACGTCAGGCGACAGGCTTCACACGCATACAAATAAAATGCAATTGTAATTTTTAATATGGCTTAAGGACACGAAAATATGTGTAATGGTCAGTGTATTAAAGTGGCCAGCGGCTGTAGTTGCCTTGGCTGTGCAAAGTTGGGGTACAGTGGCTGGCAAAAGTATGTGGACAAAGGCGTGATTTCTTTTGTGGTGGTCGTTGAAAGCTTTTTGAATTATTTTGTTTAGTTGTCGAAAAGTAACTTATTGTTAATCAGAAAGCTTCAAAATACCCCATTTTAAAGCTTTTATGATATATTTTTAGCGTTCTCTTACCTCGGTGATAAGCCTTTTTTTGGCAATATTCTCGGAAGAATATTGTCTTTCAATTTTGTTAAAAAATGTTTATTAAATGTTTTTTGGAAAGGACTAGTTTGCATGGTACCTAAAAGAGAGATCTTTTATTTTTTTTTTTTTTTAATAATTGTTATTCTTATATATGCAGAATGTTATTTTTTGAAGAATTATTGTACAGATGAACTTCCCTAGAACGAATTCATCATCATCCTTGGCGCTAGAGCTATAATTCCGCTTTGGCCTTTCATACAATATTTCTCCTATAATCTCTATCCTTTGCAGTTAAGGACGTATAATTTTTCCAAACGAGTTCGGTAGTATAAAATGAATGCCTAAAAATTGGTTACCCAGATATTCTATGATTTTTTTTGGTCTTTTAACGTTAACTGAAAGAAGTCGTTGAGTTTGCTTTGGATTACATTTTTTGCTTCCTCAACAAAATCTTCCCAAAGTGTGACTATAGATTTGCAATGATTTTAAGGAGATTTTAAATTTATTATTTATTATTTTTTTGTTCATTTTTTATTATAAAATTGGGCAGCTAAAAACTTGTTAACAACTCATTCTATGATATCCTTGGTTTTATAACGTTTGCTAAAAGAAATTGC
Organism: Chymomyza amoena; assembly: GCA_037043745.1. NCBI lineage: Eukaryota > Metazoa > Arthropoda > Insecta > Diptera > Drosophilidae > Chymomyza > Chymomyza amoena. The sequence continues at coordinate 78,919 of JBAMAX010001587.1, forward strand.
AGAGTTTTTTTGGATTAACAAAATCTCTATTTTATTGGACTGCTAAAAATTTGTTAGCCGGATATTCTATGATTTTTTGTTTTTTTTTCAAAGTTTATTGAAGAAGTCCCTAAGTTTGCTATGGATTACAGTTTTCTATTTTTCTACCTCAACAAAATCTTCTGAAATTGTCACGATAGATTTCTAAAGTCTTCTAAGAGATTTTCGATTTATTATTTTATTTATTGAGCTGCTTTTGAACCTTTGCATATAAGCGATTATGAAATATGATATCAGTTTAGACCCGGATATTCCAAGAAAAATGATTGCGAAATGCTTCCGTTAATTTTAGTCGAAATTTGTATATCGATTTCAAACTCTTTTAAATATTTTAAATGCAACTCTTTGATTTCTATAATTCTTAGTAAATCAAGCTTAGGATTATTTATTATATTTTTTTTTAAAAACATAAAATCTATAAAAATACGAACATATTGGGAAACATTTTAAATCTGACTCATTTCATAATTCTTAGTAAATGAAGTTTGGGATGTTTTATTCTACATTTTTTTTTTTTCAAATATAAAATCTATAAAATTTCGACTTTGAACATAATGAGAAATATTTTAAATCCAATTATCTGATTTTCATAATTCTTAGTAAATCAAGTTGGGGATGTTTTATTCTACTTTTTTTTTCAAATATAAAATCTATAAAATTTAGATTATGAGCATATTGAGAAATATTTTTAATCCATATCTTTGATTTTCATAATTCTTAGTATTTTTTGTTGTACATATTTTTATAATTTTATTCATTTATAAGATATTATCATTATCATTTCCTTTATCTCCTACTGCACTGTGGGCCAATATTTGGGCCAAAATCTGTCATTTCCAAAATAATTATTTTAGGAAAATGAAATTTTACCCAGATATTCTTAAAAGATTGAACTCTGTTTCTTGGAAGTTTGAGCCTCCTTAGGTTTTTTTTAGATATAGATAATGCTTAGAAAAATTGGAAAAACTTTCAAAAACACCAACAAAAATTTTGAACTTAATTAAAAAAAACTGTTAATTGCAATTGGACCATATATCACACAGAGATATTTAAAATCAAAAATTTTTCAAGCTGTAAAAATCATAATCAATTATCATTTTGTCCAAATTTTGACTTTTTTCTATGAGACTTTTAACCAAAATCTGCCTTTTGAGATCCGAACTCTCAAAAAAGTCTAAGCTTACAATTATCGAAAACTATTTAGCGTAATATTGGAATTTTGTAATTTGCAAAATAATCTGAATTTTACAACGAAGGTTTACATGTTGAATATTGGGAAGATCATTACAATCGAAGAAATCGAATTATGAAGTAATTTCGCTTCATACGATTTATAAATTTAATTCTTAAAGGTTTTTTTAAGTTCTTCAATTCAAGTTATTCACTTAAATTAAAGCATCACGAAATACAAATAGATCAATAGAATATAAAGAACACAAAATTCTCTAAGATTCAGGTTTAATTATATTTTCGTCTCATTTAGTTAATTTTAAAGGTTATATATTAGGGTAGAATAATAATTAGCGCTGAAAATGTTTGCGAGCCCACAAAACTCTTTAGCATTTTAATTTTCAAAAATAAAGATGAAAATTCGGCTTTCATGCAAATTTGCAAATCAAGCACAAATTTCCAAGCTCCAATTTGCATTGTCTGTTTTTGGTTTAAAGTCATTAAAAATTAAATAACCACAGGAGCAAACAAAACTTTCTAAGAAAAATTGTTTAAATTTATAACCAACTCCATTGCAAAAGCTATCCAGACCACTGATTTGGTTAACCGACTTTTTGCAGATTGGCTTGTGGTCAAAATACTTTTGTCGCGAATTGTCTGGACTGTATGGCAGGCATATGTACTATATATGGTAGATAGTCCTGTACAACGGTATAGGCACTTACTTAGAGTGGCGACACACTCTCAAAATCACAATGGTGGACAACTCAATTTCTGTGTAGTACTTTTATTACTATATTTTTTGTGTGCCTGAACAATTTGAGTTTTTGCTTTTGGGGGGTTTTGGGGGGATTTTGGTGGGATTTGCTTCATTGTTTGCAATTGAGCAAAGTATTCCTGCAGCCGCCACTCAATTGTAAGGACATTTTTTTTTTTGCTACTACTAGTATAGTATTTTTTTTGACGTTATATTGGCGCTATGTGCTTTTGATTGTGCATGCAAATGCAAAATGTTTGTGCCAACGGCAACAAAAACAACAGCAACAACAATGACAACGACAACGACAACAACAACGTTGATGTTGTAGCCATTGCCACATCATGCCTTGCCACTCGAACTTGCTGCTCAAGCATAACGACGACAAAAGCCTGGCCTGCCAACGCCATCATCATCATCATCTTTGTCAAAAACATCATCATCTGCAACAAAGCACTCATCATCATCATCATCCGCAACATCAACGTCATCTTCATCAGCATCAAAGTCATCATCTTCACTGCAACGTGTTACAAATCAACGAAAATGGCTGGGTAATTGTAGCAGCTAGCGCCATTTTGACAAACAAGAGAAGTGGGGGAAGGCGTAGTGGGGGACTCCAAAAAAAAAAATATGAAGCACTTTCAATTCGTCGCCGTCGTTGTCGTCCTCGTGGTTGGCTTTGCTTTGCTATTCTCTGTGCTTTCTTTCTTTTTGCCTCATCTTTCGTTTTCATTACCATTTTGGCTTTGGCAGGCCGAAGCCGCCGCTTTTGAATTGCTGCCAAAATTTCAACCACACACCGTTATGTCTTAGCCACATTGTCGCCCCCTCCCCTGTAGTTTGTTGTTTTTTTCAAGTTTTCTTTTTTTTGGTTTTTATTAGCGCATGAAATTTCTATTGGTTTGCCAAGTATAATTCAGATTTTAATATTTATTAACAGCCAGAACGTAGCCAGCTTCAGCTCCCGGTCCTTTGCTTATGCAAATCTAATTCAATTCCATTGAAATCAATTCAATTTCGTTGCATTGCCGCCCTTAGCGGTTGTGCCACACCCCCCTCCCCTCTTTACACTTGCCACATTTGCTTGAATGGATCTTTGATTGCATTACTTGTGCATTTGGCTATTGTTATTGTTTTTGTTTGTACTACTGTGTGTGTGTGTGTGTGTAAGTGTATTTGTGGCGCCATTTTGTAGAATGGCTTTCAATTTATGCTGCTTGTCAGGTCAGCGCTTATCTTGAGAAAATAATTAAAGTAAATCCCATGAAAAACTTGTGAAAACTTTTTAAAGTGCGTTTTAAAAATAGTTAAAAATAAAAAAAAAAATTTGCAAATTATTGTGCAACTTTTTTTTAGCTGAGTGTGTGCTTTGCGTTAAGAGTTTTGTTTGTGAGTTTAATTGTTTTAAATAAATAAGGAAAGTTTATTTTTTACTAAAATTTAATGAAAGTGATAAGGCGGATACAAATTTTGGTATTAAAAATACTGCTTTTATATAGGTATTTTGGCGGTTGCTACAAAAAGCTAATTAGTGCTCAATGGAAATACAAATACTAAATAATACCAAAAAAAATTCTAAAAAAAAATAAGAAATATATTGAGTTCTGCCATTTTATTGTACTTAAATCTATTGTTTCGGATTCAATTCAATATAGAAGTTCAAAAAATTAAGAACTATATTTATTTCTAATCTAATATGGAAATTTTTTCGATTAACTCAGAATCCGGCCGGATCCGCACATACATTCTTTTTTTTTAATTTTTACAATTGAATATTTATATTCCTAAAATCTGCTTTGGGCAGAAATGCAGAATGTTGTAGTGAAAGTTGTTCTTGGAAACTTCTGCATTTGTACCTTTTTGCCTTTCTACCCGACAAACGCAAATCATTGAAAATTAATAAAAAACTTAAATAAAATGGGTTTAAATTTCTTTAAAAAAATTGGATAAATTTTTTAAGCTGCTTTTGGTGGAAATTTTAAAGAAAAATATTTATATTAATCCAATTTTTTAAAAATATAGTTAGGGAATTCATTCACCTGTCTAATTAATTTTATAGCAGCTTAGGATTTACTTAATATGCGTTACTTCTCTGGAAAGCAATCTTTTTAAAAAGATTCCACAATGTGTACTTTATTTCCAATAAGTCAAAACGAATTAGAAGAGCTTATTTTGTAAGCTCTTTTAATAGTATCATACTCAATATTCTATACAGATTTGTATCAGTTTGTTACCGAGCAATGGGGAAAATTATTGGGATATTCTCTCTGAACGCTATATCTTGTCAGTTATAACAGATTTTACACTACTACAAATTTGATTCTGTGTTACTTGAAAAATCGTTAATCGTTTCTAAAGTACTGATTTGACAAAAAATCGATGTTTGCTTGACGTTGTGACCTTAACTATCTACAAATTAAACTAACTAATAAAATTTATCATATCCTCTATATATAGCTTACATCTGAGAATCAAATGCTTGGTACCCTAATAAATATTATTTATAGTACTCAAGCACTGCGCCAACTTCGATTATTAAATCGATTGCCTATATCCGATAGCTCCCATAGGATGGATCGTCCAAAACAACTATATGAAAGATAGATTCACTATATTTTGCTTTTTAATAAAGATATAGTAACCAGATTTGGCGTTTTGAAATTTTCAGACCACTCAAGCAATATGCCAAATTTGAACGGGTACTGGTAGGCTATGTCTGGATAGCTCAGCCATCAGGGCTCTGATCATAACCTCAAAAATCGACTCATGAACAAAATTTGTTGTATTTGAGTTCGGTGGTTAAGATATTATGACCAAATCTGGCATATGTAAGTTTTTATGGTTGCTAAGCAATATACCAATATACTGAGGTCAATAAAAACTCAACTTTCGTGTGTACAATAAGCGTTGTAATTTAAAAGTTTATTAGGCCGGTTTTTATAAACCATGACTTTTCTTACTCGGAAATAATACATCTTTCAGATTAAACATAAGCAAAGGTGTTTTAACAAGATGTTATATAAAAAAGACTGTTAAAGCCTATCCGACAGGCGCAATAAGCGTAAAACTTAGATGACTTTTAAAGATCAACGTAGGTGCATTAAATAAACGTATAAATAAACGTATGTCGTCTTGAATCTTCTTCTTTCCGGAACCGTCAAGCAATCCAAAATCGGTTGAGTAATAACGACGTTGTGATTGTTGAGGTGATCGTCAGTACCCAGACGTGCTGGGGTTTTTTGAGACTTCGGATTCGGATTTAGCGACCCCGAAAACATACAGTAAACATGGTCTGACCTCCAGACCCGAAAACATTTTTTTTTTTGTGTGGCTGTTTTATTAATAATAATAAATTTGCATAAACATAACAAAAAAAATTCTTATGCGCTCACAAGAGATAGTCCTCAGACGAAAAGTCTACCAAATAATCAGTTATCGATAACTTATTTAGTTAGACTACATATTTTCTGGACAGGAGGCTAAACGTCTCGAGGCACATAGCAATTGTAGAAAAATCCTGCAAAAAAGATTTCCTGGTTTAGACTAAAACGAAAATGGTTTCGACACAGACATTTTAAGAAACTTAAATAAAATAAAAGCTGGCTAGAGCGGCATATTAAGAAATTTGTGCGATTATTCCCGAGTTACATACTTACTATGGATATAACAAAATAAATTAGGGTGCTCAAAACAGGTGATGTTATCCAATTGCAGGCCAACAAGCACTATATTCTTTTTTTAAGCGGTCAACATTTGTTTTCCCCAGTATTATAAGTCCTTACCCGGGATCCTCTACCTGTTCTTACACAATTACAGCGCATCCCACATTCTCCTATAGCCAACACTCAGCAGTCAGGAACTCTTCTTATTGTTATCTTCTACCTTGCACATTGCTTAATATTGATTTTTCATCAAAGCTTCAGCTACTCATCTGCTCAGCTCTCTTTTCTTGTGTTAAATGGTTATATTGATAGATTGATGGCTGGACAGAGCTGTTTAATTTGTGATGTAGTATTTGTTGTTTCATAGTGTCAAGTTGCTGGCTGATACGTGCATTAAATTAAGCTACCTGGCAATTAAATCATTAAGACAATACAAACAATCAAACAATTAAGTCAATCAGTTGTCTAGAAAATAAATTGTAGCATACTTTTCGGTGTTGCATTTAAAGAAATGCCTGCCAAACAAAGCAGTGTTTATTTTAACAAAATGGCGTAAATGTGCACAACAGCAACAACTACATGCTTGTTAAAGCACAAAAGAGGAGAAACAAGAAGGCAGGCATGTGGCATGCAACATTTATATGCATAAACATAAATTGTCGGACATATTTGTGCAGCAAATTGCAAAAAAGCTTTTCATTAAAATAACAAATGAGTTTAAAGTTTTTCTTTAGTATAGAAAGATTTTAGTTTTTGGGATTGAGATAAAGTTGCCACAAATGGGTGGAGGCTGACTGGAAGTTGGAGAAAATTTGTGGACTGTTTGGATTGAGGAGAGTATATTGCTGTGTGCCCAATTTATGTTGAAGATTGGAATTTAAGATTTTTTTTGGATAAAAGACTTTTAATCATATTTTTAGAATTATGAGAATTTTTAGCTTTGGCTTTGGTCTTGAGTTTGTTCTAGCTTTAAAGGAATTTATTCCGCTTCCACTAAGGACTATTCAGTCTATGTGTGACTCCCTCCAGGGGTCAAACGGCGTAACCTAACCTTACCTAAAGGAATTAAACGCAATTTAAGAATTTCTCTCTTTATTCAAAATTTTGTATCCTAATTTGAGAGCGTTTGTTTATGTTTTGAATATATTTGGCACTATTTTAATTTTTTCCTATAGGCCAATTTTCTGTAGATGATATCTAACAGTGTGGTGGCCAGATAGGTAAGCTACCAGGAGCTTTAGGTCCACTCTGCCAAGACCTTTTGTCTTGATCGCATCCACAGGTTTGACAAGCACTTTTGCTTGACGAAGCCCCTGAAGGGAGAACCAGTATCTCCTATGTTCTCCTGCGGCCCATTTGTTTATCATGGATTTGATCGTGGAACAACCAATACCACAAAACGGCGCAGGAGATGTAGTTTGGGTGGATGCACCCTGTCGTGCTAGATCGTCAGCGCTTTACCATCCACTCCCGAGTGTCCAGGCACCCAACATAGCACGACTTTGTTCCGGGCGGACAGGGTTTGGAGGTAGTTATAGCATTCTTTAACCATCTGGCAGGAGATGCTCCAGGAAAACAATGCCCTAATGGCTGCTTGGCTTTCTGAAAATATGCATATGTTTGCGCCCCTAGTTCCCTTGAGAAGGATATTAAGGACGCAGATCTCTATGGCATGAATCTCCGCTTGAAAGACGCTGGGCAAGATGCCCATTGCGGTAGAGATTCTGGTGTTGGGTCCAACGATTCCAACACCTACACCCTGCTCAGTTTTGGACCCATCCGTGAACCATTGTTGCCATCGGGGTTTCCACAGGGGCTGCCATCATCCCAAGTCTCCCGACTAGGGAGAAGAGATCTAAAAACTATTTTAATAATATTTGTTTAAATAAGAATTGATATTTGTCTTTCATTACCGATTTAAGTAATGAAAAATTCTTGATTTAAGTCTCGAACTTATCTGGTTTTTTAATAAATTTAGACTCAATTTTTTTATAAGGCTACAAAAAATTAATTTTTAAATAAAAAGTTAACCTAATCCTGAAACCAGCTTTTACCATCTATAGACCATAAAGTGTATCTTAAAGTCGTTTTGCTCTGTACTGCCATCCTGCCACTTGCTCTAAATGTCAGTCGATCAAACAAGAGTTATGTGGCAGCATACAAAAGTTGACACGTTCTTGCAACTGCCCACATGTATTGCCTCTGCTAGGATTTTCTCGTTTTTTTTTCTCTTTTTGCTAAGTGCTGCATTTACGTTGAGAACTCGCAACTAGAAGCTGCAACAAAGCTGTTGATATGCCGTTGTCGACATCATGCAACGCACGACACACGACGACGCGACGTTGATGCCCCCAATGCTGCTGCTGCTGAGGCACACACTTAACTCTCTTGACTGTGCTACGTGTGGCATTGTGAGCCGGCATATGCATGCTTTATGCCACTTGGAGCCACTAACGACTATGGCGCCCGCCATTGCAGCAGGCAGCCTGAGTGGCAAGCCATGTGGCATCAACATGTTGTTGCCACAGCTGCATGGGCTCTTTCAACAATGGCAGGCAATAGCAATAGCAAAAGCAACAATAAACAAATTGAACTAACCCTTTGGCTTGCCAATCTAAATGCACATGTATGCGTATGCATATACACTGTTTATGTATTGTGTGTATATATATGTTTGTTTATGTACGTAAAGTTATATGCATAGGGTTCATGGATTTGGTTCTTGGCTTGAATTCCAATATTCAATTAACAATTATAGCCATTGTCAATAAAATGCTAGTTTATAAAGTTGCCGATAAAATACAAATGATAAGGTGATATAGTTTAGAATTGACTTAGGTTTACACTGTAGGCATTTACGAAAACGTGTACACTTTTTTTTTTTGATTTAGCTTATAATTCACAACTGGTTTAAACAGTTATTTATATAAGATGAGCTTCGTATTTCGTATATTTTTGTTTTATTAGTATTTTTATTTTTATTTTTTGTATTTTATTATATTTTGTTCATCAAAAATAAATGTTTTGGTGTGTACGATAAAAGGATTCTTGCTTGTTGGATTTGCACGTTATATTATAACTATTATAAAAACAAATACAAATGAAATACCTTAATATACGTTATAAAATGTATAGCCATAAATGAGGATGAAACTAATGCGATGGAGGCTATCGATGCCGCGAGAGCCCCATTGGAAAGAGAGGTCATCCTCGACATCATTAGCGTCAACAATGGAGTCGATAAGGAGTCAATAAGACTGTTAATTATGACTGCTATCGATTCATTGTTGTACCACGAAGCCATAATCAAATCTTTTATTCGTCTTTCATATTTCCAATTTAAATAATTTTTATATAAGAGCAGCGTCAGTGAGGTACTCAATCATGATATCTTCAGATTGTTCGGTTAAATTAGTAGTATGCTCTGTTGCATAATAAAATTAAAAACTTGTTAAGGTTTATAACCACCTCTTTCAATGATTCCCTTTAATATTTTAAGGGTATTCCTTAGATGCGGCTTCATCGGCGTTAGCTTCTTCACTTTTCATTTTCAAATTATGCAAATTAAATCTATTTTTAAATTTTTCAAACCATCCTCGGCTTGGTATGTGACATCTTCAGCAGATTCATCGTTATGTATCTCTATTCCTTAAATTTTCGAAAATACCTAAAGCTTTTTCCTGGATAGTCATTTGACTTATTGGCATTCCACGTTTGTTATTGTCCTCAATCCACATAATAAGTAGTTCTTTCACACACAGCGGCAGAAAACGTTCAATAGAAACTCAAAAAAAAGATGTCTCTTTAAACCCTTCTTCTGAGATAAAAGGACTCCTATTCCATTACTGTGATGTAGCTTGCAATCTTCTTCGTTCATACAGAAGCTAGCTTCGCTAGGTTATGAAGGAAGTTACTTCCCAGGTGCCTTTTCCTTTGTCTCACAGGAACAGAAGAAGAGCTCTATTGATTCTTTTTCTTCTTCGTCTTATGCAAAGTCATAGCTCGGAGCATTCATTCTGGTCGCATGTGTTCCGACAGGCCAGTGTCCAGTGAACATTGACAACTGTCGAGCCCTGTCACCGTCCACTGAGCCTTAGGATTGTTTTGGGTTGTTTTAAGGCTATATTTGGCGGCTGATTGCGCAATGGGTTGTAGACAGCCATTGTGCGGGAGAACTAAATTTTTTCCCTTATTTGTAGCTTGAAAGTAGCCATTGGCATACGAATATCCTTTTTATACGGTAGGAGGGTGTGTGGCCAATTTGTCTGCTTTGGCATTGCTTGTTATATTTTGGTGTCCTGGCACACACCAAACTGCTGCGCCAGCTCTTGAATAGATTTGCGGCAGTTTTTGATTGTCATCGAGTTGGAGGATAGTGCTCGAAGTGATTTGAGCGTATCCTGGCTATCCGAACATATATTTATCGTACCGGTTATCAGGACGGTATTGCGTTAGCAGAGCAAAGCCTCTTTAATGGAGAGGATCTCTGTTCGCTACAGTGGTCCGGAAGTCGGAAAGACTGTGGAATATTTAGTTCCTCAGAGTAGACAACCCAACATAGTTGTGGAGCCATCCGTGAAAAAATAAATTTTTGCATATTCATTTTGACATGGCTGAGTTTTCAACCACGATTTCCTAGAGTGTTTCTAGCTAGGTAGATAGAAGTGGTTCTTATTCCGTCACACCTAGGCCTATGAAAGGTCTATGTGATGCCACTTGAGTTAGTCCTCTACTCTCCTGTATCCTCTTTGAACCAACCTGTCGATTTAATAAACGAATTAATCTTATTTATTCTGATTTCTGCGAATTCAGTAATATTCCCAAAAGTTTCGGAACCCAGTGTATTCAGTCTTCTCCTGCAGAGTGCCATGCATCCACACAGAAGGTGCTCCACTGTTTCCTCCTGACAGCTACTACAGTAGTCAAAATGCGGCACGACCAATCTATTGGTGTGTCTACCAATAAGACAATGCCCCGTAAGAGCCACGATAGCAAACTAGTACCTGTCTTATTAGTAGGAAAACTTGGCCGAAATAGAGCTTGAATAGAGCCAAGCTACTTTTGAAATTCAGCAGACTAGACGTAAGATCCACGATAGGGGCTTGGTTCTATTCAAGCTCTATTTCGGCCAAGTTTTCCTACTAATAAGACAGGTACTAGTTTGCTCCCATCTATAGTTAGAGTGTTTCTAAGTACTCCAAAAATTTTGTCACATAATTTTTCGCCATTCCAAAGCTGACCCTTCAATGGAGGCATCTTCATGTTTCTTTTATAGAGCATTAATTTCATAATTAATTCTTTTAAATTATTTGTTTCTAAAAAATAGTTGACTTGAAGCCAGCTTAAAAATTCGCAGCAGTCTATCAACAGATGGCGCTGCTGTTGTCACTGACTTAAACAAACAGCGCTTGTAGCAAAATATTTTTTTTTTGGTAATGAGTTTTTTTTGCTTTTTATTGCCACAACAAGTCTGCTAAAATATGCTGCTTCTTATGTTGCAACGCGGCGGCAACTGCAGGACTCGCTCTCTGCCGCTGTATGAGAGTGTTTTGTGTGTGTATGTGTGTGTGTGTGGCTGGTTGAGTGTTTATTTGTGTCAAGGATGTGAATGTGTACAAAATCAATTATTTTGTAAGCAGCAGCAGCAGCAGCAAACACAGAGCAATGTAGTGCAGACTGCAGTACAGCAGCTCTAGTATATAGTAGTGTACTTATATATGTCATATATGTATGTACTATACTATACATACATATGCCAAGTGCAATATGATTACATCATGCTTACTGAGAAAAGCTGAGCTCACAGCCAAATTGCAGCAGCAATTCTATCATAAAATGCCAAAGGATACCAACATTTATAGATAGATATAGGAAATATATATATATGTTGTTACTATATATACTATATATGTTCGTGTGTGGCAGCAGCAGTTTCATAAATATCTGTTATGTATTGCTTAAGCTTGAGTTCAATTGAAAATCGCTTTTGAGTTGTGTCCATGGTCCGAGTCAATGGAGGAGTCGCCGCCAGAGATTTAGCCGCTACAATAATACTGATTGAATGCACTGTGCGGCAAGTTACACTGTGCAACAGAGAAAATGGTGGACTGTAATTGTGGAGAAGCTAGTAAATGCATTAAAGGATTTTGGTTTTGAGACAGAACAACTTTTTTGGGTTTTTTACTAGGAATGCGCGATACTGATCCGATATTTGGAATTTTGAGAATATCGAAGTCGATACTGAATATTTTGGTTCTCGACTAATCATCAATTTGAATTTCAAGAATATAGAAGTCGATACTGAATATTCGATACCAATATTTTGTTTCTTGATTGATCATCAATCCGATACCAATTTGCTTAGAGTCGGTATCGAGATGAATTTCGTTTGACATATGGCACTTGCAATTTATTGCTCAACAAATCCCTTTAAGGTTGTCATTGCGACATTCTGGTCTATCTGGGTTCATTTCCAATAATAGGTTAACTAAAATTAACTTCTGTAAGTAAGAAAAAGTTCATATCATTTTTAGTTTAATTTGAATTTATTATGAACAATAGAAAACTGACGAGCAAACGACTCCATTTTGTTCAATTCTTCTTTAAAAAAACATCAAAAAGTCGATACCGATTCCGTCTTTTTAGGAGGAATCAAATCGGTTCGGTATCGAGTTTTTTGGGATACTCAATAATTCGATTTGGTTTTTTTTTCGGTATCCTTTTTTTTTTTTCCGAACAGTGTACCTCACAGAGAGGTGGGGCACTGCGACCAAAAGGTCTTTTGTACCATACCCTAAGGTTAAAACAAAAGACTTTCCGCTTTCCTCATGAATAGCAGTAGGTCTTTTGTTGGTGTTGATCTGAGTTGGAAGGGGCTAATCCGTTCCTTTCCCATGTGACAGGCTCTGTTCCATGCAAACGCTGGGCAGTCACAGAGAATATGCCTGGTGGTTTCATCGTCTTCTAGACAGAGCCTGCACTCTGAAGAGTCCGATAGGCCAATTTTCTGTAGATGATATCTAACAGTGTGGTGGCCTGATAGGTAAGCTACCAGGAGCTTTAGGTCCGCTCTGCCAAGACCTTTTGTCTTGATTGCATCCAGAGGTTTGACAAGCACTTTTGCTTGACGAAGCCCCGGAGGAAGGGAGAACCAGTATCTCCAATGTTCTCCTGCGGCCCATTTGTTTATCATGGTTTTGATCGTGGACAAACCAATAATATAAAACGGCGCAGGAGATGTAGTCTGGGTGGAGGCACCCTGTCGTGCTAAATCGTCAGCGATCGCGTTACCATCCATTACCGATTGTCCAGGCACCCAACATAGCACCTTACTTTTTACATTTTTTTTTTTATTTTGCACAAATTTTATTTGGAAGAACTTATCTCATTTTATGTAGGGCCTTTAGTTTAGGAGTTAAAATTTTTCGATTGGTTTTCTTCGCTCTAAGCCGTCTAATTTGGAAGATATGGCCACTTAAAGTTGAGACAAAAAATTTGGTCCGATTTGTAGTGACTTGGATTTCGATTATTTTTGCAAAAGTTCGTCTTATTTAGAGGTTTTAGCAATGGAAAGTTGAGACGACAAAATTTTCTGAGTTGTAGTAATCACAAGTTCGACTTACTTTCGCTGTAAGCCGTCTAATTCGGAAGTTATGCCCATTTAAAGTTGAGACAAAAAATTTCGTCCGATTTGTAGTGATTTGGATTTCGATTCTTTTTGCTAAAGTCCGTCTTATTTAGAGGTTATGTTCATTAAAAGTTGAGACGAGAACAATTTTCTAAGTTGAGGCGATCACAAGTTCGACTTACTTTCGCTCTAAGCCTTTTAATTTGGAAGTTATGCCCATTTAAAGTTGAGACAAAAATTTTGGTCCGATTTGTAGTGATCTTTATTTCGATTATTTTCGCTTATGTTCGTCTTATTTAGATGTTATGGCCATTGAAAGTTGAGACAATAAAGTTTTTCTAAATAGAAGTGATCACAATTTCGCGTTATTTTCGCTCCAAGTTATGGCCACTTAAAGATTTGACAGCAAAATTTGGTCCTATTTGTAGCGATTTTGATTTCGAATATTTTCGCTTAAGTTTGTCTTATTTAGAGGTTTTTGCCCAAAGCCGTCTAATTTGGAAGTTATGGCCATTTAAAGACGACACAAAAAGTTAGTCCGACTTAAAGTGACCTTTACTTCGTTCGTTTGTATTTCGCTTAAGTTCATCTCATTTAGAGGTTATGGCTATTGAAAGTTTTTTAGTTTTTTAAAAATTTATCAAAATAATTTAAATCAAAATTTATAATCTCTAACTTCTGCATAAATATTAACCAAGAATATAATCTTAATATTTCTTTATTTAAGTCCTCGCACCTGAGCTCAAAATCCTTTGAGTACATTTTTCTACCGACCCATCTATCATCTACAAATGTTATAATCAATTCACCCAAATTGTTGCACAGTGTTGTGCAGCGTCTATAGTATATGCCACAATCTGTCTAAAGTCTATAGTGTCCTGAGTCCTGCTGTCAGTTGTATACATTTTATAAGTGCAAGCATTTCAAAGTAGACAACCACACACATACACACACACGCACAAGGACATAGTTTGTGTGTTTGTATTGGAGCTTGATTGCGCGTCCGTTTCAATTTATTGCTTAAAACAGACAGTTAAGCGTTTACTTGGTGTTGTAGCTAAGAGCTTTTGTCTTCAGACAGTTCTCAGACAAGTGAACGAGTTTTCCTTTTTGTATTCCAAACTCATTCCTTTGGCGCAATAAGTGGTTACAAGAGGAGTTATTTTGCAACACTTTTTGTAAGGATTTTACAACACTGCTTTTGTAGTGCAACTTTTATTAATTAGGGAATCAAAGTGAAAGTTGAAAAGTTCAACTTGCTATAAATTCAATTGGCTAAAGTTTAACCTTAATAAAAATATTTTTTTTTGGTCTCGGTTGCAAGCACACAATTAAATTGTTTATAATAATGCAACTAAAAACAGCCAAAATGAACCATTTATTAGTAATAACTGTAATATATAAAATTTCTATAGAAAGTAACATAAAAAGGCAGGAAATGGCTAAAATAATCACTTCCATTTTGAATGAGAATTATTTAAATTTCAGTTATAAACACTAAATAAAAATGTGACAAAAAAATGGTTAGTAATTTTTCTATTATTTTTAATTGAAATTAATTAATTAATTTTTTTTTAATATGTATTTTAAGGTAGAAATGGTCCAAATGGTCGGTTTTATGACAAAAAAAAATTTAACAATTTTGTCAAAAAAGAGCCGAATTGATTTAACATTAAATGACTAATTATCAAAATATTCACACATAAAAGCAACTCATACAAAACACCCTATATAAGTTTTAATTAGTTAAAATCTTTTAATTTTTTTTTTAGCCACTTTTCATAACTTTGTAAGCATTTTTCGTTTACTAAATTTGCTACAATTCTTTAGAAAAAATATGTTTTTTTGTGTTTTTAGTTAAGTATTATTTAAAAGGTAAAAATAGTCGCTTTTATGCCCAAAAATAAAATATTATAAGCAATTTCGTTAAAAGAAGAGCCAAATCTGTTTATAATTAAATGGCTGATTATCAGAATGTCTACCTATTAAAAACAAATCATAAAAAACATCCTAAGAAAGCATTCTTGTAAGCAGTTTTTGCTTTGAATCTATAAATACTTAACTTGGTCAAAACTCTGTCAACTTTTAGAAGGTGTAGTACTACAAAACATTTCTCAAAAAAAAACCCTCTTTATCCAAACTGTCAAAGTTAAGAAGAAAAATAATGTAAAAATTATTCGACAGTAAATCTTTTCACATTATAAGGGCAACTGTCAGAAGGTGAACCTCCTCAAAAAAAACATTTCTTTAAAAGAAACTCTATATAAATTTTGAATTCCATTATACAATCGAAACTGCCGAACCTTATTCGACTTTACAAACATTATACGAAAGAAAGCCCGTACATAATTGAAAGATCAACTGGCCATGCATCGCTACTTAAGAAATACCTCTTAAATTAGATCCTATATTTTAAAGACTCTAAAGACTTTTTGAGCATTGTTCCGCTATAAATATGTTCGTAATTTCATTGTTACCTGTCAGAAGGTGTATCTATTACAAAAAAAATACTTAAAAAACACCCTATTTAAGTTAAAAATTTTAGGTATCTATTACAAAAGATAATTCTTAAAAAAACACCCTGTTTAAGTTAAAAAGGTGTTTTCTTATCAAATATTATTATTAACAAGTTTTCTAAATATTTTACATCAGAAAAACAGTTTATACTTATGCATCCCCTATTAAAAAAAGCCACACCCTATATATTAAAACTGTCAACAATCCACAGATTTTGTTAAAATGATCCTTTATATATCTGCTCATAATTACATTGCTAGCTATAGAATATGTATCTACTCAAAAAAAAAAAAATCTCTAATAAGACACCCTATATATGCTCAAAAGTCCTTTATCTTATCAAAACTATTAAGAGTTAACCGACTTTCCAAACATTAAATGTCAGAAAATCGGTTCAAACTTAAAAGCTCAACCGCCCCTGCATATCTATTAAAAAAAAGTACTCTAAAGCCACTCCCTATATATCAAGACTGACAAAGCTCCACAGACTTTGTAAGCATTATTCGGCTATAAATCTGTATATAATTTTAGTGTCAGAATGTATATCTATTAAAAAAGCTGCTCAAAAAAAAACAGCCTATATGAGTTTAAAAGCTATTTATCTTATCACAACTATCAAGCCTGAAAGACTTTCTAAACTTTCTAAAATTCTTTCATAATCAAAAGCTCAACAGCAACCTATAAAAAAAATTAACCTAAGGCCAAAAGCTGTCCAAACTTCACAGACTTTGCAACCATTATTTGACTATAAATCCGCTCATAATTTTATTGCTAGCTATCAGAATATGTATCTTAAAAAAAAAAACGTTCCAAAAAAATACCCAATACAAATTAAAAGTCCTTTATAATATCGCAAGTATCAAGACCTAATCCACTTTCTAAAAATACGTCAACAAATCAGTTCATATTTAAAAGCTTAACTCTCGATGCAATCCTCTCAAAAAAAAATGGCCTAAAAGCACACCCTATATATCAAAACTGTTAACACCCCACACAGACTTTGTAAGTATTATATATATATAAATCTGTTCATGATTTTGTTGTCAGCTGTCACAATGTGTATCTAACCAAGAAAAATAAGATGCTCGAAAAAAGCACCCTATAAAAGTATACAACTCCTTTATCTTATCAAAAGTATTACGACTTAACATTATACATCAAAAAATCCTTTCATACTTAAAAGCTCATCTGTCCGCATCCCTATAAAAAAAATTACACCCTATATGTATCAAAACTGTCAACACTCCACAGACTTTGTAAGCATTGTACGTCATAAATATGTTCATGGTTTTATTGTCAGCTGTCCCAATGTGCAGCCATAACAAAAAAACAGTTCCCCCAAAAAAGTCACCCTTTATAAGTGTATAAAGTTCTATTTCTTATTTGAACTATCAAGACTTAGCCGACTTTCTAAACATTAACCGTCAGCAAATCAGCTTAAATTATATTTGATATCATATTATCCATGCATCTTTATCAAAAAAAAAAATGCCCTAAAACCACACCCTATATATCAAAACTGTCAACACCCACACAGACTTTGTGAGCATTATATGTTTCGGCTATAAATCGGTTCATGATTTTTATTGTCAGCTGTCAGCATGAATACGCACTACAAAATATCAGTTCCCAGAAAAGTCACCCTTTATAAGTTTCTAAAAGTCCATTATCTTATCAAAACTGCCAAGACTGCAGAATTTTCGACTTTGTTGCACTTAACTTCACTTCTTTTGTGCAGAGTTTATCGTCATGTCCTTTAGCTATTTAATGCTGTCACTGTCTCGCTTTGTCTTTGGTCTCGCTTGCGCCTTTCTATTGACTTGTCCTTTTGACATGGCTTAAACTAGAAAACTTTCAACTGGCTTTCTGCTTACCGTTAATTACAAGTCACTTCCAGTGCAATTTACATGCGGCTGGAAACTTTATACAAGTGTATGTGTGTTGCCATTTTTTTTCCTGCTGCTTTTAGCCCTTAAAGCCACAGCTAAGCCAAGTAGTTGGAAAACTTGACTGCAAATATGCAAATATGTTCAAAGGACTGCAGTAAGTTCCAAGTTGTAGACTTGGTTAACTTTAGCCAAGCTTTGGCTTAAAGAATTTGAATTTTACTACAATAAATTGAAGCATACTTCAAGGCGTTTATGGCAAAAAATTTTGCAATTATATGCAAAACAATGTCAAAATAATTACATTAACTGTTTTATTTTTTTTCGTTGTAACGGAACAAGTCAGAATTACAGTTATCGTTCTCGTTGTCAGTCAACGGAATCCGCCAGAGTCAGTCGAGTTAATGCAATTATATCCGTACTGGCTTTATGGCAATGGCAATGGCTGTGCAATGTTTTAAAAAGCAACATCCAAGTTGAGTTGGACACGGTAACGGACAGGTAAATTGCCGTGAGACCAGTTAAGTGCCGGAGTAGTGAATGGAGCAGCTAGCTGCACACAGCGGGTGGGTTGGGGTATTGGCCAGTTTACCAGTTGGCCGGAAGCACAAGCTACAATGCAATCATATTGGATGCTGGCTGGCTAGGATGCTTGTTCAGACAACTTGCAATATTCGTTTGTTGTTGGGATTTTATCGCTCTTTGTTTTCCCGTTTTTTTTTTCTTTCTCCTCACACTTTTTGCAATACTCTTTAAGTGGAAAGTCTCATATTGCATTGGCTATCAAGTTTCTTCGAGAGTGAGATTGAGAGAGAGATCCTTTTAAGTGCAAAAGTTGTAAATTTAAATGCGGTAAGAAAAGTTTAAATTGTTCTTTAAGTTACAATGTGGAAATCTTTTCTCTAACTAAGCAGCTGCTCATACTTATATCGATAATACAGCTATAACGATACTAGAACTAAATACTATTATTTTGGGTTATTAAGCATTTATATACTCTGTAGTCCACATACTTGTTGTCTAACGATAGCCTAGCGACAGTGTACTAGACTATGATCCCAGAAGTTGTGGGTTCGAATCCACATTAAGCACGGTCCAGCACTATTTACTTTTTTTATTTCCCTAATTTTTCCTGTCAATTCTATATTCTTATCACTTACTCCCATTATCGGTATCACAAAGGGCCTGTTCTTGCCCTAAGTGAGTTGAGACGCTAATTCACAACTGCCGCCTTAACCTGCCTACTCCTTGTCTTTATATTCTAAGAAGTTCCTTAAAACATCCAAAAGTAATCAAGTAGGACATCTTAAACCTTATGGCAAAAGAGGTATGGTCGATTTACCAAAGTTTGTCTCTTCGTCCGCCTCTTCGATTGTGTTCGATTTTATCTGGAAGACCACAATTTTTTTTTTCAGATTCTTTCCTTTCTTAAAAACGTTTAAATACTTTTAGAAATAATCAAATATCATTTAGCTGAGAAACTCCACAGTTTTGAAAAATTTTATTAAGTGGTTAAAATTGATAACAATCAATATGAAAAATATCGTTTCTATGCAAAAATTTTTTTTATGCATGTAAGAAATATTTCAAAGCTTTATAATCAAATTAAAACGACGTTAGACCTCGAACATTGAGAAACAACAATACCAGTTTTGGTATATATGGCAATATACACACAAAAACCGATATTCACAAAAATCGTATATCTCACGAACCAATACACACAAGCACAACGCAATACGCTTAAAACCTCTGTATTGACAACCTCTAAAACACGCAAAAATCAGATTTGAAATTCATCGACATGTTCATGAGAACACCCGTAACATGTAAAACATAAGCTTCTTTTATATATATAGATTTCAGTATACGCGCGTAAGAAATATTTCTGCGTTTTATTTGATTAATGGCTCTATGAGTAATAAATCTAAAATTAAAAAAATTATATTAAAAATGTTTTAAAAAATCATTTGTCTTCAAATTAAATTTCATTCATTTTATCTTCAGTAAAAATAAATTGCGTAGATATTTTTAGTCATTTAAAAAATATAACTTGCCAAAAAAAAAGCCATATTCAGTTATCGATAACTAATCGAAATTAAATTTATTAAAAAAAAATATTTAAAAATTTGTTTGCAAATTGAAATTAATTTATTAATAGTAAAATTTTCTGCGTTTTATTCTTTTTTTCATAATTCTAAATTAAAAAAAATATATATATTTTTTATACTATAAAAAAGTTTAAAAAATATTTTAAAACAATTTCAAATTAAATTTCAATAATTTTTTCTGCAGTAAACATAAATTTGGTACATATTTTTACTAATTTATAGGATGGTGCCCGTCCAAAAAAAAGTATAAAAATTAAAAATTTAATATTCAGTTATCGATAAAAATCTGAATTTCATTGCAGTTTACGTGGTTATTATTGGCTTGCAATATATAAAAATCAAAAAGGCCGACGTATAAAAAGCCCGGTCTTACTTATTTTCAGCGATAAATTTATTATTTTATGATATGATATTAGATATACAGTAATTCTCTGTAAAAAATCGTTTGTATGCAAATTAATTTTATCTACGATACTCAAATATAAAACGATACCTAAAAAAGTGTTTTTATCACACTAGCTGCCAAAGTTTTTTTTGGTTAAGCGCCAAAACTTCATAAAAAAATAAGGTCACACTATTTTTTTAAATCACACTATTTTTGCTATTATTGCATTCGTAAATTTTTCTGGCAAATTTTTTTTTGCTTAAAACCAATTTATTGCATTTCACAGGCAAAAATTAAAAAAAAAATGTTCACATTTATTTAAATGATGCTTAATTTGGGTTTTAATACTCTATGTTAAATGGGTATGCTAAAATAGAGAAAATTTAGGTATTAAAATATACCAAATAGCTTCGGTGCTGATAAGATCAAATAGAAAAATTTTTTTCGGATTCGATTTTGCTTGGTCAGAAAACGAATTTTTTTTTTCGACAACTTGCCTTTTTATTTTCGATAAATTCGTATATTTCCCTTATGTTTTCCAAAAAAAAAATTTTTTTTTGACGATTCATTTTAATTCTACTTGCAACAAAATAATCGGTTTCAAACCACTTTAAAAATTCGGTGTGGTGGAATTGGGAGTTTTAAAATGAATCTGAATAAAATGTTCCTAATAAAATTTTCGGATTCGTTTTGCGCAGCATAGCCAATTATTACTTCAAAATTTTTGTAATAATTTTGACCGCACACAGTTCTCATAATTGATTTTCTCATGATATATTTATTTTTTATTTTCTCAAAAAACATATATTAAAATATTTACAGCCTTTGATGTGTAACGATGAATTAGCTCATGAATCATCAAAAGTTGTTATTGGAAATTGTTCACCGATAGGTAAACCAAGACAGCCTCTACCTAAACTGATATATCACCCCGTAGCCCGCAAGTTGGCCAAAGTGCCAGCTGAAGCTCATGAACCACAAGTTTCTGATCTTGGTCAAAATCCGTTGCCTGTATTAGACAATAGCAGCACTTCTAATACGGTAGAAGCTCCTCTCCCTAGATATATAATTGGACAAAGAAGAGGTAAACTTAGGCGTCCTGCCAATACTCGTCGTACTAAAGAACCAACAATGGATTTTCCCGTGATTTGAAATATGATTAAGCAGACCGTAACACGACTCATGTTATCGCTTAATGTGGGTCAAAAAAAAAATTCTCCAAATCGCTCTGTTGTACAAAGCGCTCCAAGAAGTCCAGATTCTCCAAGTTCTAATACCTCTTTGCAGATGGACTGCACATAGATTTAAATTAATTTTTAGAAAGCTGCTGAGCTGCATAGGAAATAGCCAAGGGGAACGCCTGATGAGGCAAAGGTCCAAGAGAGTTTAGTACCAAACGAAAATATAAAATTTGTCAGCCCCCAAAATATCCTTGAAAAAAGGAATAATGACCAAATGGCCAAACTAAACTTGAAAAAATTCCAATAACACAAAACAGAGCAGTGCGAAAAATGGCGGATCTCCACTGATATATCCGAAATCCCAAGCTTTACAAAGATTACGGCATTCCTTACGATTGCTTTTTTTAAATAATAAATCGGCCGTTTCGTGGAACGCCAAAGATTCCATCTCAAAGGACTTTCCGTTATCCTAGCCGGTCTTGCACCAAGAAAATGGTTAAAACGCCTTCTTCCATGTAAACCCAGACAAATGCACTTGTTTGGAGTTCCTCGTACAAGTTTATTTATTTTTCGAAACCTTTGCACTACTTGATTAAAAAGTTCCCGGAATTATTGCCGTGTGGCGCTCTCAGTCACCCGATTTGATGTATCTTTTCTTTTTCTCAAATTTCCACATTTGTCCCAATGTCACACAATTGTGAAGAAATCAAATTTATATAAGTATAAAGTCCTAGTTTTTATCAGAACGATTGCGAATAAACACGGAAGAAAAATCACTTTGGTTATAATCTGTTGTTCCTTTTAATTTATATTCTGATATTCTGATCTCACTTATCTGAAATTGTACAACAATAAAAACCCATTTGCACAATTTACTCACCAAAACAGTACCATAATTAAACGCTCCTCTTAATTAACATTTTGTCACAAAATTTCATACCATAAAAACTTTCACAAAAAGTTTTCAAAAACAACTTTTAATTTGCTTATTTGCAGAGCATTCAAACTTCGTACACAAAAGCCTTTGAAAATTCATATTTTCACATTTTGCTCTGCTTGCCCTGCTTGAATTATTGAATAAGCCCCGTTGTAAAAAAGTTGTTGTAAAGTTGTTCAATGGAAATGAAATTCAACTGAAAAATTGTTTTACACACACATAAAAACATGCATGTACAATGTACATATATAGTACATATATACTATATTTGTTATACATAGAGTTAAAGGCTAGATGGGAATAAATTTTTCGTTATTGTGTGCCAAAGTTATTGAGGAGTTTGTTCAACAGCTGTCCATATGTTTACATGCAAATTCATTAAATTAATGCCCGTCAACGTTTCAGCTCTCATTAGAAATACACTCGCGTTCATTCACATAGCGCCACATACGCATTTTCGAGTGTATATACGAGTAGATAGGCTTGAAGTGTGTTGGCTGGTTGACAAATTAATGCTGATAAAATTGTGTGGCTGGCATGGCGGCACTCACACATACCACAACACAACACACCAACACTCGTTGTTTTGTTGTGAAACGCATTGATAGACACGCCTGCTCACACAGATACACACGCATACACAAACAAACAACTGAGCTGAGCTGTCTGTATGGCCATTCATTCAACCATTTAGTCAGTCAGCCATTGCGTTAGCGAAATGCAAACAAAAATATTTTTTGACAGACAGGTGTGCCATACACCACAATACACCTGAATACACTCACATACAACACACAGATATACATACACACACTCGTACCACAACACACAGATACATTTTTGGCTGCGCATACACATAAACAATCAGTGCTGTAAATAATGGGTCTTGAGGGGCTCAATAAACCCCAAAAACGTTGTCGAAGTGAAGTGATAGTCAAAAAAAAATATTCTATTTGTGAGTCGAACATTTAAGCTTTGAAAAAAGATGTTCGTATTTGGCATTTTATTAAGATGGCGCATAAAAGTCAAATTGGGAAATTTTATTTGATACTTTATACTTTCATTTTAAAATAGAGAGTATCTCAAGAAAATTTTTCAAAACTTATTTTTTTGGGGATTTTCACACAAATAAGATTTTTTATTGAACAAATAAAAAATTATTAATGAATTATGAATATATAATAAAAAATATAATATGAAATTTGCTCCGAATAAGGTTAAAGCAGAATTATTTGACTTAATTTATAAATAGAGATAACCCTGTAAATTCAAGGAAATAATAATAATGAATAAAAAAATAAAATAATATTTTTACCCTTTATAAAGAGCACAAAATTTTTTGTTTTTTGTAAATTTATAAATTTTAAATTCTGATGAATTTTGGCAGTTACAAATCTAAAATCGGTTTTTTTTTCGGAACTTTAAAAAACAAAAACGAACAATATTATTTGGATTCGTTTTTGCTGGCGCCATCTACTCGTATTTCCCTTACTTATTGTTATCACAGGCTTTGACGCTTCGAGGGAAATTATCCATGACTACGCTCTTCCCATTATAAGGGAAATTTTCTATGCATGACATAGACTATATAAAAATTCGTTATTTGTTGAGTTGGTTTAAAAAAAAATGAAATTAAAAATATTTATTAATACATTTTTAGCTTGAAGTTGGCATAAATAGAATCTACGAATGTTAAAAAATATTTAAATAATTTTTTCAGTTTCAAATGCGTAACCATTTCAAACTATTTTGCCAACTTGTTTTTATTCCTCTGGCAAATCGTTCGAATTAAAAAAAATTCTTTTTGGTGAAATTGAGAGCACTAAACTTTCGGTTTGAAAGCAATCTGAACATTTTATTTGAAGTACGGCATACATCTCATTTTTTATCTCCGAATTATGATCTTTCAAAAAAGTGTCGTTTAAAACATTTTTTTAATGGAAGCTTTAGTTAAAAAATGCTTCTGGTGTTAGAGTCCAAAATATTTTCATATTATTTTTTTTAATAAATTAAAAAAGGAAAAAATAAAAGTGGCAAAAAAAAAAAATATTCGAATTTAACTGAATCTAGGCAAGAGGATTCCAAAAATGTTGGGGCTTTATAAACTTTAATTATTCTTATTTTTCGTAAAACAGCTTGCAAAAAAGCTTGTAAAACAACGAATCACACGGTCGATGTATCAAAAATTATTTTTTAAGTCTTTTATATGTTTTCCGATAAAGTAATAAATTAAAAAAAATTAAATCTTGATAAAAGGCATTTCAAAAAGTTTTTTTTTTGTTTCTCCTATATTTTCCCGATAAAGTGGTAATTTAAGAAAAAATAAATCTTGATGATTTCAAAAAGTATTTTAAATTTTTTTATATGTTAAAAAATGTTATATGTTATAAAATACAATGGTAATTGAAAAAAAAATGTTGATGATGGGTATTTCAAAAACAATTTTCAAATATTTATATGTTTTCCTATGAAATAGTAATTTAGAAAAAACAAAATTTTGATGATAGGCATTTTAAAAATTATTTTTTTAATTTTTTACACGTTTTCCGATAAGATAGAAATATGGATATAAATAAATTTTGATGATTGGCATTTCAAAAAATATTTTTTTAAATATTTTTCCGATAAAGTAGAAATTAAGAAAAATATAAATTATGATGATAGGTATTTCAAAAAGTATTTTTAAATTTTTGTTGTTTTTCCGATAAAGTAGAAACTTAGAGAAAAACTAAGTTTGTTGAATGGTATTCCAAAAATTATTTTTTAAATATTTTTTGTGTTTTCCGATAAAGTAGTAATTTGCAAAAAAATAAATTTTGATGATAAGCATTTCAAAAGGTATTTCTTAAATTTGTTATTTGCTTTCCGATATACTTTACTTTTTAGTTTCGAAATAAATGAATTTTGGCTACCAGTACATATATATGAAATTTCCTGAAACATTTTTTAAAATCCAAATCCTATATTTCAAAATCTAACCGCTTAATTATAAATATATATACATTAGTATTAATTATGAATATAATATAAAGAGCGATCTTTAAACAATAAACTAACCATTTTGAAAGCTTTCGAATTGTTTAAAAGAAATAGAAATATTAATAATACTGTATACAAATATTTTTATCCAAAATACTAATTTTCTAATTATAAATTTTATAATTATTTAGTTTTTTAAACTGAAGGATTACTTAAAAAAACACAAGATTACAATTTTAAAATTAATCAAAAATATTAAAAATTCACAAAAAAAACAAAATAGCCACTAACATTAAGTCAAATATTAACAAAAATTTATATAAATTAATTTACATTAGATCTATTCGAACTGTCATTAATAGTGAGATTCCCATGCCCCTCCAAGGGACTGACAAAAAATTGTCAGTCCGGGAATTATATACATATAATTTATCAGAAGGCTTACGTTTTTCCAGAGACTCACTTTAGAGGACTGCAGAGGATGTAAAGGAAAATGCGCTTACCGGATGGAAGTCGGATTCGGATCGGATTCGATTAAAAAAGTCTTTCCTCTCATCTTTTTGCCATTGATACAATGAAAATTAGCAGAAAATAATTAGTTTCTAAGCAGTCTTAGTTCTCAAATTACAAATTATGTATAAAAAAGCCAATAATCGTTTTTCTGGTCTAGTTTCTGGCACGACTTTGTCTAGACAAGTCTACACCTACGTTTAAATGCTCCACATTTTCTATACTTTTCTTGTCTTGCCTAAAATAAATATCTCAAGCTGGCACAAACCCCTTCTAAAACAGCTTTCTGCGCCACTGTTCACAATATTTTTTTAAATATATTGAAATTATTTCTTTGCCAAAAAAATATGTAGTGTGTATACAAAAATATTTTTTGCATTTGCTAATTTTTGGGCGCGGTTTTTCTTGTTTGCCCCATAATGCGGCTTATGCCAGTAGATTGATATGTATATACATAAATAATGAATGACAAATATTTGTGTGTTTGTGTGTTTTGTTTAAATATGATTAAATTTAATGTGGCACAGAAGCACACACACATACACATACACTTCAATTTCCAATTGAGCTGCCTTTGTGAGCGCCATTTTGATGGATTGCCATTGATAATGGGCCACAACATAAATTGTGCATTAATACACGCTCAGACCACACACACATACACTTATACACTGACTTACCCAGCCACTTATATACACATACACAAATACAGTGTATACAAACATGTGTTCAATTTTAAAATAACAAGCTTCAAGCAAATATTTGAGCCAAATGCCAACTTAGCAGCTTTGGGCTAACAGAAATATGTCTACTCGAATATGTCTTCAAAAAAATTGGAATTGACAGGAATATGTTTAAGTTGGTAGGCCAAAGAGTTCATTTAGGGGAAGAGGGAGTGATTTGGAAGACTCCCTCTCTTTGAGGTATTTGGAAAAACAGCTAATTCGATATTTAGTGGAATTACATTTATTAACCATTAATTAATCTTCAGCAGAAAAATTTTGCTGTACATTTAATTAATATTTTATAATTTTTTAAATTTTATATTTAGTAAGTAACTATAACATAAAAATTAATTCTAAATTGAAGCAGTAACAAAAATTTGATTTTTCTTCAAAGATTTAATGGCTTGCGCTCAAAAGTATGCAACGTTATAAAAGTATATATTTATTTCGCTGATTTTATGAACTACGCTCAAAAGTATGCTACGCTATTTTTAACTTTGCAATTGACTGCATAATTAACGTTCTCATGCATTACTTTTCTTACAAAAACTAAGCAGCTCTCTTAACTTATTTTGTAAGCTTATATAAATCTTTCATAAGCTAGTGCTCCCCATGAGTTCATGCATTACTTTTCACTTAAAAAGTATGCAGGCAATTTTTCTTCATCATTTTGTACGCAACTCAACACTAAATATCATTATGTGCAACTGAGTATACATTAATAAATGCTTTATATTATAAACACACTTGTTATGTACATGTATGTGCATATACTCATGCAAAGTAAAACGATAAAATAATTTGCCCCAATGCCTTATTGAAATGTATGACACCTTCGGGAGCACTCACTGAATTATGCACGGACTGTAATTGTTTCTCGTTGTCTACGTCGAATATGGCTCCAACCATCATATAACAATGTAACTTGATGGCTGTCTGTCTGTCTGAATATCTCTCTCTGACTGACTGTCTGTCCGTTCGTCGTTGTGTATGAGTGTGTGTGTGTGTGTGTGTGTGGACATGTGTGTTTGGCAGCTTGACAGACATCCCTTATGACTGGCAGTGATTTTGTTGTCTCATTTATGCAGCACTGTTTTTTGGTTTACTCCTTGCGCTTAAGCTGCACAAAAAAAAGTGTTGTAAGTTGCTTCAAACAATTTTTGGCGAAGCGCGGCCATCTTGAGATACATAAAAAAGTGATGCTGAGATGCAGGGAAACAGCGTCAGGACGTCTATAGGGTGCTTTTTTTTGGAAAATATTTTTATTTTATTTATATACATATACATCATCATAATTTCCTTTATCCTCCATTGAAGCACTGGGCTTCAACATTATTTTTTTTTGGATTTCTTGTAATACGATAACCCCTTAGATACTTTCCAATGTTGACGTTTTGCCCATGATTCATGCATATATTAGCTCGTTGCTCAAGATGTTAGATTTCCAGAGATATCAGTAGAAGGTGGGGAAAAAAAAGAAATTATATATGCATCTATAATTTGTTTTGCCTGTTAGTTAGAAACCTATATTTTACGTGTTACGGATGTTCCCATGAACGCGTCGATGAATTTAAAATCTGACTTTTGCATGTGTTAGAGGTTGTCAATACGGACGGTTTTAAGCTTATTGCGATGTGTTCATTTGTGTATTGGCTAGTGAAATATACGCATTTATATGAATATCGGCTTTTATGTGTATCTTGCGATGTTTATTTACTTTAAAAGTATTCAAAAAGTTTGGACAGGACAATGTCAATTTTTTTAATGGAAATTCATTGCTGAGAAATTAGCATCAGAACAAAACCATATACATCTATTATTTTTGGCAAGACCGTCACTCTGCATGATAAACCTTTTTGAGAATTTAATAAAATTAGACATCCTGTCATGGTAAATTTTTAACACTGTCCAGTTCTTCGAATTTTTGCTTAGGTAATGGCTGCTATTTCTGATATGGTAAATTTTTAACACCGTCCAGTTCTTCGAATTTTTGCTTAGGTAATGGCTGCTATTTCTGAGAAGTGTCGAGCAGCCTTTTTATGGTAGATAGATTAACCTTATCTGCACAGCTACGTCGTACGTTTTTGTGAGAGTATTAGGAGTCAGCTGAATATAGAAGTCCTTGTTGTCCTTACATGTCACAAAAACAAAGCCAGCCATCCAGCAAAAAAGTTAAAAAAAATAAAGAATCTTGGCTCTTTCCATTAAACGAAGAAAGTGTTTACATAAATTTTTTAATGCTTACTGACAATAAATAAAAAAACAAAAAGAAATCTTTCTGAGAAAGGTCGTCTTGACGTCACGAATTGATATTTTCAGCGGTTTCGTTTTTTTATTTGAAGATTTAAGATATATGAAATTAAAAAAGTAGAAGAAATTTTTTTTTTTTTTTTTTTATATTAAGTGTAGAACCTGTACAATAAAATTTAAGTACTTTAACAACACAAGAAAGAAAATATATATGGAGCCGAACCTCAAACACAGTGTGAGGAATTAATTGTAGGTAGCCTTACTGGCTTACAATTGTTTTGGCAAAACCTTGCCGTCTAAGTCGCCTTAGAGGCCTTGCAGGGAGTAGACCTCTTGCGAGTTGGCTTCGGTGTCTCAGCAACCTCTCGGTGTATCTGCTTGTGTGCCTGCCAATCTGCTCTACAATTGAAAGCACTTTGAGGTCCTTATGGAGTGTGGAACCGCGTACGTACCAGGGACAGTTGGTAATTTGGCGTAGTACTCGATTCTGCAGTACCTGTACACGTTTGTAATTGGACTTGGCTGCAATTCCCCAGATCTGTACGCCATAGAGCCATATCGGCAGAATACAGTGCACGTAGACAGCTCTTTTGCATCTCAGCGGCAAGGTGCTCCTCTTGTTGTTGAGCCATCGCAGTTGTTGCAGTCTGTGGCGACATTTTTTCACCGCAGCTATGAGGTGCGGTCCGAAGGTAAGGCGCTTGTCCAGAGTGATGCCAAGGTATTTCGCCTGCGCTGGTTGCTCCAGAGCAACTCCTTCCAGCTGGATTGGGGGGTGTTCGTTCTCAGCGTTTTTAGGGTGAAACATGGATTTAAAGTTTTAAGCGGGTTAATTTTTAGATTCCACCGTTTGCACCAAGCTGCGAGATTATCAAGATACCCCTGTAGTCCAGCACTTGCTTCTAGGTGACTTTTGGAGTTGTAGATGACTGCTATATCGTCTGCATATGTTGCAATAATGGCCTTAGAGGGAGCATCCATATGTTGTTAGGAAGGGCTGGGTATGTCAGAGGTGTACAAAGAATAGAGGAGCGGACCAAGATCACTGCCCTGTGGCACTCCGGCTCTCATAGTATATGTGGATGAGTATGTGTCCCTTACCTTAACCTTGAACTCACGGCCTTCTAGGTAAGACCTTAAAAGGCCAAAGTACGGTGCAGGTAAAAGGTTTTTTACTTTGCACAATAATCCTTCGTGCCAAACCTTATCAAACGCTTGCTGCATGTCAATAAAGACAGCGTTGGAGTATTCTAGGTCATCAAAAGCCTGCAGGATGTGCTTCACCAATCTGTGAACCTGTTCCGCAGTGCCGTGTCCTTCTCGGAATCCAAATTGGTGGACCGGCAAGATATCGCGTTGTCTTATGATGTCAGTCATCCGGTTGGCGATGGTCCTCTCCCATAATTTAGACAGGAAGGGCAGGAGGCTTATTGGCCGATATGACTCAGGATCATCTAGTAGAAGAAATGAAATTACAATTTCGGCGAATACGTAATTTTATTCTATATGAAATTGTTGCTTTAAAAAGCGTTGCATACTTTTGTGCGCAAGTCATGAAAGCGAATTTTTCTGCTAAAGAACAACGTTTGCGAAATTTTTAAAATAAAACCCTGACATTCTTCAAAAAAAAGAGCACGCATAACATATCCGCAAAATTTTTGAGCTATCTGCCTACGCCTCTCCACAAATAGTCTCAAAAGGTCCGCCATATTTTTGAAATAAATGCTAAAAATGTTTAAGACATTTTTTTTTATAATTCTTAGTCCAATATAGTCGCAAATTATTAAATTGTATAATTGGCATAATATATTCTACAATATTTTTGGGCGATCTGATTTTAAGATTACCAAGTAAGTTAAGAGAGCTGTTTAACTTTGATATAAAAAGTAATGCATGAGATCATCAATTATGCAGCAAATTGCAAAGTTTTAGAAAGCGTTGCATACTTTTGAGCGTAATCCATAAAATCGTCGAATTAAATACATACCTAAAAACGTTGCATACTTTTGAGAGCAAACCATTAAATCTTTGAAGAAAATCAAATTTTTATTACTGCAATTTTTATTTTAATTTAGAATTAATTTGTATGTTATAGTTACGTACTAAATATAAAATTAGAAAAATTATAATATATTAATTAAATGTACAGCCGAATTTTTCTGCGGAAGATTAATAATGGTTAATAAATGCAATTCCATTATAACATATATACAAAATCAGCTGCTTTCAAAATATTTATTTAATTTAATATTATTTTTATTATTTTTTATATCTTCATAATAGCTGAAGCGCTTAAAAATTAATTTACGAATTTCTGCGTACTAAATTTTATTTTTTTGGAAATCTATCAACATGTGGATTTGCATGAATTAACAATGCTCTCAATTCTGCTCATACAGACTGCTTTTCCACAAAAGTACTCTTAACCTAGCTTTGAGTCCTGTCTGTCCTGTTCAACTTATGCTTCCTGTTGGAATGCGCCCATTTTGAAGTACTAGACTAATTAGCTATTTGCTGCATTTGTCAGTGTTGAAAATTGTTTAATAACGCATCCATCATTAGGGTCCTTATAAATACCAACAAAATGATCATCATTCATGAAATTATCTTCATCATCTTCATCATCATCATCGTTATCGCCTGCCAATTGCACATTTCAACTTCAATGCTATTGAAATTTCAAACGAAAATTGTTGCATAATTGAAATAAGTGAACTGAGCGTGCTTTGTGGCTTATCGTTAGTAAGTAACATCGTTGTTGTTGTCGTTCTCAGGATTGGTTTTGGGGTTGGAATTGGGGGCTGGCTCACTTTGTTATAGAAGTTGAGCTCAGGCGAGACACACGCTCGTCATGGGCTGGCTGGCAACGTTGTTGCACACAGCATGAGCAGCCGCAGCGGCAGCCAGACGCTTGTTATGCAAAGCTCTGCTGCAACACGGCCTCTCTATGCATTGGTTTTGATAGCCAGGGGGGCTGTTGAGGTCGTGGGGGAGGGCAGGGATATGTGGCAAGGGGTTACGCTACATGTATTTCTGCCAATGCCAAATCGACAAAAGTCTGTGAGCGAGCGTACAATGAAATGGCTGCAAATCTCAACAACAGCCATGTTTATGATTTTGACAACAAAGCGACATTTGCATTTGCCAACAACAACTCATACACACTAACATACACACACACACACATACAACAGCAGCATCAAGGTGAAATGACACTGCGTGCAACATGGCGGCACCTAAAGGGGTAAGCAGCGTAAAGGACTTTTAGCTTGTTTAGATGGGCTCTGGCATGGTCATGTGCCGACGACGACGACGAGTGCGGAACTTTTAGCGGAACAGGCAGCGCGTCAAGTGACAAACAATTATACGTACAGTGGAAACTTGAATTGCAAGAAAAAGCTAAATAATTGTGGATGTAGGGCATGAAAATTTTTATTTCAATGAATATGTGAATCAAAGTAAAATAAATTAAAGCTGAATGGATCGGGAATAGAAGAAATGTCTGCAAAATAAATTTCAGCCAACAGGAAAATTGTTAAATAAAATCGCAAAATTCTTGCACAAATTTTCAAATGTCCATGGAGTGCAAAGAAACGTATACGTAATTTTATTTCGAAGTCTCATAATGTTCGCTAAATATATGGAACTAAATCGTTAAGTTCTTGGACAAATAAAATTTATGAACTATCTAAATATGGCTATGCCTAATATACTATTTAATACGCCATTTTGAAGGTACATGCAATAAAAATAGTTATATCCTGTCATGGTAAATTTACAACACCGACCAGTTCTTCGAATTTTGGCATGTTTAGGTAATGGCCGCTATTTCTGAGAAGTGTTGAGCAGCCAAATGCTTTTTATGGTAGATAGATTATCCTTATCCTCAGAGCTACGTCATACGTTTTTGTGAGAATATTAGAAGTCAGCTTAATGTAGAAGTCTTTGTAGTGTTTTTTTTATTCTTTTTTATTATTTTATTTGCAATCTGTCATAAGAGACAACGAAGCAAATTTTATAAGTAAAATCAAACAAATGATAGGATTGATTGTGCTCCAATGAGTCCAAGCAATGGAGTATACAACAAAACTATTTGCTAAAGATTATAACATTATTATGCAAATCTATCTGGAAGATCCAGAACATGATATCTCTTCAGACGTCTAACGTCCAAACTATTACAAAGAAGATTAATTGCCAGCGAGTTTTCCTGATTTGAGAGTCTCTCAAAATATCTTCTCGATGACTTTAATATTTCGTCGGATTTCGATGTTTGAATTGCTCGCCGTCCCCCAGAGCTGCATGGCATACGTCCAGACCGGCTTGAGTACTGCTTTGTAAAGCCGAATTTTATTCAGCAAAAAGTGTGAAAAAAATTATGAATCTTGTCTTTTTTCCTTGATCAAAGCGAGTGGTTTTGCTTTTTACTAACAATAAATAAAAAAATCAGAAATGTACGTAATTTTAATATTATAATTCGGAATGTTTGCAAAATGTTTGGAATAACATTTCAACCAAATATTTTAACTATCTGCCTACTGCTGTCCATAGAGAGCAACATGGCGTATACATAATTTTATTTCGTAGTCTAATAATGTGCTCCAAATTTTTCAAATAAAAGCGTCAAATTCTTGAACAAACCTTACAATTTGTGAACTATCTGACTATGCATATTAGCGTTCATAATGAGCAACATTGCGTATACGTAATTTTGTTTCTATATCTCAGAACGTTTTCGAAATTTTTGGAATAACATCTTGAAACTCTTCAACAAATTTGATAATGATAGCACGCATAACATTTCCACAAAATTTTGTTAACTATCTGACAACGTCTGACCATAGAAAGCAACAATACGTATACGTAATTTTATAATGTTTTCCCAATATTGAAATAAACTCGTAAAATTTTTGAATAATTTCCATACAACTTGTAAAGTATCTGACTAGGCTTTTTACCGTTCACACTTAGCGACATTGCGTATACGTAATTTTTATTAATAAGTCTCATATGGTCGTAAAATTGATAAAAAAATTTGGAAATGACAGCACACAGAACATATCTACAAAATTTTTTAACTATCTAATTACGGCTTGCAATAGAGAGCAACATTACGTATACGTAATTTGATTAGAAACTCTTATAATTTCTTAAAAAAATTTCCATAAAATTATTTAACTGTCTGGCTGAGCCTTTTGCCTTTCATACTAGGCAAAATTGCGTATACGTAATTTTATTTCTATATGCAAACATTTTTTGAAATTTTGAGATAAAATCATGAAATTTTTGCAAAAATAATATTTCCATAAAGTTTTTAAGCGATCTCACCATAGAGAACAACATTGCGTATACGTAATTTTAATTGATAAGTCTAATACTGTCGTGAAATTGCTTAAAAAATTTGGTAACGAAACAGCGCATAAAATTTTGTAACTATTTGGCCAACGCTTTCCATAGAGCCCCATATTACGTAGACGTAATTTTTTTTAGATATCGACCTCATAGTTTTCGAAAATTTTTTTAATAAAATTGTAAAATTCTTGAACGGATTTTTATAAATTTTTTTTAATTATCTGACTAAGCCTTTTACTTTGTTTTTAAATATATTGCGTATACGTAATTTTATTTCAATATGCAAGAATGTGAGCGAAATTTCTGGAATAAAGTCATGAAAAAATTTTATTTAGAATTTTAATACTGTAGTAAATTACTCTAATAATTTCTACAATATAATTTCATTTTGAAATTCCGCATAATTTTTGAACAAATTTTGTAACTATTTGACCAACTCTTTCCATAGAGCCCAATATAACGTATACGTAAATTTTAGATATCAATCTCATAATTTTCGCAAATTTTTTAAATAAAATTGTAAAATTCTTGAACGTATTTTTATAAAATTTTTTAATTATCTGACTAAGCCTTTTACTTTGTTTTTAAATATATTGCGTATACGTAATTTTCTTTCAATATACAAGAATGTGAGCGAAATTTCTGCAATAAAGTCATGAAATAATTTTATTTATGAGTCTTATACTGTTGTGGAATCCGCTAATGATTGTGAATCTGGCATCGCCTGCCTTTATTGTCCATACTGAGCAACATTGCGTATAAGTAATTTAAAAAAAATTCTTGAACTTTGATAATAATAGCACGCATAACATTGCTTGCGAAATTCGTGAAGTTAAATCATATAATTTAAAAAATATTGTATAAAAATAGCACACATAACATTTCTACAAAATTTTTGAGCTATATGATCTTTGCCGTCCATACAGTAGCCACATGGCGTATACGTAATTATATTTATTAGTCCAATACTGTCACGAATTCATAAATTTTGTAATTAAAGCTGGCATAAAATTTCTACAAAATGGCAAAACCTGCCTTTATCGTCTATTCTGAGCAACTATGCGTATACGTAATTTTATTGCGAAGTCTTACAACATTTTTTGAAATCGTGAAATTCATGGACAAATTTTATAACCACTTTTCTCAACAGCTTAGACTGATCTGACCTACATACAAACGTTAAATTGCGTATACGTAATTTCATTACAAAGTCTAATATTTGATTGTACTAACGAAACACAACACAAAAACAATTCACAATTAAGCTTTGCAGTATCACTTTTATCCTTTTATTAATTTTAAGGAAATAGGTACATATATACAAAAAGGCAATATTCACTCATAAAAAATTTGACTATTCTTCTAATCTCAGCTCTTGAATTTCTCAAGAACCAATCACCTGCACTTATATATAGCCATTCATTATTTTGCAGGTCCTGTTTTTTTTGATATGATAAATCTGTTTTTTCCCAAAAGTATTTTTTTTTGAAATTTTTATCTTCTTTTTATAGCTCCATAAATCTACTGCCTGTTACTAAATCCCAGTTCCCACTGTACTCTATATGCGGGCTAAAACGTTGCCTATCCCTTGCGGCACTTGGTCTGTGTTTGGCTGTGTGCATTTGTGTGCGTGCAGCTGTCACTCATACACAACACATACACACACACACGCACACCCAATTGTTGTTGTTGTTGTAGTTGTGCCTGTTACTGCTATGCACTTGCATTTTTCTTGTACCATTGTTGATGCTTTCACGAACAAGCGCTGAAATTTGACACAAACATACAAACAAACACACATAAACACACACACCGGCACACTCACACTCATATACATATACACTCACTTTCATACACTCACTTACAGTTCATATTTACATATACAATAAACAGTGTATGCATTTGTGTTTGTGCGAGTGTGTGTGTGTTTGTGTGTGTGTTTGTGTGAGTGTGCATTGTTTGAATTGCCGGTCGAGGTTAAGCTGTAACATTTAAAGTGTTGTCGGTTCCGTTGTCGTTGTTGCTGCCATCATCGCCGCCATTGTTGTTGCTGTTGTTGCCGCCATCATCATCGCCGCCATTGTTGTTGTTGCTGCTGCTGCTGCTTGCAGCCTCTTCGTGTTGTTGTTGTTGTTTCAGTTTCTGTTGGTGTTTAGCTCAAGTGCACTTTTGGTTTTTCTTTTGCATTGCCAAGCGTCTGTCTTTATCGCTGTTGTTGTTGTTGTTGCTGCTGCAACATTTTTTTCATGTTGCACGTTGCACATCTTGGCAGAGCGCGCATTTTAATTGTTAAGTTAAATATTTGTGTTGCATAGCTTTGGGCGGCTCTAGCTTAATTTCAATACAAATTTGCAACTTTTGCTTTTATTAGGCCTAAACTGTCTTAAGGGTCAATGTTTGCCACGCCTTTTGTTCAGTTCAGTGGGAGCTACAAGTTGACATCATTGTCAGCATCAGTTGTCCATAGTCCGTAGGCCATTGTCTTCAGCATTTAGACGACAACGGCATTGTGTTTTACGCATGGTAGACAGACTTGGTTAAGGGTATGTGTGCTAAATACACTGCAAAAATCGAGGGGAGATTGAGATTCGAGCTCGAGTTATCACTACAAAAGTTTTCTTTATTTTAAAATAAATCTATTTGTTTTAGGCAAATTATACAAAAACGAGATATTCAATTAACAATTTTTATAAGATAGTTTTTGCTTTGAAGCTTGTTTTGTGAGATGATGAAGCTTTGATGTAATTATGTATTGCCTCCTAATCGGGCAACTTTAGTTTTAAATTGCCAAATTCTAGTTGTTTCTATAAAAGTTTTCTTTCATTTAAAATAAATTATTTTTTTTTTACACAAAGTACTATTTTTAGAAGAAGATTTATTTTTTTAAGCTTTTTGAGTGAGATGATGCAGCTTCGAAGTAATTATGTATAGATACCTTTTAGTAGGCAATACTTTTTAGTTAGCTTTATCGGATTATAGTCTGTTGAAGCTTAGATGATTCTTAGGATAAGCTTTTATTTTGAATTCTTTTGTAAGATGATGGTCTGTTGGATCATATTTCTAATTAGATGACAGCTGAATGACGCTCAAATATGTATATTTACCTGAATATATATTATTTTAACTATCTTTTGGCAAATTTTGGTCTGTATTAGTTTACTTGACGCTTTGGTTGTGCAAAGATGCTCTATTTTATCATTTTGAATTTTGGGCTGTCTTTTTATCAGATGACGGCGAAAGAACACTCATATGGATATTGAAATCTTTGTAAGATTATGATATGTTGAAGCATAGATGATAGGGACAGACTTTAAATTTATTTCTTTAGAGATGATGATCTTAAAACAGATTTCTGATTAGATGGCAGCAAAATGATACTCTTAAAGGTTTTGCCGAAGATATCTCCTTTCAACCATTCTTTGACCAATTTTGGTTTGTAAAGGTTTAAGTAACGCTTTGATTATGCTTCGATAATTTATTTTTCAGAATCTTAATTTTAACGCCGTTCTCTGCTCAGATGATGGTGAAATGAAATTTATAAGGACTTTGCTGAAGTTGTCTTCTTTTTAATAATGTTTGTCAATTTACGATTTTTTGTAGCTTAGAAGATTCTTAAAATAAGTTTCTTTTATGAACATATGAACACTTTTCCAGATTTTTAGTTGCGAGTTCACTTTCTGATCTTATGACGGCTAAATAAGATTTAAGTTTACTGAAGATGCCTTTTTTTTAAACTTTCAGCTGCAGAACTCTTGAAGCTTAGATGATGATTTGTTGACTCTACACACAAAAGATGAAATATTTTTAAGATTTTCAGTTTCAAAGGAGTTTTGCTTAGATGATGCTTAATTATGAGACGTTGAGATGATGCGTTTTTTTTACTCAAGATATCTTATTTTTTCTTTTAATTCCTTTGTCAGATCTCTTGAAGCTTAGATGATGATTTAATAACTCTACATATAACCGATGCAGTATATTTTTCAGAATTTTAAATTCGAGTATATTTTTAAGAATTCCAATTTTAAGTTGTTTCTTTAATTAGATGATGGCGAAATGATTTTCATATGAGTTTAACCAAAAATGCCTGCTTTTAAGTTTGCTTTTTGAGATTATTAGCTGTTTATGGTTAGATGATGCTCAAGCATTGGCTATTTATTTGAAAATTTTTAAACTTTTGATCAGATAACAGGCAAGTGACATTAGGAAAATGCTTAAATGGTTTATTCTCAAGATGTGCCTTTAAAAGTGGTACATCCAATGAGTTTACAATCAGATAACGTACAAAAAATTGAATTTTTTGAATTTTACATGATTTTTTGATCAAATAACAGCCAAGTGACATTAAGACGCTTAGATAATCTATTCTCAAGATGTTTATTTAAAAGTGGTATGTCT
The DNA here is from genome assembly GCA_037043745.1 of Chymomyza amoena. Taxonomy (NCBI): domain Eukaryota; kingdom Metazoa; phylum Arthropoda; class Insecta; order Diptera; family Drosophilidae; genus Chymomyza; species Chymomyza amoena. The sequence goes on from JBAMAX010001587.1 coordinate 117,405, forward strand.
ATAAGACGTTCACAAAAATCCCAATTTTTTTTGTTTTAAGTGATTTATTGATCAGATAATAGTCAGATAATTCTCAAGATGTTTATTTAAAAGTGGTATATCTAATAATTTTACATTCAGATGACGTTCAGATTAATTCTTAAAGTTTTAATGTTAAATAATTTTCTGAGCAGATTATAAAAAGTAATGCTAAGTTGATGCTTGGATGATCTATTCTCTAGATTTTTATAATGAGTTTACATTCAGATGACGTTCAGATAAATTCGTAGAATCTTTAATTTCAAATGCTTTTTTGATCAGATATCAGCCAAGTGATGATGCTTAGATGATCTATTCTCAAGACGTCTTATTTAAAATGGTATATCTAATGAATTTACATTCAGATGACGTTCAGATTAATTCTAAAAGTTTTAATGCTAAATCATTTTTTGAGCAGATTATAAAAAGTAATGCTAAGTTGATGCTTGGATGATCTATTCTCTAGATTTTTATAATGAGATTTTATTTAGATGATGTTCAGATAAATGTTAAAATTATTAATTTCAAATGATTTTTTAATCAGATAACAGTCAAGTGACGTTAAGATAATGCTTAGATGATCTATTCTCAAGATATTTATTTAAATAGGTATACCCCATTCTAATGAGTTTACCTACAGATAACGTTCAGATAAATTCTAGATAAAGCTGAGATAACGCTTAAACTATTTACTAGCTGAGTTGATGAGCAAGATGATGCTCAAATGTTGCAAAAATTGTTGGCATGATTAGCCGCCTTATAGTTTATTTTCAAATTTATAGCCTGCCACTAATTTTTTTCAGTGTACATTTATCTACATGTGTCTGTGTGTGAGTCTCAGCTTAGTTGAATTGAGTGGCAACTAGCTTTATTAGGCGTTGTGGTTGGCATGGCCTAATGCCTTTACCTCTGCCCTTACAAAATCCTTGCTTTACATTGCATGTAAGGCCTGCTGACAAAGGCTTACAAACAAAAGATACACACATACACAACTAGCTACACACATGTACACAAACACATGCATAGGGCTAAACACATACATGTATAAGCAAGCTGTTGTCGGTCTGCTGAGCTTTGCTTCCATTAGCCATAATGCATACTCCATTGGGCTGCCATTGTTGAGCAATTTTTTTTTTTATTTGTTTTTTTTTTTATGCAATCGAGTCTGCTGTATATGTGAGGCGGGAAAAGTGGGCAAGGCGCAAAAGCTATAGGTAAACGAGAAGTGCATGCAACTTGTTGTTGCAACATAAGCTTGTGTGAGTGTGTGTGTGTTGGAGGCAGCAAGTGAAAGTTGATGACAACTTGCATAAGACACACTTGCATGCAACGTATCTTCGTGTGTGTGTGTTGGTGTGGCATGCCACTGTGGCAATGTGTGGCACTGCATGCATTTTTAATACGCAACCAACGACGGTATTTTCTGTGCTTCAGCTACACAAAGGCATTTTGTTATGGCGGCTGGCCGTATGAATTTTTTAACTCATACGCAGCGTCTGGCAAATCATTTTTATTTTTGTTTGCTGCATTTCATTTTTGCGCAATATTACTTGCACAAGCAAATAGCTGCAACTCTGCAACAACTGCAACAACTGCAACAACACTGAACACAAACTGCCAGTGTTGCATATTTCAATTATCAGCAGTTACAAATGAATTTTTCGAAGTCTTGCAACTGAGCGAAATGCGTTTTGACTTTTGTAGATGAAAGTTTTAATACTCTTGCGGCTGTTTTAAAGCATATGTAGGACAAAGCTGAAGTGGAGTTCTCGTTTGAAAAAAGTTTTATGGCTAAAAAAGTTGTTAAAGTGTTTGAGGTAGTATGTAGAACTTCGAAACAATGATCTATTGGTAGAAAAAATCTCTCTCTAGCCGCTTAAAACTAAGCAACATGGCAAGTTGCATAAAGTTAAATTTAACATATCCGACAAAACGTTTAGAAGTTGGAGCCACTTGAAAGTTGTTGGAGGTATGGGTTAGGAGTTGTGCTTACATGCGAAGGATTGGTATAGAATGTGCTTTAATAAAAAATTTAAATTACAGTAAAATTTGAAACCTTTAAAATATTCTTCGAAAATTACTAAAAAACCAGCTGACTTTTGAGATAATGTATATACCCAAAATATACCCAAAACTATTATTATATATTAAGCCAAGAAAATAGCAGCAAGGCTTTCTGAAATCGAAGTGCCTAGAGACAATGAATAAAGTTATTTTCGATGTTTGTTCCTTAGGACTCAACGTATATTTGATTTTTTTGCCGATGATTATATCAAAAAGCTATATTCTGTGCCAGTAAGTAGCTGACTTCACGAAATCGAAGTAGTGACAAACAATAAAGTTATTTTCTAGGAGTGTTTTTTAGGATCCTACGTATACTTGATTTGTTCGTGGAGAATGAAAACAACAAATTTTAAGCTTTTCCAGATTTCTGCTTAGCAAAGACTGTTGACCTAGAAAAAAATGATTATCCTGATTTTGAAAATTTGTTGGGTCTTTTTTTTTGGAGCCTAAATGTTGAAGATAGAGTGAGAAAAGCGGCGGAATTTACACAGCGATAGCAAGGCCAATCCTAACCTACGGAGTTCTGGTATAGTGGCCGGCACTTAACAAAAATAGTGCAGTGAAATGCATGAATTCCATTCAGAAGGACCCCACAGCTGCATTAAACACCATGATGCATCCAATGCCAATAGACCTATACCTGAATCGGACTGAAGGCTAAGTGAATTTAAAGATCTAGCCATAAGTTCTAGAGGACACTCGACTATTTTGCGCCAATATTCGCAAATTCCTAGAACCACCGACTTTTCTTTCTCAATGGAGTTATTCTTAGACAAACCGTTCAGTGCAAGTTTCCCATCTCGTGAAGACTGGGACAATGGTATACTAGACTGCAATAGCAAGATTACCATTTTTACGGACGGATCCAAACTCAATGATCAAGTAGGAGGGGGTCTCTATTCGGAATCGTTGGGCATTAACAAATCCTTCCGATTACCACATCATTGTAGTGTTTTCTAAGCAGAAGTGATAGCTATAATTGAAAGTATTGTCATAATTCAGCATCTTGTTTTAACTGAAAGGGAAATTCTGATCTGTTCTGACAGTCAGGCTGCTTTAAAAGTACTACAGTCTCATCACAATAGATTGGGCGTGTCGCATTTTGACTACTGTAGAAACTATCAAGAGGCAGAAGAGAAGGAAATAGTGGAGCACCTCCTGTGTGGATGCATGGCACTATGTAGGAGGCGACTGAATACACTGGGCTCCGAAACCTTTGGGGACATTACTGAAATTGAAGAAATTAGAATAAATAAGATTAATTCGTTTATTAAATCGACAGGTTGGTTCAAAGAGGATACAGTAGAATAGAGGACTCAGGTGTGTCGGAATGGCAACTACTATGCGAATTTTGGCTCAAGCTGTCATACTGCAACTAATTAATTGGAAGATAATGAGAAAAATTTTTCTGCTCTTCTATTTCTGTTAAATTTTTAAATTTTCAACATTTTTTTGAACAATTTCTATTTAGGAATTTTGTAAGTGAGCCTAACGATGGCCCTTCCTGGGCAATTCCAAAAAATCGATACATCGAAAATAAAATTTTTTTTATCGAAAATTAGGTGAAACCATTTCAAGGATACTAAGCGAATGATATCTCATAAAAAAACGTTGGGACAGTAAAAAACAAAATAATTCTTACTGTCGTAACCATACTTTTTTTTGTTAATATTTCTACAATTGAATTTTTGATGGCCCCAGCCTGTATCGCCAGAAAAATCAATGGAAAACTTGATTAAAAAATAACTTTTTTTGATATATTCTTAATCTTCATTTTTTTTTTTAATTCTATTAAAGAATTTTGTAAGTACATCTAAACAAACGATATCTTTAGCTGTATGAAAAAATTTGTTTATTTCTATATATCAGTGTATTTTTATTTTATTAAAATCCCAAGTAATTTTGCATGTGAAGCTTAACTAACGATGGCTCAAGCTATTGTACTGAAAAAAATCGATGGTAGGTTCCATCGATATATATAGATATATACATAGATATATTTTCTTTTATACTTTAAATTTATAAATTTTTTTATTCTGACAAAGAATTTTACAAGTGCATCTGATTGATTTTAAATATATTGTTATTTTTTTTTTTTCAAATATTTATTTATTGGCAATCAACCAATAAAATCAAATGGTTATTATCCAGTATTAATATAAAAAAAGCTGCACACTAAATATAATTTAATATGTGATAGACAAATGATTTAACAATTTATTTTTATTTTCTACATTTGTCAAAGATTTGTTAAATTTTTTTTAATATTAACGAAAAATTTCTAGTAACCAATTTTGTGATATCTGTAGCATTAATTAAATTTTTACTCACTGAATTTGAATTTGTATTAATCCTTTGTGGGATTAATATTTCTATTCGTTCAAGTTCTAAACGATTTAAAAGTATTTTTTTTCTGAATTTTTAAAAGTTTTTAAATGTTTTTTTTTTGTTTAATTTTACGAAAAATTTCTACTGCTCAATTTTATCCCTGCAGTGAAGCGAACGATATCTGTAGAATTAATTAATTTCTTACCTGCTGGAATTGTTACTTCCATTACTTATAAGGTTAACTCTTAATTCAAATAAATTTTCCAATTTAATTTTGCCAAAAATCAAAAACAGAAAAGAGTCATAAAAAATTTGGACAACTATCTAACTTGCTAATGTCTACAATCAATTCATTATTTTGTATTAGAATTCGATTAAAAAGTATTTAAAGTGATTGACATTTTTATTGACATGAAAAAAGAAATTTCGGTATAGAAATAATTTAAAATGGTTTTGACAAGTCCAATTTATTTTAGAGTTTGAATTCAATATATTTTAGGTCATTGATATTGCTACTGATGCAAAGTTCTGCAACAATTTGAGTGCTTATGGGGTCAGTTAATGGCTTTTACGGAATTGTTTCCCAAAATTTTTCAAGTTTTTGATAACTTCTCAATTGGGATTACCCAAAATGCATTTTTGTATACTTATGCTTAATAATTTCCAGGCTCTTTATAGTTTTAGTATCTTAATTCTTAGTTAGCAATCGCTTTTAAAAAAAAACAATCTCAGCTTATTTAAATTCACTTGAAAATAACCTAACTAGCTTTACACTCCGCTTAATCCACTTCCTGACAAAGTTAATATACCCTAACTGAGTGCAAAAGTTAAAAAAAAAAAACATTGTTTGTGCTTTTGTTTAGCCACCACTCACAACTGACTGGCTGGCTCCAACGGGGCGTATGCGTTATAACATAAATTTCAATTAAAATAGTTTCAGCAAAACAAAAAAAAAAGTAAAAGAGAGTAAAAGGGTGAAAAAGGATGCAAAAGGAATTGAAATTGAAATGAAATTGAAGCGCTGAAATGTAAGTTGAAACAAAGCGCCAAAGTGCGCTCAACTCGAGCGAGTTGCCAGAAAAATTTTTTATATAAATATAAATAAAGTTTAAGTTGAAGTTGTTTGTCAGAATATGAGAACAGCTGTTTGCTTTAAATGAATTTTCATTAAGCATGGAAGCCGCTCTCTTTGGCGCTCTCGGGTCACCTGGGGCTCTTTTAAGCTCCACACATACATACATACTCGTCAGCTTTTTTGTTTAATTTCTTATTTTACTTTTGCGCATTGAAGAATTTATCTTGGTTTGTGCTGCTTGCCCTGCTTGCCCTCGCTCCCAGCTCCCAAGCAGTACATCATCTCTCTGTGCGTTCTCCGCCTTAACATCATCTTTTGTGCTCTCTTGCTTCGGCAAGTTTCAATGTGCCCCACATTGTTGTGCAGTGGGCCGCAGCTGGCCTGCCATTAAATCAACAATACCTCATGCATGCACGCATACATTTATGCATTGTATATAAGTGTAAGTGTGTGTGTGTGTATCTGTGTGTGTGTGCGTGTTTTATGCCATTGTATGATTTTTCATTTCGAGCTGATAGCTAAGAGCAGGGGTCGGGGTCGTCCCTTGTCCTGTCCCTTCTATATAGAATCTCTCGTATCCTTGCTGTCTAACCTGACATATTTTGTATGTTATTTGTTCGCATTGCAAGTGAAATCCTACTTATTGTTATTGCCTTGTGTGTGCCTTTTCAAGCGCTCTTCTTCTTTATTTGCTGCCGCCCCCAAAGCATCCTGGTTCCTGGCCCACCCCAGCCAGTACATTTCAATTTAGTTTTTATGCTTCGTTGATTGTTGCACATTTCTTGCAACCAACTAGAACTTTAAATACTCAAAAATGGCAAACGTAGGCAATGTCCTTGTCTACAATTACAAGAGGGTCGGAAGTAGCTAAAGGCAGGAACTAAGCGAGACTGTGTACAATTTTTGGGGCGCCCTGTGAAGCTTTAATCCGCACCTGTCCTATGCAATATAGACTAAATTTTCATAACGAACTTTGCACTGCATATTCTATGAAGCAGCATAATTAAATATGGGAATAAATGATTTAAAAACAAAAAATTCAAACCAATTACTACCATAACAAACAAAACTAATTTTAAATAAAAAATCTTAAATTCTCGGAAAATATTGTTATTTTTATTTGCATACATTTTATATTTTTAAAGTTCATGTGTTGAACGTTGCTCGATCGATACCTGAGGCTGATACTAAGTAACCGAGTTGTTTCAAACTATTGGGCGCCCTACAAAGCTCTAATCCGCACCTGTCCTATGCAATATTGACTAAATTTTCCTAACAAAATTTACACTGCATATTCTATGAAGCTGCATAATTAAATATGAGCATAAATGATGTATAAAAAAATACAAGCCACAACAAACAAAACTAATTTTAAATAAAATAACTTAAATTCTCGGAAAATGTTGTTATAATTTAAAAGCTCATAGGAACCTGCAATCGATACCTTCTGCTGCTCTCCATTTTGGTATAAACAACTTATGGTCTACCACACCTCCTGCCTCCTGCCAGCTTCACAAATCTATAATACCCTTGAGCCTATATACAGTGCATAAAAAACGCTCGCAAAACCACAGAGTTATCCTTTCGTTTGCAGCAATTTTTTAGTGTGACCAGGCGCTTTTCAGTTGCAGCGCCTGCGGTTGTCACTTTGTTGTAGCAAACTGTCATTTTATGGCAGTGCGGGGGGAGCTCCCTGCTACGGCAGTTTTTACGTATAGCCAAAGGGATTTTTTGCTTGGGGCATTTTTATGGCGTCATCAAAAGAGCAGAATAAAGCATTTTCAGCGTTAACAGAAAGGATATGAGTACGTGCATAGACATGTTTTTTTTTTGGTATTATTTTCGCTATTAAATAGCAAGCTAAAAAAGGACAACAAATTTTTTTACTTTGTTGCTTTTAAATTGCCTAAAATTTAAACTTTTCGAAGGGTAGGCTAACTTTATTTTGTCTTCAAATAAAGAAAATTATTTCCTTTTCATTATATATTTTATATTATTTGAAGTCAATACATAAAAAACATTGTTTGTAAAAAAAAAACTGCTGCATAACCTGACCAATCCATGCAGTTTTCTACAATAATCCAATAATACAATAATAATTCTACAATTATCGCTTAATATATCCTTCAAAATGAAGGAGTTTCGTGTGGGCGCAAATTCATTTGAGCTCATGGGTGTGGCTGCCACATGTAGCACGCCACCGAAACTGCTGCAGCTGCGACGGGTTCGCTCATTAGCAGCATTACTGGCATCAGTGGCGAACGTTGAGCTGCAGCCGGAGGTGCTGGCTGCAGCTACGGCTGTCTCCGACGGACCGCTGACAGTCATGTTAAGCAGATTGTGATTCCTGCTCCAGAAACTGCACAAAGGCTTGTACGAGATTGTCCTTGCTACCGGCTTGACCTGGCGTGCCAGCGCCACGGCCGAGTAGGGAGCTTAGCCTGCTGATCTGCGGCTTATTGATACCACTTTGTCGGCCAGCACGAATGATATCATGCGTAGCACCTGCTGCTTATCGCCATCATATCCACTTATCACATATCCAATGAGCAGACTCAAAATTAGACTCTTGTCAATCTTATCCGCTTGACTGGACTCGCTGCTGTTGCATTTCTATTGAATATTGAGCTTGAGTTTCGTGTGGGCGCAGATTCATTTGAGCTCATGGGTGTGGCTGCCACATGTAGCATGCCACCGAAACTGCTGCAGCTGCGACGGGTTCGCTCATCAGCAGGATGGCTGGCATCAGTGGCGGACGTTAAGCTGTAGCCGGAGGCGCTGGAGCTGCTGTCTCCGACGGATCACTGGCAGTCAGGGGGGTTGCTGTATCTGTTCCTGCTCCACAAACTGCACAAAAGCTTGTACGAGATTGTCCTTGCTACCGGCTTGACCTGGCGTGCCAGCGCCACCGCCAAGTTGGGAGCTTAGCCAGCTGATCTGCGGCTTATTGAGACCACTTTGTCGGCCAGCACGATTGATATCATGCGCAGCACCTGCTGCTTATCGCCATCATATCCACTTACCACATATCCAATGAGCAGACTCATAATTAGGCTCTTGTCAATCTTATCCGCTTGACTGGACTCGCTGCTGTTCCATTTCTACGCCAACTGTGCATTTTGCTCCTTCAAAGCGTCCACAGGAGTAAGAATAATATTGGAATTAGTAATTAGCTGGAAACAATTGACTACGGATGATAGAAATCTTAGGAACGGTCAAAACCTATGGCTTACAGAGTAAACGATGATTTTCGCGTGCGTTTTATTGCGCGATTAATGCGCGTTTTTCATGCGGTTTGTGCGTTGTCAAAATCGCACACCAGAACTCAGCCGCACAGGCGCTGTGGAAGGAGCTGGAACTTTCCCGGTAGTAGTTCCTTAGTCATTTGAAGGATAAAACGAAAAAAAAAAATTATATATTTTATGTATCTTCCTAAGCTGGACTTTAAAAAAAAAATGTCAAAAATATAAATTGGAAATTATTCTGCTGAAATTATATAAAAGTGCTACTAGATACACGCCTAAATTTTATTGACTATCGATTTATAGCAATGAGAAATATGAAAAAACTCAGCCAATTCATGCTTTTTACTTTTAAGCATGAATCTAGCTTCGCTCGTTTTTAACCCCCGACGCAAAAAAAGGGGTGTTATAAGTTTGACGTGTCTGTCTGTCTGTTTGTCTGTCTGTCTGTTTGTCTGTTTGTCTGTCTGTCTATGGCATCGTAGCTCCCGAACGCATGCAGTGATTTCAATTTAGTTTTTTTGTATTAAAGGTGACTTATGTCCGAGTGTTGTTAGACATGTTTGATGAAAATCGGTTGAGCCGTTTAAAAGTTGTGGGGAGTGAAAGTGGGGAGAAAAACATCAACTTTGTCCGATTGGCTTAAAATTTGGTCCTATTGTAGCTGACGACGTCACTGATTCGAATCTGAGGTTATTTTGGCTCTATCTCTTCTCGTTTAGAAGTAATGGCCATTTGAAGTTAAAAACATCAACTTTTTCCGATTGGCTTAAAATTTGGTCCTATTGTAGCTGACGACGCCACTGATTCGAATCTGAGGTTATTTTTAACCCCCGACGCAAAAAAAGGGTGTTATAAGTTTGACGTGTCTGTCTGTCTGTCTATGGCATCGTAGCTCCCGAACGCATGCAGTGATTTCAATTTAGTTTTTTTTTGTATTAAAGGTGACTTATGTCCGAGTGTTGTTAGACATGTTTGATGAAAATCGGTTGAGCCGTTTAAAAGTTGTGGGGAGTGAAAGTGGGGAGAAAAACATCAACTTTGTCCGATTGGCTTAAAAATTGGTCCTATTGTAACTGACGACGTCACTGCTTCGAATCTGAGGTTATTTTTGCTCTATCTCTTCTCGTTTAGAAGTAATGGCCATTTGAAGTTAAAAACATCAACTTTTTCCGATTGGCTTAAAATTTGGTCCTATTGTAGCTGACGACGCCACTGATTCGAATCTGAGGTTATTTTTAACCCCCGACGCAAAAAAAGGGTGTTATAAGTTTGACGTGTCTGTCTGTCGTCTATGGCATCGTAGCTCCCGAACGCATGCAGTGATTTCAATTTAGTTTTTTTTTGTATTAAAGGTGACTTATGTCCGAGTGTTGTTAGACATGTTTGATGAAAATCGGTTGAGCCGTTTAAAAGTTGTGGGAGTGAAAGTGGGGAGAAAAACATCAACTTTGTCCGATTGGCTTAAAAATTGGTCCTATTGTAATTGACGACGTCACTGCTTCGAATCTGAGGTTATTTTTGCTCTATCTCTTCTCGTTTAGAAGTTATGGCCATTTGAAGTTAAAAACATCAACTTTGTCCGATTGGCTTAAAGTTTGTCTGTCTGTCTGTCTGTCTGTCTGTGGCATCATAACTCCCGAACGCATGCAGTGATTTCAATTTAGTTTTTTTTTGTATTAAAGGTGACTTATGTCCGAGTGTTGTTAGACATGTTTGATGAAAATCGGTTGAGCCGTTTAAAAGTTGTGGGGAGTGAAAGTGGGGAGAATGCGTAAAAAAAGCAAACGAGCTTGACCTTAAATGTAATCTATACCTTAACAAGAATCTAAATTATAGTAAGTATATTTTAATATAATAAAGTCTAACTTAACCTAACGTACCTATAAAAAGTATGAAATAAAAAATTAAATTAAAAATTTAAAAAACCCCCGAACTTAAGTAATTTTCATTTAAAAAGTAAAAAATAATAAAAGAAACTTAATGTTAAAGTACTTAAGAATCTATTAATAATTCTAAAAAATACGTCGCGTTGGGGGACCGCTCCTAACAATTTAAATACAAATAGTCTAATTAAGCAAGAAAGATTAACTTAAAAAAAAAAATTAAGAAAATACTTCAAAAACTTTCATAGAATTACTTCAAAAAATTTGCATGTAAGACCGTCAACGACGTCTGCCCTCGCGTGTCCCCCAACGCGACGTATTTTTTTAGAATTATTAATAGATTCTTAAGTACTTTAACATTAAGTTTCTTTTATTATTTTTTACTTTTTAAATGAAAATTACTTAAGTTCGGGGTTTTTTAAATTTTTAATTTAATTTTTTTATATTTATCAAAAAAAGAGAGTTTGAAATATTAAGCAAAAAATCGATGACCAATATTGTCTTAAAAACCGCACTGAGGAGAAATATATTAATTTTGAAACTATAAAAAACAAATGTTTTAAGCTTAAAGTTGTATTTCTCAGTTTTAAAATTTAATTTAATAATTTATGCTTAATTTTTAAATTGTTTTCAAGTGCATAATCTTAGTGGCTTAGGAAATATGGTTTAACAAAGATAAGCCCACTTAAATATTCAGATATAAATAACTCCATAAAAATTTTAAATTGGGGTAATTCAATGAAACATTAAAACCCCGCATATTGATCCAGGCCGTGAGCTAGCTTCTTGCTTACATATTCAACAATAAAAAAAGAGTTAACAATAAAAAAAAAATAAAAAATTTGCCAAAATTACCTTATAAACCGCAAAAATTTTCAAATTAAAAAAAAAAAAAACTTGCTTAATTCAATCTTTCTTTTCTCAGGATAAAAATATTTTATTTAGTAATTTATCCTTAATTTTTTTTAACTGGCACAGCTAAGGACCAGTGCTAAGGAGTGCTAGGCTGCACTCTCTTGTGTGGCCAGCCAGTGTAACCTAACCTAACCTTATCCTTGATTTAAAAATTTATTTCAAATACATATGTAATCTTAGCAGCTCAAAAGGTATGATTTTACAAAGATAAGCCCATTTATAATTTTTTTTTTTACAATAATTCCATTTAAAATCTAAATTTTCATTTCTTTACTATCAGAAATGACGTAAAAACGCATTCAAGGAGCTTTCTTTCCATCCCTTAATCTTTTATTTTATTATAAAAACTAATTTTCTTATATAAGGAGAAAGCCTTCTAAAACTTTTAGGCCAAGTTAAGATTTTTTTATAATATCTTTAGCATATGGCATTTTTTGGCGGAAATTTTTTTCGTATTCATTTTAAATAAGCCAAGTTAGGCTTCAGTATGAAAGCGATGCCTTTTTGTAACCGAAGTTTACCCCCAAAAAAGTTAAATGCTCTGTAAATTTTTTGAAGTATGTAAGTCCTTTATGAAAGCTTTTGACTGCAAGTTTTTTCTACATATTATAAATAAGCCAAGTTAGGCTCAGTAAGAGAGTGGTACCTTTTGTAACCGATGCTTACCCCAAACATTTTGAAAAAAATCCTTCAAGAAAGCTTTTGACTGATATTTTTGTTAGAATAATCAATAGGCTTTGAAAACAATTCGAAGATGGAACAGCCAATTTTAATCCAAAACAACATTTTTTATATTTTAGAAATTATTCTGAAAACGTTTGATGCTGATTTTTATTCTAGAAATTTCAAATAAGTTCCTTATCTCGCTCAAAATGTTGTTTAATGTGGTGCAATTAATTTCATAAACGCAATGTTGGACCATAACCTTTTATACGTATCTGTGGATTGGCAATAAGAAATATATATATAAAAAAAGAGAAAAATCAAATCAAATAAATTGTTTCAGCTTCGAAAAGAGAGCTTTATATCTTTTTGCCAAATTTAAACCCAAAATCATTACTTAAACTTCCAGTATTTTTTTTTAGAAAATCAAACTTAAAAAATGTTGGCGAACGAGTTGGTATATGAATGCCAAACCCAATGTTCCAACGATTTCGGGACGTCCCGGATTAAGAGTCACATTTTGGCCTCAATTTTTTGTAAAACATCAAAAATTCTTCAACTGTATGCGAATCAATGATAGTAGCCCAATTAAAATAACAATAATCCCGACTTAAATCAAACATAAAATTTTAATTAAGATAGCTTAAATTTACTTTACATTTTTATGGTGTTAATTAAAAAAATAAAATCACTTAAAATATATAAATAAACAAATAAAAATGCAATGAATTTCAAAGCTGCAACATAAATATAAAATGAAATAAAATAAAATAAGATAAAAATGTGGCCTAATTTATGCATGAAAATCGATTAAATAAAAAATGTGTTTTATGTAAAGCCCACGATGATGTATTTGTCTGTGCTGCTGCTGCTGTGTTGCATGCAACATGCAATATATTGTACAATATGCCATTCAATATTAATAGCGACGCCGTAAAGTATGCAGCAATATTTGCCACAAGCAAAGCTTGCTCATATTTGCAGTATACACTTATACATATACATAGATATATATGCTTACATATATTTGTATGCATTTGTATGTGTGTGTGTGTGTGTGTTGGTGCGTTTATATGGTATATGGAAAATTCCAACAAAGTGCGGTCATTTTAATAACGAAAAACATCAGCTCTTTATGCGCTTGTCGCTGCTTTTGTTGTTTCTGTGTTTCTCTACTTGTGTTGTTGTCGTTGCTTATTTTACTTGTTTTTCTTTTTTATTTTACGACTTTCGTTTACTCTCTTCTCTTCTTTCTGCACTTTATCACTCTTTCCGCCTGCGCCGCCGCTGCTGCAAAAGTTTTTCAATATGCGAGAGTAGTTTTATGTTTTAGTTGCTCTATTCTTTCAATCCGTATTTTTTGTTGTTTTTTTTTTCATTTCACTTTGTTTTTCATTCACAGTCATTCTTGGGGGAATTGCGCGCGGTTGGTGCGGCGGGGGAATGTCTTTTTGTCTAAATGTTAATTGCTCAGCTTAGAACTGAGCACGTTTTGGCTAATTATAACAATTTCAATTGACTGATTGCATTATATTTTTGCGCTAATTAATTTTTGAATACAAATTTTGATTAGTTGTTTTGAAAATGAATGTTTCGATTGTTTCGATAGAGCATTTGTTGGATCATTAAGCGCTAAATGTTTTGGATTTATGGCAAAATAACTATAAACAAGAGAAAGCAAAAATTTATAGATTTTTTTGCTGCGCTTGTAATTCACAAGCGGTTAAAGCATTTGTTTGTATTAAGGCGCGGTTAGGTTAGTTTTGTATGCATTTGGATTTTAATTCTTAGTTCGTAATTTTTAATTTTAATTTTTAACAGTTTTAAACATGTAATATTTAATTGCAAGTGGGTACATTGTTGACTATAATGAATTTTTTTGTTAAGTTAGCCATTTTTCTTTTGAACTATGCTTGTAATTCACAAGTGGTTGAGGCATTAAATTTTGCGCAAACTAAATGACAAGAAGTTTTTTCAACCATTTTATTTGTTGGCTATGCTTGAAATTCGCAGCTGCTTTAAGCTTTTAATCTTTAATAACTTGCTGGACAACAAAAATTTTAAAGTGTTGCAAGTTTATCCCGAGTTTACAAGTATTATGTCCTGTGCTGAGTAGCGTGATTGCTGCGCTGCGACTCCTGGGAGTTAGTAAACTTTTATAGCTCCCAACTAGGTTGGAAAGTCAACGCGAATTTACAAGTGCAGAAAAATGGTTCAAATTTTACTATAAGAAATAGTGAATAATTTTTATGAAACTGCAGGATTCCTGGATTTCCTAATGATTGGTAGCTGCAAATGCTTAATTTTTTCTTTCCTGAGGTCTGGACTATTGATTGATCTACAGCTTTCATAGCTCCTGACTAGAATGCAAAGTCAAAGCGAATTTACAAGCGCAGAAAAATGGTTCAAATTTTACCGTAAGAAATAGTGAATCAATTTTAATGAATTTTCAAGATTCCAGGATTTTCTTATGATTTATAGATGTTATTTATAATGTTTAATATTTTCTTTGCTGAGGTCTGGACTATAAAATGATCAAGTCCGTAAGACACTCATTTGAGTATTAGACGTATTTGTTTCTCTCGTCCTACAGCTGTAAGGCTATTAATAATAAAGGTTTGAGACTATAAGGTGAGGATACATGATCTGGTATAGGGATGGGAATAAGGATATGGGATATGGGATAAGGGATAAGCGATAAGCGATAAGGGATAAGGGATAAGCTGTAAGGCTATTAATAATAATGGTTTGAGACTATAAGGTGAGGATACATGATCTGGTATAGGGATGGGAATAAGGATATGGGATATGGGATAAGGGATAAGGGATCCACTACTGCTTAACTGCTCTGAAATAATTTTTTCCATTGTGGCTTAAACACTTACTTTAAAAATAACTTCATCTTTGAAAACCATTGACAATTAGTATCATCATTCTAAAAGATTTTCCTTTCATTTTTCCAAACTAACAAAGCTTCGCATTTTTTTCCCCCAACATTCAAACTCATGATTCCTGGATTTCTTCATGAGTTATAGCTGCTAATGCTTAATTTTTTCATTTCTGGTGTTTGGACTGTAGAATAATCCAGTCAGTAAAACACTCATTTCAGCATCAACCGAGAAATTCGAGACTATAAGTTGCGGATTCATGATCTATGATAGGGATAACGACAGGGATAGAGGGATAGAGGGATGGTATAGGGATGGTATAGGGATGGTATAGGGATGGTATAGGGATGGTAGAGGGATAGAGGGATAGAGGGAGAGAGGGATAGATGGATAGATGGATAGAGGGATAGAGGGATAGAGGGATAGAGGGATAGAGGGATAGAGGGATAGAGGGATAGAGGGATAGAGGGATAGAGGGATAGAGGGATAGAGGGATAGAGGGATAGAGAGATAGAGGGATATAGAGATTGAGGGATAGAGGGATAGTGAGATAGATAGTGGGATAGTGGGATGGAGGGATAGGGAGATAGAGAAATAGAGAAATAGAGAAATAGAGAAATAGAGAGATAGAGAGATAGAGAGATAGAGAGATAGAGAGATAGAGAGTAAGAGAGATAGAGAGATAGAGAGATAGAGAGATAGAGAGATAGAGAGATAGAGAGATAGAGAGATAGAGAGATAGAGAGATAGAGAGATAGAGAGATAGAGAGATAGAGAGATAGAGAGATAGAGAGATAGAGAGATAGAGAGATAGAGAGATAGAGAGATAGAGAGATAGAGAGATAGAGAGATAGAGAGATAGAGAGATAGAGAGATAGAGAGATAGAGAGATAGAGGGATTGAGGGATTGAGCGATAGAGGGATATAGGGATTGAGGGATTGAGCGATAGAGGGATATAGGGATTGAGGGATTGAGCGATTGAGGGATTGAGGTATAGGGATCCGGATCCCGACCCGGATTTACTACTGCTTAACTGCTCCTGAAATCATTTTTGCCATTGTGGCTTACACACTAGCTTTACAAATTACTTTATTATTGAAAACCCTTGACAATATGATGCACATTTCCTAAAGGTTTTCCTTAAAACTTTCTAAACTTATAAAGTTTTCCTTTTTTCCACCCAATATTCAACTAATTTTCTTTTTCTCTTTTCCTAATTACAGGGTCAGTGCTCGGCTGGCACACTGCCCATGGCCTGGGTCGATGAGGGACCTGGCCCCCCAACGTGTCCGCGTTCTTGCGCCGAACAGCAGTCTACAATTAATTATAATAATAATAATAATTATAATAATATAAATAATAACGAGAGGCCAATGCCGCGGCAGTCAAACGATAATAAAGCCAAATATTTCATAAATGCAAATACATTTAACTATAAGTCGCATATGCGTGTAAGTGCAACAAATCTCTACAACAACAACAATAACTATAAAGCAGCAGCAGACAACAACAACAAACAATGTCAAAAGTGCGTCGCGATCTAAATACATACGAAACAACAAAAACAGCAACAACTGCGGCAGCTGCTACAACTGCTACAACAACAACAACGACAACAACAACTGCTGAAGAAACCACAACAAGCATAACAACAACAATGGACGGCAGCAGCAGCAGCGCCACCACCCAAGCAGAGGATGAGTCATCATCCTATTATAGCACCACCGCAGCCACCACCAATGACTTTGATGATGAGGATGACGAAGACGATGAACTAGTTGAGCAGGTCAGCAGCAGTGAACAGTCTGCCGAAGCTGCAGCTGATGATGTTGCATATGCCTCCTCCGCTGCCACGCCCCCTTATAGCCATTTGCGTGCCGAGCGCGCCCATGCAGACGAAGCCGTCGGACAACAACAGTGCCTTGATTACCTGGGCGATGCCCGCGAGACCAGTCCCCAGCATCTTTGCGGTCAGCATACCCCTGGACAGCTGATGGCGCGTCTGCGCACCCTGCGGCTACGCAATTGCTGCGAGCGGAGCGTGTTCAGTGCATTGCACACACTCGCCTTGAACGCGACACTCAGTGATCGGGAGGAGTGTGTGCGGGTGCTCAACGATCTGCTGGATGTGGACTCGCTGGCGAATCGCATCACCTGCGAGCTGGCCGAGATTCTGTTTCGTTTTGACTGCCGGCAGGTGTATTCGCTGATCAATCAGTGCGATGACTGCAAGGTGAGTAAAAGATTTTAGTATAGCAATTTTTTGTAAGGGGATGTGGGATGATGTATGCTCAAAAAAAAAAAGTGATTCCGAAATGTTTTTGAATCGAATTCAATTATTTCATGAAAGGTTATGTTGAAAATGTTAGAAAGCGTGTAATCGAGAAAATTACGAAATATGCAACTGCGAAAAAAAGTCTAAGATTCGGAAAATCAAATTCCGAAAATTTATTCGTTGTGTTGAAAAAATTTAAAAAAATCACAGCCGATACTATTTTCCTTCTTTTATATAATAAAAGTCTCAAATTCAGAAATTCAAATTTCAAAATTTACTTTAAAAAAATATCAAAAAATCACAGCCGAAAAATTTTGTTTTTTGGAAAGCCGAGCTCCGACAATTTAAGTAAAAAAAATTACAAAAATCACAGCCGATAATTTTTTCTTTCTATTAAAGAAAAATGGCTAAAATTCGGAAAGTCCATAATATTTATTATATGTTGGAAATTTTAGAAAGGCCGTAATCGGGAAAATTACATCCAGTGAAAAAAAAATCTTTAAGTTTGGAAAGTCAAACTCCAATAATTTATGAAGCGTGGAACTTATCATCGCTCCTTAAAAAATATTGGAAAATGACAGCCGATAATTTTTTCTTTGTATTATATAAAATAGTGTAAAATTCGGAAAGCCAAACATCGAAATTTTTTTTTTTTAAAAATATCGAAAAATCATAGCCGAGAATTTGTTCTTTGTATTACATAAAAAAGTACAAAATTAGAAAAGCCAAATTCGGAAAATTTATGTCAAAAACGTAGAAATAGTCGCCGATAAAAATTATTATTTTTTTGAAATACTAGAATGGGCGTCAGAAAAATTACAAAACCTGCGAAATAAAGTCTAAAATTCGGAAAGCCAAAATCCGAAGGCTTGTCAAGCATGACACTCTTCATCGTACTTTTTAAAAATATCGAAAAATCTCAGTCGACAAGTTTTCTTTCTATTATAGAAAAAATTCTAAAACTTGTAAAACCAAATTCCACAGAATTACTTTCAAAAATATCGAAAAAATCATAGCTGATTATTTTTTTTGTTTTTATTATTGTTTATAAGATAGCCTAAAATTGAGAAAATAACAAAAATTTATGTAAATAAATATCGAAAAATCTTAACCGATAATTTTTCTTCTTATTATATAAGAAATTCTTAAGTACGGGGGTCTCCGAAAATGTACTTTAAATATCGAATAATCACAGCCGATTTTTTTTCTATTTTATATAAAAAAGTCTATAAGTCGGAAAGCCAAATTCCAAAAAAAATATCGTTAAAAAATATCGAAAAATTAAAGTTGGCTATTTTGTTTTTATTATTGTATACCAAAAAGTCTAAAATTTGGAAAGCCAATTTTCGAAAATCTATGAAGCTATGCTAAATATATAATCATCGCATTAAAAAAGTATCGAAAAATTACATTCGATAATTTTTCTTTCTTTACATTAAAAATGTCTGAAGTTCGGAATTTAAATTAAAAAAATCTATAATAAATGTTATATTCATCGTTATTTAAAGAATTATCGAAATCGAATTAATTTTTAGCATATTTCACTAGGCTGCAATTAAATATTTAAATTGCACTTATAATAACAAATTTATATTTATAAAAAGATTTTGGCAGCTTTTCGTTTGAAAGTCGTACTTAATTGCTTAACTACTAGCAACTATCGATAACAGTCTCGTGGTATTCTATCGAAAAGTGCATCAATGTCTTTATTTTTTGGCGGTATCAAATTAACAGATTAGCAATATTTTTGGTCCTAGTTTTTTAAATACAATTTTTTATTATTGGCTTTCAAATGCTTTAAATTCCGGTATGAAGTTAATCGATAAATAAGCGCATGAAGTGATAGTTAAGTGAAGTTATCACAGTAAAATTTTAAACTTTACGAATTGATAATTTTTTGATGACTTGATTTATTAGCTATAGTTGCAGCTTATATTTGCATCAAATTATTGCTTTATTGAGCACTATCGATAACAGTCTAGTGACAGTCAATCGTAAAAAGCATTGATAGTTAGAGTTTTTGTTGCTATCAAATTAACAGATAAGCTTTATTTTAAGCACTTAATTTTATTTATAAATTTTTGTTACTAAATTTCGTCGTATATCGATAAATAAGCTTTAGTTTGACAGCTTGTCGATGTTACAATAGTACAAATTTATACTTTACGAGAAGGAAATATTTTGATGACTTCTGAATTTGCAGCAATAGTTATAGCTTATATTTGCGTCAAATTATAATGAAATATAATCATGAATAAATCGATAAAACCATCGATAGTATTTTTGCGATTATGTCACTTTTAAAGAGAGTTAACTTTATGACGGTACGTAATTTTTGAATTTTATATATAAAGTGCTACATTTCTTGTATTTTAAGACCAATTCGCCATGTAAAGGCTAATTAATTACGGCCATTAAGATAATCGATAATTATATGAGCGTGATAAACGCTGCGCTGGTGCAACTATTGTTAAATTTTAAACAATAAGTGAAAGCATTTTTATGGCATATTTTGGCACTTATTTTTGATACTAAAGGCTTACATAAATCGGATACATTTTTCATTACTATGCGCTTGGAAATGACAGTAAGAAGTAATTCAAATAATCGATAAATATGTGCTTGTTTGACAGTACATCGTTAAAAGCTGCGTTGCTGCAACTATTGTTAAATTTTAAACAATAATTGAAAGCATTTTTATGTAATTTTTTGGTACTCACTTTTGCTTTAAATGGCTGACATAAATCATCTATGACTTACATTACTATTCGATTGAATATGGCAGCAAAATAATCGATAAATCTGTACTTGTCTTGACAGTACATCGCTAAAAGCTGCGCAGCTGCAACTATTGTTTATTTTCAAACAGTCAACTTTGGTTTGCAAGTTCTTAAAAGTTCAACAATCTTTTTAGGGACAAATTTTTTAAAAAACTTTTAAAGTAATAGCCCTCAAATGTGAGGATATTGTAATAAATTTATTTCGGCTACTAAAAAGCTTTATATAATTCAAAATTGGCTTAAAACAAGTTTAGATTTGCTTCATATTTATACAAAATGCTGTAAATTTTGTATAAGCCATATAAACCCTTTATTTTTCGGCTCATTTAAATTCAGCGCGTTAACCCCGTTGGAAAATCCCAAGTCCCAATGACCGTACGCTATTAAGCCAAAACTGTGGGCCATCATCCAAAGGGTACTGGGCAAGAAGAAAAATGAAAACAAGCTTAAGCCGCAGCACGCAAAAGCCAGCGTTGTGCTCGCATCCAATTACACTTGCCCAGCTGCACACACACACAGATACACATACACACAGATACACAGCTACACACAACTACAGTTGCAAACAAACACTTGCGGACGTTGTCGCTGCGTGACATTTTTAGCTGCTCATTAATTATTGAAGTCTCTAACGGAGACAGACAGCAAGACACACTCACACACACACTCATACACATAGTACTTGAAAAATCCGCGCCAGCTTTATAACCCGTACCATATAGCCCATGTAGCCCGTAGCCCGTATAGCTCAGCCAGCCCGGCTGTCCAAGGTTTCATATTTCAACTTCTAATTATCAGCAGCGCACTACGCGGCACTGCAGCGCAATGTGTTGGTTAATTTGTGGCACTTAAGCTAGAGTTGGCAAAATCATCAGCAGCGGTGTTGGGAGGGGGCATTGGTGGCATGGGTTTGGGTTTTGGGGTTCGAGAGGGGTTAAAAAGGGCTGCGCAGATTTCATGTCTGTGCAAATATGCGTAGCATTTGATGATTCGCATTTAATGTTTATGCCACAGCAGCGGCAGCGCCAACAGCAGCAACGTAAAGTGCGGCATAGTATATGGCTTTGTTTATTAGCAAATTTTTGTGCCGCAGCCTGAAAGTAGGCAATGCATTTTTGTGTTGTACTAAATGGTGACTACTTTATGCACGAGGGTGGGCTGTAAAGAAATTGATAGGGTGAGGAGGTTGTTATTTGTTTTGTTGGCTCGCATTTGGTAAATGTTGAACAAATTTCCTGTCAATGCCTTAGACAGTTGTTTCATGATGTGTAGTAAGGGCGGGAGTTAAAATAAAAAACAAATGTTGGTGACTTGTTCTTTGTAATCAAGTGCAGTAAAACGAATTCTCCCATTTTTAAAAAGAAGATTAAATAAGGATATTAAATTTAGAGATATCGCTTAAACGCTTACCCACCGGGGGGATAGTTCATATCTATTTTTTCCCTCGTTTTATTCTTCAATATTTAATTTACATTTTTCTTTTAATTAAGGCCAATTGTTCTTTGTTGTACCCCTTTAAAATAAGAAATAAATAAATAAAAATTTTATTAAATGTTGCTTAGACCAGCACTTCTGAAATATTTGATAAATTGCCGGGGTCGTGGACGAAAGATTATCTTCCGTGTACCATGATATAAGAAAGTGATTCATCAACATTTGTATATAAGAAAAATATCTACTTGATTTTGCCTGTGTTTCTTCACAGTCGATCGACGTTTTATTTGGAGGCATTTTTAAGCAGTTCCATAAATAGGAAGTAAGAATCGACTCATGAACAGACCTAGGCGAGTTTATCAGCTAAGCAGTTTTTGACAATTATTTCATTATATCTGCTGGAAGAGAGCAGTTTACAGATACATTGTAATTGTACATTGTATGTCAGATTTGTGCCAAAAAGCTAGATTTAAAAAAATTCTGTTACATTCAATTTGCAAATACATTTGTTGATTTTTTTTTTATCAGATTAGGGCTTTCCAAATTTTATTTAGGATGCAGATAGTCCAGACAAAATGAAAAATTTCGTTTAATATGAAAATTAAAACCGCAAAATTACCAAAATGCTGGCATTTCCATAATTTGTATTGAATTACGCAAAAATATATAAATATTTTTTTTGATCAGATTAAGCTTGCGCAGATTTTATTTAAGATGTACCATATATAGTCAAAAAAAAAAAAATCTGTCGGACTTCAATTCTTTTGTTTTGGCCCCACGCTCCACCCGGAGTTAGAGGAACTTATATATATATATAGTCCAGAGCAAATGAAAAAAATTGTTAGTTTATTATAAATATTGAATCTGAGAAATTCCAAAAATACAGCCATAATAAATTTTTAAGTTTAAGCTTTGCAAACAAAAATACATATATTTTTTTTCTATTAAATTAAGCTTCCGCAGATTTTATTTGAGACACAGATTTTTCAGACCAAATGGAAAAAAAATTTAAGAGAAAAATGGTTCCTTTAATATAGAAATTTTTTTTTTTAGAGATACTGCTTATTTTATGTGCAATATAAAACGTGTTATATATAGGTAATCTTTTAAGTTTTTTTTGAGTTCAATGAAACACTTAAAAGAGACCATAATAGGCTAGCAAAATGGCTTCCTAATAAGAATCCCATAAAAGGCTCAAATAAAGAGATTTGTATATACTTTTCGTTTGAAAGTGGGGTCAAATTTAAATGCTTCAGATCTATCGATAACAGTCTAGTGAGAGTTTATCGTAAAAATAAAAATAATTTTTGGCGGTATAAAATTTTCAGATTTGCAGATTTGTTTTTTTGAATAAAATTTTGTATTATTAGTGTGCAAATGGAACTCAAATCCGGTTTAAAAATAATCCATAAATTAATTTTTGATTTGACAGTTCAGTGACTTTATCATGGTAAAATTTTAAACTTTACGAGAAAGTTATTTTTTGACGAATCGAAAATTGGTAGTTTCATATGCTGAAAATATTCAGTTTTTTTTTAGTTCCATGAAGAATTTAAAGAATAATTGGTTGGCAAAATGGCTTCCTAATAAGAATCCGATAAAATGCTCAAAAACAAAATATTTTTTGAAGCCTAATTTTAAAATAACATAAACATGAACTGATTCTCAAAGCTATCTTTAGCTAATATGGCTGGATTGACGATCAAAAATTAGAAAACTTTGATTCATAAAAATTTATTCATTTTGATTATTTGGATTACAAAATATACATAAAAATAAATAATAATTTAAAAATTATAGAGATACTGCTAATTTTTTGAGATTGTTGACTTATAATTTTATATGATGAAATTAAAAATATATTGTTTAAGTTCATTGAAACACTTAAAAGACATTGTTATCGGCCGGCTAAAAGGTTTCCTTATAAGATATCCCATAAAAGGATTAAAAAAATAAGTTTTGATTGCCTGATTCATATTGAACAATCTGCAGCTAACCAGGCTAGATTGGCGATAAAAAATGATAAAACTGCAATTCATTGAAAGTTTGTGCATTTTTTATTATTTTCAATATAAAATATATACGAGGGGCATTCAAAAAGGAAGTTTCCTAATTTTAAAATGAAGTACAAAACAATTGTTAGGTTACAAAATGAATATTTATTAATTATCTGACTCACTAACTATTTTTCTACATAGTCACCTTCGACTTGAATACATTTTTCGTATCTGTTATAGAGTTTATGCAAACCTTCTTTAAAAAAGACGTGTCCTGTTTTTTGGAGCCATAATTTGACAGATGTTTGGACTTCTTCGTTTGAAACAAAATGCAGCCCACTTGGTGCGAGATCCGGAGAGTAGGATGGGTGATCGAAAATTTCCCATTTGAATTTTTCCAATAAAGTTCACGTTTTTTGAGCAGAATGAGGCCGTGCATTATCATGAAAGAGTAAGATTTTTTTGGATAATTTTCCTGGACGTTTTCGTCTGATGGCATTTTTAAGCTTATTTAAAACTTCGCAGTAACGATCCGCATTGATTGTTGTACCAGGTTCCAAAAAATCAACCAACAAAAAAAAAAAAAAAACTCACAATTGGACACGTTTTGCAATGGTAGCTCCATGGTTGTTGTGTTTATACTGCTGAAAAAACTATTTTCGGTCACCAATACCAGTGCCGCTCTTATCGATAGACTCAACACTGATGTTGTGTTCAGTGCGAGGCCGCTAGATGGTGCACAAGAGAAATGCCAGACCAGGGAAACTTCCTTTTTGAATACCCCTCGTATATAGAATATACTCAGGCTAGACTGGGGAGAACAAAAATTAGAAACTGCCATTATATTATCATTATAAATTTATTTATTCAATAGCCTATATAAAAAAATACAAAATTTATTATTAGTAAGCGAAGGTTATCAGAGCAAAGTTGTCTATTATTTATATATTTAATAATATATTTTTTTATATATATTTTTCATATCAAACAAGTAATTACAAATAGTTACTTTATATAAAATGTTGAAAATTTTTCGACCACATTAAAATGTTATATTTTTCATTAATCCCAGCTTATTTGGATTGGATTCTTTTGCTTTACAACCCTATATCGCTGCTGGCTTGCTTCCTTCCATCTTCTGCCCATTACTTTACAACTCGCCCTCGCTAGCTAGGTACAGGCGCACCTAAAACAGCGTGGGGCATTAGTTGTTGTTGTTTTTGTTGTTGTTATTGTGTTTGTTGTGGCTGCTGTTAAGTAGGCGCTGCTGCCGCTGCCTCCGCTGCTGCTGCTGCAAAGTGAAGACAATAAGCACGCTAATGAGGGCAACGCTGTAAAGGAAAAGATTTGTATACAAAATACAAAAAAATAAAGAAAAAGAAAATGAAATGAAAGCAAAAAGTAGAAAGTAGAAAGCAAAAACAAGCAATGGCGTAAGGCAAGAAAAACACGTTGCTAAACGTGAATTGCGTTGATTAACAGAAACTTAAGACACACACACACAGTGACACACATACAGAGACACTTGTGCGTGGCCCCAAAAATAAAGACATATATATATATATAAGTGTATATGTATGTGTATATGCGCGTGCCACTAAATAGAAATTTAAATTTAAATTACGCATACGCCTGGTGGCACAGATTTAATGCCGCAGCAGCAGCTACAAAAACAACAACAACAACGCTTTAAACTACATTCTCTTAGCCATTTACAGACAGCTTAACATAGTTCTAGTTCGAAAAATGCTTACTGCTAGGGAAATCAGGTGATAGTGAGCAGCAAGTCAAGTAATGTGCGCTCTTCGCGCTCTCTTTAATTCAGCTGCTGCGCAAAGTTATGCTCACATGACACAGCATCTGCAGCAGCGCGACTCGGACTTGTAGTTTATATAAGTTGTGCAAGCTGTGTTATATTTTTTAAACACTTTTGGGTATTTAACAATACTTAAAATTTTAAAAAAATTTAAAATTTTATAAGACTTTTGTCTGCCTTTAAGTTTTAAGGCGCTCTTAATAGATTTAATGTAAAATTTTATTACATTGTTAAGCACTGACTTGCTGCCTTCCAGCGGCTAGACTTACTGCGCTCTTTAAATTCAGCTGCGCGGCGCTCTTTACTCTCTTAGTTTGCGCTCTCTTTGCTTTACTGGCTGCTCCGCCTTTGACTTCCATTGACGAAAAACGCACAAAAAGTAAGCGCAAAAATTTTACAGCTTCGTTTCCGTTTCCAGTCAGCCTGCTCGTGCTCGTGTGCAGAACACGAGCGTCTAACTGTGTGCGTGTATTTTGCTGTGTCTGTGTGTCTTCATTTTCTTTTCTTATCGCAGCTCGTGTGCGGTTACAACTGTCATAGGAAACACGTTTTGCACATGGCGGCTTGCGCTCTCTGTCTATGTGTGTGTGTGTGTGTTTGTCTATATAGCGTCCTGCATGTGTATTTGTGCCTGGTCAGTTTTGCAGCATTCTTACTACTTTAAATTAATTAAGCTGTCATAACATAATTTAGAGCCCTGACACAACACACACACAATGGCATTAAAATTTTATTGATGCGCTCATAAGTATGCTATAAAATTTTCAACAGACAAAATTACTATTTATGATTATATATTAACCGCAAGTTGTCTAATTAGTCAAAGGCCTTGGCTGACTTTGTGGTCAACCGCAAAAGGCAAGTCGACCCCAGAGCGTAGTGTGCTTACTACCATACACTTACCCGCACACCCACCCCCACACACACACACACACACCCCTTTGATTATCAGCATTATCAAAAGACAAATTTGTGCAGCCACGCAGCTGTGCCTGGTGGCTTTGATGGTCAAATAAACGCAAATTAGATTACCTTAAACTCATAGAGACACACACCATCACACACACACACTGACCATGTGTTTTGGCCATAAGAACAAATTAAAAGAAAATTGTTGACCACACTGCTCAGCACTTGGCATGCCTTAAACGTGTCTCTGTATGTGTGTGTTTGTGTTTGTCTGTAGGCGGCAACGTCTTTTAATTATTAAGACGCCCCCATGTGAACGTAGCTCACACAGACAGTGATGAGGCAAATACACACACACACACGCACACTAACAATGCTGGCTGTGGGCTCTAATTGCTAATGGTTCAAGCGTGCCAGTAGTGTGTGTGTGTGTGTGAAGATTGCTTAGGCTGCTCCCAAAAGCATGCTGCATATATATATATATATATGTATATATATAGTGTATATAAATGTATATTTTAAACGCCGTCTGATGTCAAATGTCAAATCAGCATTCAACTAAACAACATCAGATGTTTACATCTGCGTGCTTTTCTTTCTTGGTATGTGTGGTATGTGTGTGTGTGTTTGTGTATAAGTTTTCATATCCATAATCTAAAAGATTTTGCACAATTTTAAACGCGTGCATACATTTAAGACGTTTATGTGTGTTAGAATAAATTTGTGAATTTGTGAGTTGGAGTTTTTAATGTGTAGAGTTGAAAGTTATTATTTAAAAATATGGATTGATAAATAAGGAATTAGCTATTGCATTTAATTTAAATAAAAAAATTCGTAATGCCTAAAATTTTATATATTTTTTTATTTTTGCAATAACTCAAAAATTCCTTTATTTTTATCTATTGCATTTTTCAATTTTTTAAGTGATTAAAATTTAATTGCAAATAAAATTTTAGATTTTGTGAATTTCATTTTATGGCTTACGCTATATAGCTGATATTGTTTAATTGGTCAAAATCCATCTGCGCCATCTTCCATTCATCTATAAAAACAAATTGCATAGAAATAATACAATAAACAAAATATTTTTATATACTGAGCTCCTCAAAATTTTCTTCGGTTTTCGAATTCTTCAAATGTACTTTTTCTGAATTTTTATTTAAATTTTTTTACTCATCTTTTATTTAGAATTTTGTACCCTAACCTTCAATGAATTCCGCTAAAGGAAAATTTTATTTTTTTGTATTTTTTAAAATTTTCTATTAAAATTTTCCGCATTTGGTTGGTCTCAGCTTTGTTAGATTTTTTTTTATTTATATCATCTTCTATTTTAATAATTATTATTGAACTAATTCGAGATTTAAATCATAGTTAGTATATAATTAAAAAAAACTAGATGTTTTATTTATTTTCTTTTGAAATATATTTTATGTACGATACGTATAAGACTATAGAAAAGATTAATTTTGTCTTGATAATTATTATTGGTTTTGAAGTAGTTATAAATTAAAAAAACTATTGCATTTTTTTAATTTTCTTTTTACATATAGTTTTTATTAGCAATCAACCGATACGTATAAGAATATTGAAAAGTTTAATTGAATTTTAGAAATTTTATGACATTCATTTATTCATGATTTAAATCATAATTAAGAAAAATAAATCGCTTTGAAATTATATTTACATCTGTAGATATTAAGCTAAAACTGTTTTTGAAATTTTTTCAAGATGTTCTTAAATTTATTTTTTAAAAATTGTTCGTTGTTGTTTTTTTAAGTCATCTTTTACCTTGGCTATAATTCATAGTTATAGATTAAAAATCAAATAGATTTAGAAAAAAATAGAAAATAATAATTTTGAAAATTTATTTCTTACGTTCCAGCGTATACAAAGATTCTCATCATGATTAAGAAAAATATATTTAAAAATAACTTCAACATATTATTTAACTCTATAGATAATAAGCGAAAGCTGTTTTTGAAATTCTTTCTAGATGCTTTTTTATTTATTTTTTATAAAACTTTCTTTCAAAGCTTTTTTTTTGTCTCATCTTGCCTATAATTCATAGTTATAGAATATAAATAATTAAAAAGACTATTGAAAACTTCATTTACCACTAACAATAAATAATAATTTAGTCAATTTTTTTTCAAGCTTTGCCAGCCTATTTCAAGATTTCAAACATAATTAAGAAAAATAAATCGAAAAAAAAAATTCGAAATAATATTTAACTCCTTAGATAAAAAGCTAAAGCTGCTTTTGAAACTTTTTCTAAAAGTTTTTTTTATTTATTTTTCATAAAACTTTCGATCCAAAGTTATGTTTTTTTATTTCTTAAATCATGTTTTACTTTCATTATAATTCATTGTTATGGAATATTAATTAAAAAGACTATTGAAAAGTTTTTTTAAGCGTTCCCATTCCATTTCCAGATTCCAACCATAATTTATAAAAATAAATTGAAAAAATAACTTCGAGATATTATTTAACTCTATAAATAAAAAGCTTATGTCGATTTTGAAATTTTTTCTAGTTTTAGATTTTAGTCATAATTAAAGAAAATTAGCTAAATAATATGAATTTCATTTAACTCTAGAAACTCAAATTGGTTTCAGTTAAGGCTTTTTTTCCCGAATGTAAGCTAAGTTCGACAATCTGAAGTATTAAGAGTGCACGAAAAATTTGACTATACATTGTATATTGTACTGAGAGATATCCCAAACATTATCATATAATATTTTCTCAAAAAAAGGACCTGTTAGTAATACGTTTTAATTATGATTATCATTTTACATATTTTGTTTTCTCCCCTTTTTATTTTACAATCTTTCAAAAACAATCTGAAAATTATATAAAATGATTTAAACATTGACAGGAGCAATTAATATTCATTGAGACTAGGTGCTGTATACCATCTTATACGAGGGTGGATTGATAAGTTTCCGGCCTGACCAAGAAAAACAACGTTTTTAAGATTTTTTTTTATTTCTCAACATAATCTCCTCCAAGGCTGATACATTTCTCATAGCGGTGTTCTAGTCTAGTAATGCCATCTCTATAGACTGATTCGTCAAGCTCCTCAAAATACCCATTTACAGCTTCGATTACTTCTTCATTGTCCGCAAATCTCTTACCGCCAAGCCATTTTTTGAGGTTAGGAAACAGATAATAGTCACTCGGGGCTAGGTCTGGAGAGCAGGGAGGTTGCGGCATCAATTCAAACTTCTGATCGTTGATTTTAGCCATCGCAACGATTGACTTGTGGGCTGGTGCGTTATCGTGATGAAACAAGATTATTTTCTTCGCCAGATGAGGTCGTTTAATTTTCACCTCGTGGCTCAAACGTTGCAATAAGTCTGCGTAGTATTGACCAGTGATAGTTTTACCCTTTTCAAGGTAATCAATGTATATAATACCCCTTGCATCCCAAAAAACAGTAGCCATAACCTTGTTCGCTGAAAAAATTGTTTTTGCCTTCTTTGGAGTTGGTTCCCCTGGTCCAATCCACTGTTTAGGCTGTTCTTTGGTTTCAGGAGTGTAGTGGTGGACCCAAGTTTCGTCAACGGTTATGAATCGACGCAAAAATTCGCTTGGATTACGCTTATACAACGTCAAATTGGCGGTAGAAATGTTTTTTCGAATCAATTTTTTTTTCCATTTTCAAGAAAAACACAGAGGCGTCTTGTTCAGTGTGCTCTTAAATCTAAACTTACATGGCGATCAGGCTGAAACTATAGCTACAAGCTATCTAAGGATGGTACTATAGCCACCTCAAGGTAGGCCTAGTGACGCCATCTCTTGGTCAGGCCGGAAACTTAACAATCCACCCTCGTTCTTATTATAAGTAAAAATTCTGCATTAAAATCTACTTGGGAGATCAAGGACAAGAAATTTATTCAGTCTTCTATTCTAGGTTTAAACATTATCTGTTATTATAGAAATATTTATTTTTATTAACTAACTGAGCTGCAACCATCCGTTTTGTTTTTTTTTGTCGGGTACTTCTGCAATTCTGCACCGTTTTTAGTGTCTATGGTTGGGCACTTCTTCATTTTTGTATTTTGCACCCGGCAGGTGATCTTTTTTAAGTTAAAAATTTCACTTTTTATTTGCTCAAAAATAATTTCCTTACAATTTTCTTAGCCATCTTTCGCATTCAGTTCACAACTTAGGCTCACGCATAAACGTAATATAAAAATTCACTTCCGTACACATGTGCCAAAGTATAAATTTGAATTTTATGTATGTGTACTAATACACATATGAACGCACATTCATATATACACATACATACAT
Organism: Chymomyza amoena; assembly: GCA_037043745.1. Taxonomy (NCBI): domain Eukaryota; kingdom Metazoa; phylum Arthropoda; class Insecta; order Diptera; family Drosophilidae; genus Chymomyza; species Chymomyza amoena. Next base: position 147,992 of record JBAMAX010001587.1, read on the forward strand.
ATAGGCAAACATATCACATAACCTTACGTCATCGGATGTCTGTGTGTGTGTGCGCGTTGAAAGAAAATTGTGAAAAGCGGAAGTAGCGTAATTTCATAAATGATTGATTACACGCACACATTGAAACACACACACAGACACGCACATTACGCATACGTTTAGTTGTCTGCGTGCGGCAGCCATAAACGCTAGTTGTTGCTGCCAAGCGACAGCTGACAAACTGCCTGTGTATGTGTGGGTATCTGTGTGAGCTTCTTGCTGTTAATACTTTACGCTTTGATATTTGTTGTGCCTAGCTGGACGCATGTGTGTGCAAAAAAATAAAGTAAAACTTTTGTGTGTTCCAATAATCTTTCATTGCCTTGTGCTCTCTCCGCCGTCGTCGCTCTCTACTCGCTCTACCACGCCTTTGTCTCAGGCTCAGACTCAGACTCAACGCCTTCGCCTTTTCTTTTTCGGTCGCACATTCTTAGAGAGGTTTTCTTCTTTTATTTTATATGTATTTTCTCACAGCTTTGCTTTTTGTTGTTGTAGTAGGTACCTTTTTTGCATGTCTTTGGCCAAGTTCGGTTTCCATTGCTCTCTGGCGCTGCTTTTACTTTTGTCGCTTTTCTTTGCCTTTGCTTTGCCTTTATTTACAATCTAATAATTTATCGACTTTTGCGTGGGCGCGCATCTTACTGAATGAACGTCACTTGACAGTTTTCGACGCACACACACACACAGACAGCATATTATATTATATACATATATACATAAAATTACGTATACGCGCAGTATGTGCGTGCGTGGGCCGTCGCGGCTGTTACCAAGTTCTGGTCCAGCGTTTTGATTTCAAGGTGTAGTTTGTTTTTAGTGCTTTTTACTAAATAAATTATGCTCTACAGTGCAGTCTGAAATGAAACGATTAATCAATAAAACGACTGCGGCTGCTCTGGCCACACTAACAAAGCTGCTTTTGGGTTTTTTTTTTGATGCCATTTTGCGTTTGTGTTTTTGTTTTGTTTTATCAAAGGATGGCCCTCAAAATTGTGCCAGGCGGCAGCTGCCAAGTCTTTGAGCAAACAGCCGCAATACAAAACACACACACACACACATACAGACATACACACACAGATGCACACATGCTTGCTTATATATATATAGCGCATGAAAAATGTTTTGGAAAACATGTTCGTAATCCACAATCGACAAAGATAAATCGCTTTTAGTGTGGTTCAAAGCATTTATTTAAATTCTACCCATGCTCTTGCTCCCCTACACCCCCTCTCACTTATCTCTAGCACTCTCTCAAGCACACAAACACATACTCGCATTTTGACGCTCTGTCTCTGAGCACATAATGACAGCCCCTGAAATCAAACAAAGGCACAGGACAGCCAGCCAGCTAGCCAAACCAAAACTGAACTCAACTGAACTGAACCAAACTAAACCAAACCGTACCAAACTGAACTGAACCAGAATATACAAAAATAACAACAAAAAAATGGTCTAAAAACTAAAAGCAAACTCAATAGCAACTGACGACAACAAAAGCAAACGAATTACAAGAAAACTTAAATGCTGCTCCTGTTACTGCTACTGCTAGCCGTCTGTCTGTCCTGCGTCCTGCGTCCTTTTGGCTATCAGTCTGTATTGTTGTAGTGGCTCTGCCTTATGCATAAGCTGACGTCATACATACGCCTGTATATTTGTATCTATGTGTGGGCTCCTCTAGTATTAGCGTCATTCATACTTTTAGTTTTGTCGCACAAAATGGCGCTCTGCCCGCCTCTGCTCTCTCTCTCTCCGAGTCCCTCTCTCTGCTGGCCCACTCAACATGCTGTGCTAAGCTGTGCCACAATGCGCCATTAGAATTTGAGTGGAGCATTCTTTGGCCAGCTCTATATGTCTGTCTGTGTGTCGGTCGGTGTGTGCGTACGTTTGTATCTGTGTGTATTTGTAGATACAAATGCATGTATATGTAATGAGTTGCCAATGACTCAGACGCCTAATGACCAAATTAGTAAGCGTGTGTCTACGCCTGTCTCTCTGTATATACTTCTACTTCCATCTATTCCTTGATGTGTGTCAATATGCGATATATGTCTTTGACAGCTGTCTTTTTGTCTTCGTCGTCGTTTTTTTTTTGCTTTCCCTAGTGTTAAAGCAAGTTCAGCTGTTTCTTTTTTTATGTACCTACTAAATACAGTTGAACTTCAACTTGGTGGATGTGAATAAATAAAATGAGTTATAAGAAAATTTATATTTTTCAAGATTTATTTTTAAGAAATTATCAATGGTTTTTGGATAATACGATTGTTTTATTGATCCCAAAAATGTTGTTCTTAAATGAGGTGGGACTTGTATACGTATATGGGAATTGATGAAGATATTTGTTTAGGTATATAACGCTTATCTTAACCCGTTTTCGCTGCTTTCGTGAAAGCTTTTTTCTCGGAAGAAATCAATGAAGAATTGTGACATTCGCCTTAAATGTAAATTTACATAATTCTACAAATTTTCCATCCCATAGGACATTGGCAACATGTTACGTATACGCAACGTTGGGATATTCCTCGATAATTTGAAAAGTCTCGGATAACTAATTCAAGATGATTATTTTTAAAGGGAATAAAACCTATTTAAAAGTGAAAAAAATTAAAAAATTTTCTCAGTAATTTGCGGTGTGTCTAGGATGTGTTTTGCAGGAGGTCGGAATAAGGGGAAAAAGGTGGCCTAAATAAAAACCTTTTTTTAAGAAGAGAATGAGTTAAGCATCGTCTCTTCGATCTTCTTCTTCTGAAGCAACGTCTCTTCGATCTTCTTCTTCTGAAGAATACGGTGTCTTATTTTGAAATTTTCCAAGCATGCTGGACTTTCTTCAAACTCCTGCTCTCCCAATGTTTTAGCGAATTCTTTGGCGCAGATTTCGATTTTTGTCACGGCAGGTATCCACTTGTTTTTTAAAAAAAATTTATTGCTAAATTTAAATTGCTTTAACAGAACAACTGCGAAAAAAGTGAAAAGAAAGCAAAGTAAAGTTGATTTCGGTTGGCCTAAAGTATATATGGTCGTTACGGGCAAATATTGATTTAGCAGTTGTAAACAGGAAATTTAGCCAAATTTCAGTGAATACAAAGGGATTAAAGCTTAAATAACAGGACTGCGCTCTCAATTGATGGTCTTAACGATTCTTTTGTTATTTTCTGCACAAATATTTAACAACTTGCTAGCGCCATCTAGCGACAAGCACAGGCTAGTTACAGCTAGATCATAAGCTCGCGACAAAAAATTATGAATATACGGCCATACTAAGCAGAAAATAAATGATGAAGAAAGCACGTTTTTTTAAAGAGAGCATGCTGTGAATTTCAGTGAAAAAAAATATACCATTTCGATATAATTAGGTTTATTGCTACGCAGTTTCGAATTTTTCTTCTGTGGGCCCAGATTCCCATATTTTGGCCAAAAATTTTGCATGTCCAAAATAACTAATTTAGAGTGTTGAAATTTTACCCACGTGTTCGTAAAAGATTGAACTATTTTTCTCGAAAGTTTGATACTACGATTTTTTTTAGATATATGTAGATAATCGAGACCAAAATTGGAAAAAATTAAGAAAAACTCAACAAAAATGTTCAATTAATTAAAAGAAAAAATATTAAATTGGAATTAGACCGTATTTTACATAGAGGTAGATTTGACCTCCACAATCATTGGAAAAATAGACAAAATATTGAATGGTTTTGGAGTTATAGCCCCAAACAGTTTCAGCTTTCGAAGCCAATTACTAAAAAAGATAATGCCACTAATCAATCTGGTTATGACAAGTTTTGATTTTTTTGACATGCTCTTTTAAATTCCGAAAATAAATTACTAAAATCCTTACTTACATTTTTACGTTTTTTCGTCAAATTAGATAATTTTTAAATTTTTTGTCCTATGCCTTTGTAAGTATGCTAAAAAATGTACAAAATGTACAATCTTTGAAAAAAAATTTAAAGCATACTTTTAAGCAGCTGTGATTTTAAAAAGTCTAATTTCTCTTCGCTTCGTTTTTTAAAATTCAACGATTAGATAGAAAATTAAATTTCCGAAATTTGAAATAATTACATTTTCTTGTAAAATATATAAAGAAATTTATACATTTTTTTTTCGATCAAATATCGAGTAGAAGTCGGAGGTACCTTTACAGCAAAGTAGCCAAATATTTTAAAAAAGGCAACAACATCTTTTTAAGAGCATATTAGATTGAAACAAATTTTAATAATTTCGTTATAAAATCGTGAAGAATTACATTTTCTTACAAAATATATAAAAAAAGCATAAAATTTTTTTAAGTCAAATATCGAGACTCGAGTGGAAGTCGGAAGCAAAGTAGCCAAATGATAAAAAAACCAACAAAATCTTTATAACTACTTACTTGAATATATTTCAAACTAAAATGTTTTTATGCTCAATTTTAAATTTTTTCCGAAATAGATATTTATATATAATAAAGTGAATGAAGATTTCATAGCTACATGTAACATAGTAAAGGCAGGCTTTATTATCTGTAAATTATCGCGAAAGCTCATAAAATACACAATATGAACTCATTGATTACCAAAAGTTTAAAAAACACTAATTATATTTTAACTATTTTTTAGCACAGGATACCTTAATGTGTGTAAAATCATATTCAATTATCATTGTGTCCAAATTTGAACTTTCTTCTGTGGCGACTTTTAGTCCAAAATCTAGCTACGCGGGCCCAACATCAGGGTCTGCACAACATTTCATATACTATAGTTCTGAGGAATTCCAAACTGCTTAATATTCTATTTTTTGCTAGCCCCTTGTTCTAATGACTATTTTGAACTTATCAATAGTAAACTTTGTCTACGACATTTTCAAGGTGGAAATAAAATTCAAAATTAATATAATTATATGATTGTATCCTTTAATTCCGGTTGGAGCACAGTGGTAACATGTTTATAATAAAAGCTTATTATATTTTTTCTAAAGTCTTAACTCATTTATGGGAGCCCTCCAAATACTAATCTAATTTTACTGCGACATTTTCAAGGTATCAATTTAAAATGTTCATGATGGAACTGTTATTTTTTCCTTACTGCAATTGTAAATCTTTTTGAGCTCCCCAAATAAGTCATATTACTTTTTTCTCATTATGAAATAAAAATTACACAGCAATCTATAAAAAAAACCTGCTTCGGGAGCTTAATCAAAAGGATTTTTGATTCATACGTATTACACAGCGTGTCAGAATTCCGACGTAACCTTAAACAACTAGCTTCTATGTCAATCAAAAGGTTTGAATTCGCTATATCCGAGTCAAAGTCTCAAAAAGCGCGGTACGTAAAAACTCTAATAAAATATCAGATAGCTCTAGAGGTCAATTAAAACGTTAGTTGGATTTGCTAAATCCGATTTCAAAGTCATAAATAAGCACAATGTGGAAGAATTCTAATAAAATCTCAAATAAGTCTAGCTTCGTAAGCTTAATGATAATGGTTCTATGGATTGGCTAAATCCGTGTCTAAAGTCTTAAAAAACACAGCCTGTAAGAATTCCAATATAAGCTCAAGTATACGCTGCCTTAAAGTTTATTGTCGAGAAGTTCGTCATGGGGCAGCTCGACTGTATATATGAGCAAATACTTTTTTTTCTATACTTATATGTGCTTTGAACTTTGCACAGTGCAATGCAGATTTCAATTGCAAAATAAACATAAGAGCTAACTAAGCTGCCTGATTGCCATGGTGACACAACAAGCGGCTTAAATGCCAGCAAATTGCATTGCGGAGTTTTAACGTTTAAAAATATTTGCTGCATACTTTGCGGCAGCACTGATAATTGAAAAACGCTTAATGAGGGCGAGCAGTAAATGGTATCGGTTACTATTCTTACCGCCTTAAAGCAGGTTTTGGCCAACAAAGTGCTTGAACTATTGCTAAAAAGTTGCTGCACTTAAGCATAAGTAAAGTCGCTTAAATACAAAAATAAAAAGCAAAGTCATTAAAAATAGCAGACTCAAAAAAGCAGCACAAATAATTTTTGTACATTTTATTTGCCATGCTAAAAAAGCATACGTGCTACTTTTTCCATTACATTACTTTTTTGAGTCATATGGCTATCATAATTGACCTTGTTTCATGCATGACGGAAGTAGCCCCCAAAAGTATGCTATGCTTTTTTTCGTGTCAGCTTTTACGCGCTTAGGCTACAACTTGAGAGCTACTATTGATGTGCTTGTGTTTAAGTTATTAATATTGACTAGCAATCTTGAAATTTATTTCCAGTTTTCTTTATTTTCAATTTCCAACCAAGCCAAAATGACAAAAGCCGCAGTAAAATGCTGCAATCATCTTGAAGAGCAGCAGGCCCATCCGTTGTATGGGTCAGTTGATTTCCATCTAAATCCTGCACTGCCTTGGCTCTTTATATACACTAACTACTAGTAAACTTTACTACTACTACACACACACACACACACACTGCAGCACACTCACACAAAGCGACAGTTTTATTCGTGCATTTGTGTGCATACAAAACGCTGTTTAGTTTAGTTTGCAACTTCCGTTCTCTTGTCAGGCTTTGTCAGACTATGCCTGCTTCCCCTCTGTCTGTCTGCCTGTTGGTTTGTTGTGTCCTGGCTGTTTGTCTATGTGTTTCCTTGCAGCTCTGCTATATATACATACATACATACTGCCTGCCGCCATCTGCTTTCTGCCTGCTGTCTGCCATTTGACAATGCAAGTGAAATACAAGTAAATATCTGTTGTACATATTTAAGGACATTTAAAATGAAAGAAAATATATTCCAGCGCACGTAATTTCAATGCAATTGCCAAGAATTTCATTTAATATTTAATTCACTGGTATTGCAGTTTGCGGAGAGTTAATGGAAATTCAAGTGGAAATGTGAAAATGTACAAAAAAATTGAGAGAGAAATAAAACAACATTTTATTGTTGTGGTTCCAAGTATTTTATTTATACAATTTATGTTTCCCAGTAAGTAATTATTGTATTAACAGGAATATGAGTGTAATTTTGTTGGCATTTAATTGCTATAAAGAAGAATTTTGGCAGAAAATTGGGTTTTTATGTTTAAACAATTTGAGTTAAACTATTTAAGTGGCTTTTATATGAAGTTTATTCTTAGAATAGTTTTAATTTTAAACAGAAATTTTATACAATTTGTTTTATGTTTAGATTCAACAAGCACTCACAATAACTATAGCAACATTTGCAGCACTTGACTTATTTTTGTAATAAAATAAAACGCATTTTTCTGCAAAATCTGCTTATATATATTTTTATCCAATGGCAAAACCAAATGCGCAAAACCAATTTATAAGCAGCTATGGGGTACCTCTTGGCAGCCATGATAAAAGCGCACATCCCTTTGAAATGTAAATATATTTTACAAACGTTTCGCTCTCTGATCCTTCTATACAAATGTGCTGCTCCCTATTGTCGCCTACACACACACACACTGACACCCACATAGAAGGCGTGTCACTGTAATCGAACGTCATGTGCCAAACTCATCAGAATAAAAAACAAACACTGAAATCGAGCTGCAGCATACATGGCGTATGCACAACTTGATAAATGCAAACATTGTAAAGCGGTAGCGATTAACATTAAATGCAAATCAATTACACTCGACTCGTCGCTACTGACTACCCAGCTATATACAGTGTAACCACCCACTTCAACACCCACAAGCTGCTGCTGCATCAACTTTCACACTAATGTTCATTAAATGTTTGCAACGTCAACCGCAGCGACAGTGGCCATAGCATAGTGTAACCACCAACAAACCACCCATCAATGGCGGCAGTAACCATAGATCTGACACCATGACGCACACACACACATACAGTGAAATTCCTGTTTCCGTTGGCAACGGAAGCGCCTTGTGTATATGGGAAAAATAGCAAAAATTATGTATAATCAGTATGGAACATCCTGTTTATGCCTGTTTGGTTACTAGCTGTCAAGCCCTATTTCTACGCGGCTAAAACCAACTGCCGGAAGTCAGAAAAACGATTGCATATGACATTTGTTAGTTGTCTACTGTTAACTATTTACAAAATATAATATGCAACAATTATATATGACATACTAAAACCAATTATTATGTGGTATAATGTAATTAAGTGTTGGTCTCTCTCTCTCCCGCTCTCTTAGCCCTTAACTTAAGCGTCATTATGTGCTTGTTGTTTGACCAATGCAAATATTATGAATTTCATTTGAGTAACTCATTAAAAGTTGGCCAACATAGAGAGATGGACAGACCACATTAGAACAGATTTCATATATGAAATGCTAATTAAAATATTTCATATCATAACTCACATTTGTTGGCTGTATTTGCATAAAAATGTGTCAGTGTGTGTGTGTGTATCTGTGTGTGCATAAATTTTCACACTTGTCAGCCAGATATCCGTCATAAACACAACTTTCCCACACTATAAAAACAAAACAAAAAGCAAAATTAGCCGAGAAATGCAAATTTTGACCAAAGCGCGTTAAAAAAGGCTGGAAAAGCTTAAATCGGGTTAGCAAAGCTGGAATACTCTGTAGGAGATGGTTTTTATAGTTGGGATGAGATAAATTTTCATATTACGAAGAGCAAGTTGTTTTTCTTATTGAAAAGTATAAATAGTATTTAAAGCACTTTTTAAAACTATATTCAACAGTTTTAAGAAACTGAGATATTTCTGAATGTGTTTCCGGTCTTTAGTATCTATCATAGGAATAACGCTTCAATATGCAATATTAGCATCAATTTGATTTTTTTAAACCGCAAATCAAAGAAAATTAAATGTTTGAACTTATCAGCCAAATGGAAAGCTTTTTAAATATTACGTATACGCATAGTGTCTCTTATTTGTAAGAAACTCAGATATTTCGGAATATTTTTCTGGCCATTAATATACAAAATTAGCATTAAATTGATTTTTTAAAGCGTAATTGCGCTTTAATTAAATTAAATTAAATAATTAAAGAAATCAGACAGAGCGAACACACTTTCAAAATATTACGTATACGTATTGTGCTTTTTAAATCATATTCAAAATTTGTAAGAAACTGAGATATTTCGGAAATTGTTTCCAGTCATTAGTGATCCATCATATTAATAATGCTTCATTAAAGTGATTTTTTTAGCCGAAAATCAAAAGAAAATGAAATATTTGAACATATTATCCAAAACCAGCATTCTTTAAAATATTAAGTATACGTATTGTGCTTCTTAAAACATATACAAAATTGGTTAGAAACTCAGATATTTCAGAATGTGTTTCCGGTCTTTAATATAAAAAAATTACCATCAAATTGATTGAATACAGCTTTCTAAATATTACGTATACGCATAGTGTCTCTAATTTGTAAGAAACTCAGGAATTTCGGAATATTTTTCTAGTCTTTAATATAAAAAATTAGCAATATATTGATTTTTCAAAGCGCAATTAAAAGACAATTAAATATTTAAAGAAATCAGCCAGAACGAACATACTTTCAAAATATTACGTATACGTATTGTGCTTTTTAAAACATATTGAAAATTTTTAAGAATTTTCAATATTTGTTTCCGGTCTTTTATATAAAAAATTGGCTTTAAATTGATTGTTTTTGTGCGCAAATTAATAAAAAAATAAAATATTAAAAAAAACATCCAAAACGAAGACGCTATCAAATATTACGTATACGTATAGTGCTTCTTAAAACATATTTAAAATTTATAAGAAACTCATATACTTCGAAATGTGTTTCCGGCCTTTACAATCTTAAATACAGAATATAAGCTTCAAATTGAATTTTAAAGCGCAAATGAAAAGCAAATTAAATATTTAAATAATTCCGCCGAAACGAATAAACTATTCAAATATTATGTATACGACCATGGGATTTCTTTTCGATTAAAAAAATACTTTTACTCTCCGAGTAGCTTCTCCAATGTCTTCTCATTTGGTTTTCCAGATTATTTCAAATAACTTTAAATAATTTTAAATTGAATACTTACATTTTTTAAGACGTAGCATAAATTAAAAGAAACTGAAATATTTGAGCAAATCTGCTAAAACAGAGAAGCTTTCAAAATATTACGTATACGTCCGTTGGATTGATTTTTGATTAGAAAATACGCTTTCCTGCCAAATAAGCTCTCGAGTAGACTCTTCACAGTCTTCTCAATAATTTTCAGGTTTTTTCCTAAAATTTAAATTTAAATGGAATTTCTAAATTTTTGAAGACTACTGAACGAATTGGCTAAACCAAACAAGCTTTTAAAATATTACGTATACGACCGTATGATTGCTTTTATATTAAAAAATGCATTTTGTCTTTCAAAGAAGCTCTGCGAGAGGCATCTACTCAAAAACATTTTTATTTTTTTAATAAATCTTTAACGTATTTACTTAAATTTTGAGAAGAATTTTTTTTACCTTACAACCGATCTATTGTCTAGAAGGAAGCTAGATGACTTTTGAATATTTCCGAAAAATAAAGGTTTTAAATTTTCGTACATTAGGGAAAATTTGTATATAATTATTAAAAAAAATGGCGGACGTAAAGTCTGGCGCGGACGACTTTAGGATACCCTGTACCACTAGCTTGTAATAAAGTCCGATTTCTGCACAAAAACCAAAAACAAAGAATTTTTAAGCAACAATTTTTTTTTACCGATCATTCCTATGGGAGCTATATGATATAGTCAACCGATTTTAATAAAATTTGACACAGTGCTTTAATACCTTAAAAAAGATATGAATGCCAAATTTATTTCAAATATCTTTACAAACAAACAAAACACATCGAATTTTGTATAAAAAACGTGTTTTTGGACCGATTGGTCCTATGGGAGCTATGTGATCTAGTCAAACGATTTGGATTAAATTTAGTACAGTGCTTAGGAACTATAAAATACTCACGAATGTCAAATTTGGTCCCAATATCTTAACAAACAAACGAAACACAACAAATTTTGTTAAAAAATCGATTTTTTGGAAGATCAGACCTATGGGAGCTATATGATATAGTCAACCGATTTCGATCAAATTTGGTACAGTGATTGGGAACTATAAAAAAAAAACTTTCAAATACCAAATTTCGTTACGATATCTTCATAAACAAACGAATTATTCATCTAAAACGTTTTTTTTTGTCGAGGTCGTCTCAAACACCCCCATGGGAGCTATATAATTTATCCCCGATATCAAAAAAATAAAATAAACTTGCCTCCTATGGAATAATATGGGATCTAATGTGAAAGTTTGGTAACTCTAGCTCTTACCATCTCTGAGATCTAGGCGTTCAAACGGACGGACAGACGGACAGACTGACAGACTGACAGACTGACAGACGGACAGACGGACATGGGTATATTGACTTCTCTATTCACCCTGATCATATTTTAGGTAACTTTGGGGTGTCTCCGACGTCTCCTTCTATATGTTACATACATTTTCGGCTTGCACAAACTTAATAAACCCTTGGTACCATACGGTACAGGGTATAAAAATTTTATAACCAAACTAAGATTTAAAATAAAGTTTATTAAATTATTTGTTTCACCTTTAATCTAGAGGGAAACTAGAAGGCTTTTAAATATTTTAGAAAAATAAAAGCTTTAAAATAAAATTTTTGCAAATTAGGAAACATTTTTTATTTATTTAAAAAAAAAAAATTTAACTTTAGTCAATACTGAGATCTTTACCAAATAAAATGTTATACATTTAAATAAATTATTTTTAGCGATCTTTTTTATAGAAGGAAGGTATTTTAAATATTTTAGGAAAAATAAAAGTCTTAAAATTAAATTTTCGTAAATAAAGAAAAATTTGTATTTAATTTTTTCTTAACAATTTTCCTACAAAGCTAAGATTTTTACCTAAAAATTTGTATTAGAATTAAAAAAAAAGGGTTTAGCGACCTTTGCTATAAATATGCAAAAAGCAGCGGAATAAATAGAAAAATGATTAAAGATTTTATATTTTTTACTTTAAGCAGAAAATAACCTTTAAATTAAAGCATATTTCAAATAAGCCTTTTCTTAAAGGTTTGAATTTTGTTTTGCTTGACACATATATATTCTTTTTCTGCAGAAATTTTATTATATATTTTTTCCATATTTTATTTACAATATATCTTCTGCAGAAATGAAAAAAAAAATATGGGAATCTTTTCAAAGCAACTTTAGAGCTGCCGCCATGCCATTTATTTTTGTTTAATTTTCAAAGTAATTTTAGAACTTGGTTTTTTTCTTTAAAAAACCAACAATATCCACAAAAACTGGTGAATAAACCATTTTTTTTTTTCGAATTAGTTATGTTTCCTTATTGTTTTTTTTCTTCTAAAAACTAACACAACTTTATATCCTTAGATGTCTAAATTATAGACCATAACCAAAACGCTCCTTCCATAAAAGACAAACGTTTAATTGTAGTTTATACATATAAAAATACATATAGAGCGTGTCTACGAGTATGCGTGTGCTTGTCACTATATGTGCCTCTGTATTAGTGAGCCATACAATGTGTAAGTACAAACAAAGGCCCATAACATAACAGTCAAAGCGTTCAGTTGACATTTCAACTCTTGGTCGGCAAATGTGTTGCATACTTTTTAGGGCAGCTTATAGTACACATGTGTAGGCTTGCATGTATTGTATATGTATATAGCATATATATATGTATATATAAAAAAAACACAAAAGAAAACATGTTAATTGAAAAATTGCTCGTTGAGAAACCATTTAAATGTGACAAATTTATATATACACAGGTGCCATAGTGTGCGTGTATATGTGCTATATATCTGTGTGTCTGCGATTATATAGATATCTGTATGTGTGTGTGTTTTGGGCCAGCTGCCAGTTATGACAAGCAATTAAATTTTGACTACGGCAGCATTTTGTTGGCCAATTAGGCTAAAGAGTTAAGAGACAGCCGTTGAGATTTGTGTGAATAAATTAAATGCGTTATATGCAGCTGCATATAAAATTTGCGAAGAAGTTGGGGATATAAAATTATTATGGATTTACTTTTATATCAGGGCAGAGACTTAGAGTGTGAAGCATAGAGGAACTGTTAAGCTGAGATACACAAAGAAAAAATATCAAGTGAGAATACTTTGAAATGAATTATTAACAGGAAAGCGAGGACTTAAAGAATTTCTGTTGTCGCTGTGGACTATAACTTGAACCACTTGTGAATTATAGGCTTAATTATGTAATTGCTTGCGAGACGAACTTTTAGTGCTTTTTTAATTTATTGAATTTTTGCGAAAATTTGAAAATCCAGCAACTATAATGTAAATATAATATTTTATGTACATCGTCGGAATGATTTTGGAATTTAATTCTGTTAGAAAATAAAATTGACAATATCAGGGAAATGCTATATCTTTGAATCGGTTGAGAGAGTTTTCTGAATCGGAGTAGTTATTGTTCAAGAAGATCTTTAAAAATTCTTTTCTAATTAATTTCTAATTCTAAATAAATTGTGAAGAGAAAAGCATAAAGTAAAAGATGCTCTGTTGTCAATGTGGGCAATAACTTGAATCACTTGCGAATTATAAGCATTAATTAATGCGTTGCTTTTGAAAGCGAATTTTAGTGCTGTGCTAGAAATATTTTCATGAAATTTTCCTAAAATTTGAAAATCCAGTAACTATAATGTTAATATAATATTTTATGTGCATCGTCGGACTGATTTTGGAATATAGTTCTGTTGAAAATAAAATTGCCAATATTAGGGAAATGTTATAGGGCTTTGAATCGGTTGAGAAAGTTTTTTGACAAAATTCTTCATACGCTACGTTGTCCCTTCTGAATCGGTGTAGTTATAGTTCAAGAAGATTCTTAAAATCGTTCATTAGAGTAACATTACGTATACGTAATTTTCAACACTTTTATGTCTTGATTCTTCCTTCTTGACAGTTTATAAAATATATTCATCTTAATTTTATTTTTATTTCTTATTTCAAATTCCTTCCTAATTATCTGCAACTACGCTCCAATTAAACACGCCATCTTTTCGCTCAGTGTAGTGCAACAGAAAAAAACAAAAATGGCGTTGCGTGGCGCTAAAATGTTAATGATAATTTGTACTTTGTACTCGGCTCTCCTGGTTTTTGTGTTAAAGCGCAAAGTTTACAACTTGGCATTTGTGGGATTTTGCGGTTTAAATTTTTGCACAACAACGACGCGTCGCCGCCGCCGTCGCAGTCGCCACTGTGCCACTGACTATGTAGGTTGTTGGTTGCTGCCACACGTAGCATAGAAAGCGTACTCGGTGCACTTACCAGTTACCACTTACCACAGAGTTCTGTGAGCTTTAGCAGGCCAGGACTCGCGTCAAGGTAACACGTGACCGTGTTGCAAGCAAAACAAAACAAAACAAACGAAACGAAAGCAATGAAGCAAGCAACTACAAGCGGGGCAGCAACATCAGCAATATATAGCTTAAAGAAATATAAGTAAAGAAATGAATGCGAATACGAGTACGAGCACATACTATATATACATGTAGAGGAGAGTGTAGCATACGCGAAATGGTAGAAAAATAAAAAGTTTATCCTTGGACCAAAAGCATTACTTAAGCGCCACAGAGTGTCGAGTGTGGCAATGTGCTGCTGCTGCTGGTGCTGGCGATGGTGCTGTTGCTGCTGCAACCAGCCGCTAACCGCAATGGCGGTGCCCATGGAACGCTTGATGCTGCTCCGGCTACTGCTACTGCTACTGCTGCTTTAGCTGCTTCAACTACTGTGCCGTGTGGCGCTTATTGCCATAGCCAATGCGACAACACGTGCCACAGTTGGTCAAGTACGTTGCCGTTGCCGTTGCCATTGCTGTGGCTGCCACTTTTGTCCTGGTTAACAAAATAAACACACACGCACACACTGAGTAAATGGTGGCAAGAGTAGGGCAACACACACACACTTACACACACTCACACACACATCCATCCATGCCATGTAACATATCAAAGTTGTTGCGTGTTGTAATTGTATAGCATTAAATTGCCATTTTCTTTGCTACTTCTATTTTTTATACCCTATACCCAAAGGCTTAAAGGGCATAGTAGCATTGTGCAAAAAAAAAATTTTTTTGACGTCTTAATTTAGAAGAAAACGTGCAAGGCACCTTGGTCTTTATAACCATGTAACTCTGCCTCTAACATAACAAAATAATTTAACATAACATAAGAGAGAGAGAGAGCTGCATACAAGCAGGCGTGAGAGAATTAACAGCGCAAGCAGCGCAGTTAGCATAAAAGTCTTGTAAATTTAACATAGTTGATCTTGCCCGAACT
The DNA here is from genome assembly GCA_037043745.1 of Chymomyza amoena. Lineage (NCBI taxonomy): Eukaryota > Metazoa > Arthropoda > Insecta > Diptera > Drosophilidae > Chymomyza > Chymomyza amoena. Next base: position 163,301 of record JBAMAX010001587.1, read on the forward strand.
AAGGGCTCATGAAATGACCAAACAGATATAAAAAAGTATTTAAAACAAAAATATCCTTTTTATTATCACTTTTCCCAATCCAAAATCTAAAATTTTATTCAAGGATAAAATATTTTATTTATTAAAATGTAGAGAATTAAAATAAGCTACCATATCTTTTTTGCTTTCAAGGGAAAAATATTCTCCTTATATGTTATATCTAAGAAAACACTAGTCGACAAATTTCACACTTTTTTTTCTCCAGAGATGAGACTTATATTTTATGTTAGGGCAATGTTTCAGCATTCAAAATCCGTATTTTTTATTATCCTCTTATACCCTGTTTTTTTTCTAGGACTATTTTAGTGAAAAAGGACCTTTTTCAAAAAACGCTTTCACATATGATGTCATAAAATCTGTACTGATTCGAATTTTTTCAAATTTTTTTCCTTAAAAGTAGAATAAAGTACCTTTCTATAATGTCCAAAATCGTTTGTCTAAAGAAAAAACTACAGTTGAAACTGTGTGCCCGAAATGCCAAAAAACACAGCATTTTGGTGACTTTTTCTACAAAAAAAGCCATTTATTTTAGAAAAAGTCTTAGAAACCTGAAAATTTTATTATTTTAAGTTATTGGTCATGATATGTAGATGCGATTTCTATATAACTTTATATCTTTATGATAAAAGATGACCGACTTATTGCATTTTTAGTAAAATTAGAAAAAAAAAATTTTTATGGGAAATTTTTTTTTTTGTCTCTTTTAACTGCATTTAACCTTTGAAAAGTGGTTCACTCTTCTATAATTAAATTTTTTTTTGAAAGTAGATGTTCGTAGCTTTCAAATAAGCAACTTTTCGAAGAATTCGAGCTGCCCATTGAAACACCACAAGCTGAATCCATCATGAAGAGTACACGAAAAATTATGATTTTTCCAAATAAATACAGTATTTTTTCTTTATTTTTATTTATTATTTATTATTTTTATGATTTGGGACATTATGGAAAGGTACTCTATTCTACTTTTCAGGGAAAAAAAAAAATTGAAAAAATTCGCATCAGTACAGATTTTATGACATCATATGTGAAACCGTTTTTAGAAAAAGGTCCTTTTTCACTAAAATAGTCCTAGAAAAAAAACAGGGTATAAGAGGATAATAAAAAATACGGATTTTGAATGCTGAAACATTGCCCTAACATAAAATATAAGTCTCATCTCTGGAGATTTTTCATCGTCGACTAGTGAAATTGAAACAAGCCGGATATTTATTAAAATTTTTTCATGCTATTATCACTATGTAAGCTAGTCGGCTGCTAACCTGACCCATCCATGCAGTTTTCTACAATAATCAGTTATCGCTAAATATATCTTTCTATATGGAGCTTGAGTTTCGTGTGGGCGCAAATTCATTTGAGCTCATGGGTGTGCCTGCCACATGTAGCATGTCGCTGGAGCTGCGACGGGTACGCTCATCAGCAGCGTGGCTGCCACCAGTGGCGAACTTTGAGTTGGAGCCGAATGTGCTGGCTGCAGCTATGGCTGTCTCCGACGGTCCGCTGGCAGTCATGTTAAGCAGGTTGTGATTCCTGCTCCAGAAACTGCACAAAGGCTTGTACGAAATTGTCCTTGCTACCGGCTTGACCTGGCGTGCCAGCGCCACCGCCGAGTAGGGAGCTTAGCCAGCTGATCTGCGGCTTATTGAGACCACTTTGTCGGCCAGCACGAATGATATCATGCGCAGCATCTGCTGCTTATCGCCATCATATCCACTTACCACATATCCAATGAGCAGACTCATAATTAGACGCTTGTCAATCTTATCCGCTTGACTGGACTCGCTGCTGTTCCATTTCTACTCCAACTGTGCATTTTGCTCCTTCAAAGCGTCCACAGGAGTAAGAATAATATTGGAATTAGTAATTAGCTGGAATTGGCTAATAGCAAACTTAGTTGCTAAGATGATGACGAACAACACCTATGGCTTACTATATAATACGTGATTTTTCATGCGGTTTGTGCGCTGTTAAAATCGCAAACCAGAATTTGATGTAAAACTCAGCCGCACAGACGCTGTGGAAGAAGCTGGAACGCTCACGGTAATAGCTCCTAACTATTTTTTTGAAGGATAAAACACTCTAAAAATTATATTTTTGATGTATCTTTCTAAGTTGCACTTTAAATAAAAAATAGCAAAAAATGTAAATAGTAAATTATTCTGTTGAAATTATATAAAATGTAAGCTGATCTGCATAAGCATAATGTTAGAATGTAACATAACAGAGTTGAGAGTATTCGCTGTTAAGTACTTTACAGTAGAGTGTAAAGATATTGCCTACTGTCATCTGCAGCTGTACATAACGTAAATCGTTTCAGTTATTAGTAAATCATTAGCCAAACAACTAAAACTGAAATATTTATTAGTAAGCAAAGGTTTTTTTAAACAAAATAACTTTAATTAATTTATTAAAAAAATTATCGGCTAAGACAAGTTATATAAGGCAACAGAAGAAATTTTTAATTATTTCTGTGTACTTTTAGCCTAATATCTCAGCTAAAAAAATGGAGAAATAAGCTGTAGTCATTAAAAATAATTTTTATTCATGTGCTTTCTTCCATTTTCACCTTAATTTTAAAGCCGATTAGTTTTATTCATAAAGAGCGCAATTGGTACGTTTTTGTTTAAAAAAAATTTTTTTTTTCGGAAGTTTTAACTTTGAATATTTTTTGTATTATTTTATTCTAATTATTATATTATTTATTATTATTTATTATTTATCGAAAATAATTTTTATTCAAACGAGTTCTTACATTTTCTTTGCATAATTCACAATCGATTAGTTTATTTATTGATTAATTTATGAAAAGCTCGATTAGTTGCTTGTAGAGGTATAGCAAAAAAGTAAAAATTTTAAACCTAGGCTTGACAAGCGTTTTGGAATCTTAGGAGTCTGTAGAGCATTTAATAATCGGCATGCCTCGACTTTAACCTCTCCACTTATTGTGGTTCTTGTTGTAGTTGTTGGCATTGTTGTAGTTCCTGTTTGCTTTGGCTCTTTTATTTTGCAGTTGGACTGACCAAAGTTGCCATTAAAGTGAAACCTGATGATTCTATTAGAGACTTAAAAGCAATATGCAGCCATACTAGTATGACCGTACAACAACAGCAGTGACCAATATGCTGCCACTCGTTGACTTTGTAGTTGTGTAAAAGTTGGCTCAAATATTGAATTAAAAAAGTGTCCTGGTACAATTACATAAGAACTATAGATGTATATAATAGACTGACAGATACATGATAGCCATATATATTCAATAAAATTTGATGTCAAAAAGGGCGGTATTTGTGTAATTGAACTAGTTCTAAACAAACAAAAACTAGGATCTGTAAAGCTTATGAGTGTTTGTTGTAGTGGTTGGCATATATCAATTTTTTTTTTGTAGTTTCGCTTGGTGTGCTTTTTCGGCAATATTGGGGGAAAATTTTGGAATTTAAATTTAATTTTTTTATAATTGTTGATATTTAAATTTAACACATTACATTAAGACACATTAAAATGTTTTACTTATTATATTAATAAGGTTAAAGGAGCAAAATCCTTACCAAATTTTAGGTATCTCTTTTCTTAACAATAAAACGGAAACCTCTTCATAAATTGAGGATACAATATTTGCTTATTATCCAAGAGATGATTCTATTTAATAAACAAATAGCTTGCATGAAAAAAATTTTTAATTTTTTAAAGAGCCAATATTTATTCGGTAACTCTCAAGAATTTCAGCAAACAATTTTACTTGCATGAAAAAAATCATTTTTATTTAAAGTTGCAGCATTTATTTGGGGACTCTTAAGAAATTTTGCCGAATTTCCTCCGTAACCCACATTATAAAGTTTTTCTCATTCCGCAATTTGGCACATTCTTAGAATTTCCGTCCAGATCTTTTTGCTAATTTAAACTCTATGAAAATTACGAAATTTATGTACAATTCCTCAATTTATGTTGTTCTGATCGTCTCATATTTTGTATGATAGCAATGTAAAATAGTGGACTAATTTTGATCAAACTTTACATAGATATAAAGACTTACCCTGAAATAAACTGACATACATTTTGTAGCGACAAAAACAACAAACTTTTTCTAACAATAACTATTCTCAAACAAAACTGTACGGTATCAAAATGCTGTAATGAACTAACATAGAAATGTTAATTAACAGAACAGATGCAGGCTTTAGCAAAAAGTAAGAAAAACCTTTTTGTTTTTGTGAATATCGCAATTAAAATCATGTGAGTTTCATTTAAGCTAAATCTTTATGTTTGTAGGAAGTTTGATCCAAATCGGTGCACTATCTCATATAGCTACCATACAAAAAGTGAACTAGCTTTTTTTGAGAGAGACACGAATATCGGAACTACGCTTTGCGTGACCTTCTTATTGTTGGATCATGCCCTCGATCTGTCTGTCAAATAGCTGATATGAAAGTAAGGCGTCATATATTGTTGTCACCATTATGTAACTCCTTTTGATACAAAAATTCAAATGGAATCAATTAGATATCCTTTACAATATCTTAGATAATATCTTTCTATCGGGCGTTGTTCGTAAAAAAATTTTAGGAGTGAAGCGGTATAATTAACATTTGTAGCCCTATGTTCAATCTTGGAACTCTAGGAAATATGTTTAATTTAAAGCTGCTCTGACTTTAAAACTGGAAATATTGGTATTTTATCATTGGAGAAGCCAGCAGCAATTAACAATAAATAATATGATTAAACTAGTAGCATCAATATCATTAAGTTTAAATAGTAACCGAATACGCAAATATAATATTGATCTGTTAGAAGCTGATTGTTATAAAACACAAAATATGTAAGCTTTCTGCAGCACTAAAGTATTAATGCTAAGAGCTCTCTCTCTCTCTCTCTCTCTCTCTGCCTACATGTAACATAGGCTTAACATAAAATGTGCACTTAACATAAAGTAATAACATAAAGTCAGTAAATTAAGCAACTGAACATATAAGCAGAATATATAATACAAATTGTACCACCACGTTTTACTTAAATCTTTAAAGACTAAAATGCAAATTGGATTGAGAAATCGACCTTCAGGGCTAGGTCTGGAACAATTATTTTTCGACATAGAGCGAAGTCTTCCAAAGTCACTATTTCTGATAATAAAATTTCTTCTCAAATTCTAATCAAGTCTGTCTATAAGCTTTTAAAGACATTCTAATTAGATTTTTCTGACATTTCATCTTTTGTTACTGTTATCTCAAAAATCCTTTGCTAAGATCGATTTAGTAAGACTTTCTAATACATATCCCATCATTCTGTCAGGCATTGCCCCTTCTAAGATATAAGGCTATAAAACCATAAAAAGACGGTTTGCGAAAAATCTGCCTACAGAGCAAAAATTAGCTAAGAAAATCAATTCCAGAAGTTTTACGATTTCCATAGCAACTATGTTTGTTTGTCCTTGCCTTTATAGAGTTATAAAAAGCTGTAACATCTGCTGTTAAAATAACTTTATCCTGCAGATAGCTATAATACCCATGGCTTATAAATAAAAGGGATTCTGGGATTTTGTTGCCAACACACAACTCGTCCAAACATAGTTGAAGTATTCATAAATCCTTATACTGTTGAATTTTAAATACATTTTAATGACTTTGAAATGAACTTTCTGAGTGATTTATACTTTTGTGGGCGTATTTTTAATATACTTTCAATTTGCAAAGCATAAAATCTACGGCACTAATACACATGCATATACTATATATATATGTCTGCAATGTATGGCCACTAGAAGTTACACACACACTGATACAGATACACAAGCTCCAAAATTCGGTTTTTATTACTATAGGCTCACCCATACACACTTATGCTCCTCGCACATTTGTTGGCCACATTGGCAACAGTTTCGTGCGCCATTATGCAAATTGGCAACAAAAAGCAGCAACCAAAACAACAGCAACAACAACAACAAATGCGGCAAAATTTTAAGCCAGCTGTAAAGCTGTTGTTGCTAAATTTACTGCAATGGTACAAATCAAATCATAACTTATTTGCATACATAGTGTGTTTGGACCCACTGCGATTCCACAGGATTCACTCCCAACTACAGCTCTACCCGGCACTGCCGTCCCTCTTTTCCTGTGTGTGTGTGAGTGTGTGTAATATATATCAATTACATTATATACTGCTGCTGCATATGGCGCTGACTGGATGTGTGTTTGTGTAAATCTTTTGCCAAATTCAGTCACGTTTCCATAACGCACTGACCAGTAAAAGTGTATTAAACAAATTCGGATCTAACCTCACTTTTTTATATGTTTGTTGTTGGTTGGTTCTCTCTAAAAACTAAAGCCAAACACAAACAAACACACACAAAAACATTCAACTATAACAAATGCGCTTTGGAATCCATCAAATATTTATGTACATATAAATGTATATATGTACACACACACACACACACACACATACTACTATGTATATATGTATGTGCTCAGCCAGCCAAGAGTTGAGTTCAATTGAAGGCCAATGGTGCAGTATAAAATTTCATTACACTTAGTAGATTTCGCTTAAAAGCTAAAAATTTTTCTAAAAAAAAAAACTATTTTAGATTTGTGTGGAGTAATATTTTACGCATATCAATTTTTCTAACTAATTTGAGTTTGTTGTTGTGAGTCATCAACTAACAATCTCGATATGTTTGATTTCTTCAAGGTTTTCAAGCTTAAAAATCAGCACACTATCATAAAATTGAAAGCTCTGACAACGTTATTGACTACTTAAAATAGTCATATGTCTGTTTCTAAAACTTTATAGAAGATTACTTGAAAACTGTTTTGCATTATCAATTTGAAATTGCTTAAGCTGCATTAAAACTGTCGAATTATCTGCCATTATCTCGAACATTAAATTTCAGTTCGTTAAGAACTTAAACTCTACTTGCTTTGACTAAATTTACTGAATCAAAATATTTGTGTAGAAAGCTAAGCAGAGCTGTAGTTGTATGCAAATAATAAATTTTAATATGCATTAAATTTTAATATCAAATTATGTGTTTTACTAAGAGATGATAGTTTTTGGTATGAAATGAAGTGCTTAATCATAGATGATAAATGCAAATCTGAGATGATGAGTTTTGCGGTGAGATGACGCATATTTAAAATAGTTTTGCCAAATAACGTCACACACAATGTTTTGACATATATTTTAAACTTATCTGTTTCCAAAATATAAGAGTTGCATTTTAATGACAGTTACTCTAGAAGACAGCTCTGATAACTATTTAAAATTAAGTTTTGTGAAGATAACGAGCTTGTTAGAAAGTATAGCTGCGCTGGAGTTGTACACAAAACTGATTAAAATAGCCAATGCTTTGTAAATTTAAGTTTAACAATTTAATTGATTTTGAGTTAAAAAAAAAGATGATGGCTTTTATTTATTTAAAAAAAATAAGTTACATCTTAAATGCTGAGTTTTACAATGAGATGATGAATTTTTAAGATATTTCTGAACAAACATAAAGTGTCTCTAAAATAATTTATTTTACTTTGATTGAGATTATATATAAAATTATCTGGTCTAACATTAAACTAACTAGATATGAGAAGAAGTTAAACTATTATGGGTTTAGTATGGTTTAATAGACGAGATTATGAGATTGGAGATAAGCCTTATAAAAAAAATATAGATAGTTTAAAGAAGCAAAAATTACATTTAACATGCGATTATGGTTTAAAACTCTTGAGCGTTCATTAAATAATATATTTTACCATGATTGTAATTGTATATAAATTTTTTTGTAGTTTGGAGATGAGATGATATATAAGATTAACTGGTATATCACTAAACTTACTAAAGGTGAGGTGAAGTCAAAACATTATATGTTTAGAATGGGTTAAAAGATAAGACGATGAGTCTGGGTGATGAGATGATATATATGTAAGATTAACTGGTTTGACATTTAACTTAAGATAAAGTGAAGTCAAACTAGAATGTGTTTTATATAATTTAAAAGAAGAGTTAATGAGTTTGGAGTTGAGATGATATTTAAAGTTATATGATACAACAATAAACTAATTAAAGATAAGGTGAGGTCAAACCATTATGTGGTTAGAATTGATTAAAGGCTTAGATGATGAGCTTGAAGATAGGATTTAAAAAAATAATTTTAATATAACATATATAAAATTTATGATATGGTGAGTCTTCAAATGACTTAAGATGTCTATAATAAAATGCATAACTGGAACCCAGCTTACAGGTGCTTATTTGTTTAAAAGATGAGATGACAAGTTTTTATATGAGATGTAAAGATGAGATGAAGTCAAACCATTATGTGCTTGGAAGATAAGATTATAAGTTTGAAGATAAGATTTATAATACAATTTGATTAGTTTAAAGATGAGACAATGATATAAGATGAAGTAAAAGATTTTAAGATGAATCGCTAATAAAAATTTGAAACTGAGTTCCTTTTGCTAAAAGACGAGGTAAACTCACTGATGTTATAAGCAATCTAAAGTTTTTATAAACAATAAGTTGGTTGAAAGATTTTGTATGATACGAATTTCGATTTAAGATTATGCTACAGGTAGGATTATATATATAAGCACATGATGAAGAGTTTCAGCATGACGTGTGCCGTATAAGAATATGGCCATTGAGATGAGATACAATGTTCGTTTAGTTTCTATTTCAGAAGATAACTCTAACTTTGAGTTAATTTTTTTATTATATAAATTTTGCGATAATGCAATTATAAGCATGATGTGTGTCATTCAAGATTATGGTCTTTGAGATAACAAGTTTAAGATGAAATTTTTCCATTTGAGAACTTAACTCTTAGTTTATTGGTAAATTTTTTTTTATTATATCAATTTTGATTTTAGATAAAGCTATTGCTGAGATTTTAACAAGAGATTATGAGCTTAAGATGATGGCATTAGAGATGAAATACAAAGTTCGTTTGATTTATATTTCAGAAGAATTCTTAGATTATGCGATTTTAAGCATAATGTGTCACATTTAAGATGATGGCTTTAAATATTACAAGTTTCAAGATGCAATCTTTCTATTTAAGAACATAACTCTAACTTTGTTGATAAATTTTTCTACTACACCTATTTCGATTTAAGATTATCCTATAGCTGAAGTTATAAATTTGAACAATAGAATGTGAGCTTAAGTATGAGATGATGGGCTTAGAGATGAGATATTTAGCTTTAAGAAGAAATCTTTCCATTCGAGAAGACAATATTTCTGAGTTAGACTTAACTTCGAAAGAAATCGTAAGAAATTGTAGATGATGCGCTTAGAGATGAGATGCTAAGGTTAAAGAAGAAATCTTCAATCATCTCTTATGAGTTATGTGAAACGTCGAAAGAAAACGCAGATTATGAATATTAACAAAATATGATGGGTTTAAAGTGGAGGTAGGCTTAAAAATGAGATGATGTGTTTAAATATGAGATGATCTCTTTCAAAAAATGCAAAATTCAAAACATTTAAGCTGTTCATTCAAAAGACTTTTATGATACTTGCAATTGACTACTGGTCAACTAATAAAGACTTTATGGTTTTAGTATTGTAGAGTAACTAGGAATCTTTTTTTAAATTTAAAATGTTTATAAAGCTTTTGAGCTTAACAAGTTTGCAAGCCTTTTCAAAGTATAACTTATGTAGCTTAGCTTTTACTATAATAGTCTAAAAAACATGAGTCGTATCGAAATAACCAAATATTTAACCAATTCAAAGGTTTTTTCTTTTTGGCTAAAACACACTAAAAATATTTTGTGGCTTTGTTTACAGTTTCGTTTTGTGGCTGCAACTTTTCTTCAACTATTTATGCCAGAATTTCGAACCTTAAGTATGAATATTTTATTGATTTTCTCTCAATTTTAGTTGAAAAGCCAAACGACCAACACGGCGTATACGTATGCTTTGTAAGCTCTTTTGTTCGATTGTCTGGCTTATACAACCCCCTAAAAATGTTGGTAGAAAGTTATACAGTTAGTTGAGTTTTTGGCCAGACAGGCAGCACATTAACTGTAGTTATCAGTCATAATGTTGATTAAAATCAACAGCGTCAAAATATATGCAGCCATTTTGTTTTTATTTTATGTATTTTTATTACTTTTACAAATTAGTTGCGGAGTTTTTTTTGACTTTTGCCTAACACACACAAATACACACATAAAATTTGACATTGCTCTTTGTTGCTTGACCGCACATAGACACGGATACACACACAAACGCACACACACAGAAGCGCGGTTCAACGACACATGAAATTATGATAGTAAAAATGGCGGCCGAAAATGGCGGCCTGCATTCATAAATCAAGCTGAAATGTTTTGCTTGGTTGATCAATTTTATAAATTGGAATTTTTTGTTGTGCTACTTTTTATGGCTGTTAGTCCTGTAGGCAGCAGCACACGGTTATTTGACATTGGGTAAAAAATTCGAAAAACACTTAAAAAAATAAAAGGAAGCGCCTGTCCGAAATTGCAGAAAACACGCAACGCATTTTTACCACTTGCAGCATCATTATGCCATATTGAATTTTTCAGTTTTTTCCCTTTTCGCCATGTTGGCCAATCAAACACACTCGGAATGCGGCTTGGGGCGACATTTATGGCAATGCCGTTTGGTGTTGGTGTTGGCCATGACAACTCTTGCCACATAGCCATGCGTATTTGCAGCTCACAGCCTGTGCCATTTTTTTTTGTTTGCGGTTTTTTCGGTGTTGTTGCTACCCTGCCCGGGAGCCATGATGGCTTTAAGTGTGTAAAATGGCAGCCATATGTGTGTGCGTGAGTGTGTGCGTGCATGTGCATGTCAAAGTAATGACCGAAATTCTCGCATAACCATGCAACAATATGAACAGGGTTCATTCATTGTGCGTGTCCCTGTGTGTGTGTGTGGGTGGATATCACTGTGTCTGTGTGTGTCGCTGCCTTTGTATTAGTGCGAAAGTGAATGACTTTTGTGCTTGGGCTTGGCATGCAAATGAAGGCGAGCTTAAATGGATTTTGCAGCTTGGGCACTCTGGCAACTCTGTTCGCTGTCTACTTAATGGAACCGAGCACTGTTTGTCAGCCAGCTAGCCAAAATGGCAAATCGTAAAATGTGATTTCCATTTATATACATGCATACATATGTGTGTATGCATGTATGTATTTACTGCCATGCATGTTAAACTTCATATACACACAAAGAAAATTGGTATTTACTTAAGGGAAACTAGCAATGGCTGCTGCTTAAAAAGGGGATAATCTTTTACTGAGTTATAGTTTTATAGACACGATTAAATTTTATTAGGCTCTCTTGTCGCTAATCTTATAATAACCGACTTTGCTCAGAAATTTTCGTTTTTTTGAAGGGTTAATATTAAAGGTGATTTTTCTATTTGTTTTAACAAAAACTATTTTTGATGATATATTCAAAATGATTTGCTTTGGAAATTACATTAGGATTTCATAAGCATAGATAATTTTTCAACCAATTCGTTTATTGTAGTAACCTCAACCTTGGAATTTCAAGTTTATTTTTCTACACATTTTAGACACTAATTCATTATTTAACCAAATGAATAACTTTTGAAATATAGTATAAGAAGATTATTAGCGCTGCATAGTTCAAAATGTAACTTAAAAAGGATCAAGTTTATTGATATCAGATCAATTTTGCCGTAGGTGAGCAACAGATCTCTATCCATAAAATAGTCAAAACTATATTTTTGAGTGATTACAGAGACTACCATATCAGTCATCCCCATCATCTGGGATAGGAAATTGGTCAATCCAAGCGATTCTTCGGTTTAATTTTTTAAAGAATTTCAAAAAATTTGCAGCTACTAAAAATATTCTTAAGAGTGATTTGCTACTTAAAATACTCTTTAGAGTGATTTGGTTTAAATTTAAACCACACGTCTAACAAAATATTATAAATAATTTTTATAAGCAAAATAAAATATTTAACTTACAAAATATTAGAAAAATATAAATCAATAATCTTTATAAAACAAAATATATAAATTATTTTATAAAAAAAATTCTAAAGATAAAAAAATATGTAAATGTAGTGTATAACATGGCCATAGAAATCGACTTGAAACAAATTTCCAAAGATGCTTATCTTATATATAAAATTCTCGTGTCACAATGCTATGTTCCTTTGAAGCTTATGGACTCAGGAACGGCTGAACCGATTTGGCTAATTTTGGTCTTAAAATGTTCGTGGAAGTCCAAGGATTGTTTAAGGTTGAGAAAATATAACAAAATTGCGACGAAAATACTAAAAAGGACAATTTGATTTTCCAATACAATTTTTTTTTTAATTTAGGTTGGCATTGTGTACATTGTCAGATTAACTTATATTTTTTAGTTAATAGTTTTTGTCGAAAGGAAACAAAAAAATTATTAACGATTCATGTTTTGATTTCTGTGTAAAATACATATGATCAATTCAATATTTGCACATAATGCCGCCAAAAAGACGTAACATTGGTAGACATTCGCGTAGAACTCAATTGCAATCATCCCATAGAACAGCTGAAGCTGAGGAACAACGTTCGCAAAGGAGTGAGTTGAGTCGATTAAGAGAAGCAAGATCACGTTCTGCTCATACAACAGAAGAACGAGATGAATACAATACGAATGCTCGAATGAGAATGAGACGAAATCGGGATTATCAGAATCAATCAAATGAAATCCATGCAGAATAGAATTTAATCCAAAGAACATTCAAAGAATATGATCCACGGACCATATGGTATGCTCAACCCAACTTCACCATGCATAATCGACGGCAAATGCTCCAAAAGATATCCAAGGCCTTTGACTTCGGACAATTGCAACTCGGTGAAATCAATAAAATATATCTGCAAATACAAGGGAAGCGATATGGCGATTTTTGGTGTGAGAGCCGACAATGTGAATGACGAAATTTCTCAATATTAAATAGGACGTTGCATTAGCAGTAACGAGGCAATATGGCGAATTTTCTCATTCCAAATTCACGAACGACACGCAACCGTTGTCCATTTAGCAGTTCATCTAGAAAATAGTCAACGTGTTTCTAGACGAGCGAGCGAAGCGAGCGTGCCAGAGGCCGGCTAGTTTAATAATAAAAATTTTATTTATTTACTTCTATTTGTAACTAAGGAATAAATTGTAGGAAAGAAAATAATTTTATGTCAGTGGCTTTAAGGAAAAATACTATAAAATACAAAAATGCTTTTTAAATAACAATAATTTTCAAACATATACAAAAATAATTTTATTAATTTTAAAAAGAGGGAAGCATACAAAAAAACAAAAAAATTACTTTAGATAGATAATTCCTTGACTTTACAAGCTTCGTCTTTATAAAAAGTAGAAAAATGAACTTCTATACCAACTTAACTTAAAAAAAAATGCTTAATAAAACTATAATATTCTAAAATAAATAATATTAAAACAAAAATTATTATAATTACAAGAAATATATAAAAATAAACCAAATATATTTTTGATTTAAAGATGTGGTAAATCAATCTAAGAAAAAAGTTTGAAAGACGCTAATCTAAATAAAAAAACTGTTGCCTGTAAAGTCGGTTTTACGGGCGAAGATTTTACGTGACAACGTCTTTTTCTCGGTAGAATATTTATTGATATGAATATTATTAAATTGCACAATAATAATTCCTATTTGAGTGATTTTGTTGAGGATAGGACGATGATAGGAGAAATAGGAAATGAAAGGAAGTGTTTCTGCTGTAATGTGTCTTGCGAAAGTCAAGTCGATGGTTGTTTCTTTTAACGTAGTTGACTTAGAAACGTTTGATACGCAATCAAGATTATACGTATATTTCATGAAATTATGAAACGAGTTGTCAGACCTTACGTTTTCGTATCTCTTAATAAAATAAAATTTTCTCGGCAGTAGATAATAAATAAAAAGGTATAAACGAATGGTTTGACAGAAGAAAGGCCGAACTATGCTTGTTAGCATGCAAACAAAATAACAAAATTTTGTGTTGCTAAGGTAGCGCAAAGCGAGTTTCTATTTGTGCATTACTTTTTCCGCAGTTGTAATGCAGATTTTTGGCAGATCACTGCTTTTCTATTTGCCTCCGCTTACAATCCCTCAAACGAAACGCAGCGCTTGTAATCAATTACGTTTTCTGCGGAGGTAATGCAGTATTTCGGCAGACCGCAGAGGCTATGCGCCGCTGGGGTTAATCAGTTGCGCTCACTCAAACCTAAAAATAGCCACCGCTTTGAGCAGTGCCAGTTTGGTGCTGAGCGCTAAGCGGTGCGGCTGACGCTGTGCGTTGCTTGTTGCTGTGATTCACAAAAAGTCGCTGGTTCGTTTATAGATAGGAGCAGAGCGCAAACCAAAAATAAAAATGCCACTTATCGTTACGATTATTTATCGGTAGACTTATCGTTACGGCTATCGTTATACTTTTTCAATGGTGCCACCCATACAAACCTAATTTAAGACGTTGTCACGTCAAAAATAAATACGCTTATTGATTAAATAATTTAAATAATGAACTAAAATAAAAAAATTTGTTATTTTATTTTACTTTAAAGAAGAAAGGAAAAAAATAAATAAACCTTATATATTTAACTTAATTTTATCATATAACGTGGTCATTTAAAAATCATTAAAATAAGTACGAAAGAAATAAAAATGCATGTAAAAAGTATAAAAAATTAATAATAATAATATAATACAACAAAATTATTTAAATCTCAAAAATAAACATACAAAACGGCGTTTTGAAAAAATAATAATAATAAAAAATAAGCTTATTGACTAAATAATTTTCAAAATTAAAATTATAAAATTGTATTTTACTTTTAAGGAAAAAATAAACCGTATATATTTAACTTTATTATATAACATGGTTATGTTTAAATAATTTTAAAATTAAAAATCCGTGTGGAAAGAATAAAAAATTATCTATAGATAAATAATAATAATATAATAAATAACCAAAAACTACTTAAATCTCAAAAAGAAGCTTCAAAAAGCCTTTTTGAAAAAATAGTTTTTTAATATAAAATATACCACTTTTTTAAACAAAAATTATTCACATTCCAAGAGTTAGAATATAAAAATGAATATAAAAGCAATATTATGCAATTAATATAAATATTAAATATAAAAAATTAACTTGAAGAAATGAAAAATTAATAAAATGTGCCAAAATTTTCTTTATTACCAATTTTAATCGTATTTAAAGCAGCTCCAAAACGTTTAGTTTATTATTCTGAAAATACAAAAAGTATGCGTAATACAATTTTTTAAAATTAAATTTACATAAAAACTAATTTAATTAAAAAAAGCAGTTTTTGAGAAATATTTTATTTTTTTATTTAATACAGTTAAGTAAATTTAAAAAACTAACTTAACTTAATTCTAGGCACTGGCAGCAAAAGGCCTTCGGCACTATTTTGATAAATATATTTTTTGTAATTTTATATGAACACCACTCAATCTTTTCTATATATTTTATATTTGAAGTGCTATTGGTAGAAAAATTTTTAAGTATTATGCGGACCAGGGAGCGGAGAAGAAAACAAGTCTGTGAGATTTTATGTCAATTTCAAGAGTGTCGATCAGAGAGTACTAAAATATATAGAGGCGAAGTAACTCAAAAAGTTTTTTTCCCGTTGAAAGATTATGCGCCGAGATGGGAACGCTTGGTGTAAAAGCATATTCAAACATTGTGTTTCCGACTCCATCTGGCGCGCAATCTATCGGAGGCTTACACTCAAGAGAGAACCTTAGGCTCTATATATTTTAGTACGCTCTGGTGTCGATTTAATTTGGATCACCTCATAATTAACATATAATAATTTTACAAGAAGCGTAACATAGCAGTTAACATGAGCATAACTTTAAAATTAACAGAAGCGTATGATCTTAACAGCTTACAAGCTATGTTATCCAAAATAACATATTTATTTACAATATGAAAAAGACTTAATAGTTTTCTTCTTTTTTTTTTAAACAATACTTTAAAATAATTTTTTTAAATTTCTCCAAGTGTAACAATATATCACTGCAACACACGCGATGTGCGCGTGGGCCATTTCGCATTAAATCTGACCTGACTATGATTTAAATCCAGCGAATGTCACCTGTCAGCTGTCAGCTGATTTCCGTTGCTATTTTTTTTTCATTCAGCTGTAGTCCTTTAAGTCCTTTAAGCTGCGTCTCTTTAAGTAGCCGCCATCATTTGCTTATCGCAATCGCCCCTAATAAGCACAATCCAACATCCAAACAAAACCAGCAGCCATATCAGCAGTTGCTTTATTGATATTGCTTTGCGTGGATTTGTTTTTTTTTGTTTGTTGTTCATTGTTTGTTGTTGTTGCTTGGCTTATCTGAAGTTGTTTTGTGGCTGCTGATGACCAACAGGAATTGAGTGCTTTAACCCAAAAATGTAGCTGTGTGTGAGTGAGTTGAGTGACGGCCATAAGAGTATGCGTGTGTGTATACACTTTTCGGTCTGTTATAGTTGAGTGTAGGTACCTTGGGTATGTGCTGGTCGTGGCCCTAATTGAGTTTGCTGCCAAAATTCATTTGACACTGCAACGTGCAGGCTCAAGTTTTTGCCAAGTTGCATATGTGTGTAACTGTCATTAATGAAGCACTCTCACCAACACACACACACACACTCAAAAACATACAAACACAAACTAACTCATATATATAACCACATAGAGGCAGCGGCAAGTGCAATGGCTGCCATTTCTTATGGCGTCATTTTAACGGGCACGAAAATGCGAGCAAAAAGTAAAGAGCGCTAACGACTCTATGTTATATATAGTGTATTTGTATTTGTGTGGTGTGAGTGTATGTGTGTGTGTGTGTGTAACAACGTTGGGTGTCCTATTAATGAAAAATACTTTTTGTAATTAAATAATAATATTCCACGTTGTCTACATGGAATGACAAGATAACGAAGTCGCTGTCGCTGCCAAGAGACTAAAGCTACAAAGTAACAACGCCCACATGGATAGATGTAGCTGTTAGCTCCAACAGCTGTGTGTCTATGTGTGTGTGTGTGTGTGTGTGTGTATTTGTATGGCTTTGTGTTTGTGTTTATGCATGTGTATTTCAAGCATTTGGCAAGTTCATTGAGTTTATGTTTTTCTTACTTTAAGTGAGTTCAAGTACCTACTGAGAAGCAACGAAATGCGTTTCAGTCAGCTAAAAATAAGTTTTATGCAGTTTTAAAACATTTTTTAAAGAAAACATTTTTAGGAATAATAAATAAAACAGCTTTAGTTGCAAGGTCGAGAGTTTATTAAGAACTAGATTGATATATATGAGTTATTAAATTTGCTAATATCTGACGGCTTTATATATTTCAGCTTTTCATAAGACAGCTTCACATGAATCGGCTTTATATTGTAGACTTTGGGTTTATTTCAACTGGTCAACGCGGCTTGTATTATGTCGACCGTTTAACGCGGCTATGTGTTCTCGACTTTCCCGCATGCTAACAGCTCTCTCACTAAATGACTCGCTTGTCATTTAACAGCGCCTGCTGATCCTCTGCTAACAGCCCTTCCTAACAGCCCTTCCTAGCAGCCCATCTTACGTATAAAAATTAGTGTAATTCTGTAATTGAAAAGCGCTTTACAGTAGAGTGAGAGCATAATTAACAGTAACAGCTCTCAATTCTGTTGAGTTATATTTACTTAACGATATGCCAATGCAGATCCTATGCAGCTCATTTTTATATGACATTTAGTTAACATTAGCATTAAATGTGACAGTTTTCAATTCTGTTGTTGTTACATTTAGGCAACGTTATTTTAATGCAGATCATATGCAGCCAGAGAGTACTAAAATATATAGAATCGAAGTTTCTTGAGGGTAACTTTCCGAAGGATCACGCGCCAGATGGAGCTAGAAACACAATGTTTGCATAAGATTTTACAACAAGCGTTCCCATCTGGCGCATAATCTTTCAAAGGGAAAACAACTTTTTGAGTTATTTCGCCTCTATATATAATTTAGTACTTTCTGATGCAGCCTATATTATCATTAACATTGACAGCTCTCAATTCTGTTTTGTTACATTTAGGCTACGTAAGGTTAATGCAGATCATATGTAGCCTATATTTACATTACATTTAGTTAACATTAGCATTAACATTGACAACTCTCAATTCTGTTTTGTTACATTTAGGCTACACTATGCTAATGCAGTTCGTTTGCAGCCTTACTTAATATTACATTTAGTTAAAATTTTCATTAAGTTAAAAGCCTGATTATGAAGCGAATATTTATTTAACATTTAGCTAACCTTAGCATTTGGATGCAAAAGGCCGGTAAATGTAAACAACAGCCTTTAATGAGAAACTCATGTTACTGTTCTGAAATAAGTGTGTTTTGGTTTATCTGCTCTAGTTTTAGTGTAAAAGCTCTTTTAACATATGAATATTGAGTAAAAATTCTTCTTGGAAACTATTTTTCTTACTTACAATTCTTCATAATAAAAATTCTTCTTGTTTTTGAGATGCAGGTAAAATACAATGCATTTAAGAGCTGAAATGCAGCCCGCTGAGCTTAGCCTTAGATTCTTAGTCCTTACCTCCAGTAAACCCATTTTTAAATTACATATTTATTGCAGCTATCTTCACTTATCACTGACATTAAGTAAATTTTGAGATTCCAACTGAATATGGTTATTTTTTTTAATTTATACGAACTTTTCGAATACTCATACTTGGGTCAAGATACACTCTTACTCCACATTGCCGGGCCACTGACTTTGAGCTTTAATACATATAAATTCATCAAGAACAAAAATTAAGCAAATTGGTTAAATTGTTAAAAGGCTATGATATTTTAAATGTTTTTATCGAAAAATTTGTTACTTATTTAGTTTTTTATTTGTGCATTAAAAATTTGGTACACTGAAAAACTTTTGCAATAAAAAATACATTTGGAACTAAAAAATGTTAACTCCATTGGGCTCCCCAAGGCCTCATTGTTTTTTAAGCAGCATTGACCTATATGAAATACATTTATAAAAACTAATTTTTTCATTATATGATGATTTTTTTATTATATGATGCAAACAAATTAAATTTTAACGATGTATGCAATTTAAATTTTCGTATCTACTAAAATAAATATTATGAATCAAATTAAATTTTCAAGATGTGTGCTATTTAAATTTGCATAACTTTTAAAAGATATAGGCTGCAAGAAAATTGGTTTGGGGCATTGCGAATAATTATGATGTTTAGATAGATTTTGAGGCCCTAGGAGTTAAAGGAATACAAGAAGAAGAGAAGAATTTGATTTTTTAGGGAGTTTCCCATCAATGTCTAGGTTAAGTTAGTTTGGGACGGCACTTAGGCCAAGGAAGGCAAGTTGCGTTACCGTTACAGTGAGCTATGTGAGGTGAGAAAGCCATCCGGCAGCCTGAATAAACCTTATAAGGCATTTTGGCATCTGTTCAGAGAGCTGAGACAAATCGCCAAGAAAGTGTGACTTTAGGATCCTGCTTAGCCCAGGGCAATGGCAGAAAAAGTGTTCCACCGTCTCCAGCTCCTCCTCATCGCCAACGCTTTTACAGAAGTCATGGTGGGGAGCATTTAACCTTGATTCATGGTTTCCCACCAACCAATGTCCCGTAATAGCACGGATAACAGATGAACACTGGGCTCTATTCAGACAGCAAAGTTCTAGAGATCCTACACGTGTACGATGTCCGATTCCATGTTTTATTTGCACAGAGAGCGAAAAAATTTCGTTTTCTCAGTTTACAGCTGGTCAATGGTATACCCAACCTTTCCTTGTCTTGAAGAGGATGCTGGTTATTCCTTGTCTAGCTCATCCGCAATACAGTTACCCTCGATGTCAGTATGTCCTGGGACCTATATGAGGTGAATTAAAAACTGCTCAGCGTTCTCCTCTAGAGACAAGCGGCAGATATTCACTGACTCTTACTCGAAGTCATCGAAACTAGGGACTTAATAGCCACTTGGCTGTCCGAGTAGATACAAATGCTCTATTTTCGAAATTGTAGGTTCTGTAGGTTTCTGCTTGAAAAGCATTGCAGTGATCCGGGAGTCGGAAAGCTGTCTTCAGAAAACGATTCATTTTTTCCTTAGAAGAAATACTGCCTCTAGTCAATCTATTGCATAGGCAGATGATTTCTGGTATCTATCTGAAAAAAAAGTGAACTACATTTTTTTTGTAGTTTTGAAGCATTTTTATTTACTAATTTATTATTCATTCATTTGTTTTATTTTTTTCGAATAGTTTTTACACCATATTAAAAGTTAGCGTTTTCCAGACTTTGTAGCGAGATTTTAATTAAAATTGTTGCAAAATTGCAATTATAATTATAATCGCACTAATTTTATAAATTAGTTACTAATTTACAACTACAAAAAAAAACTATTTGAATTAAAACTATTTGCATATATACTAAAAGCTTTACATGCCTAAGCTCGTGGCTACATGGCGTATGAGTATTTTAGCTTTGGATTATCGCCCGCAACA
Organism: Chymomyza amoena; assembly: GCA_037043745.1. Taxonomy (NCBI): domain Eukaryota; kingdom Metazoa; phylum Arthropoda; class Insecta; order Diptera; family Drosophilidae; genus Chymomyza; species Chymomyza amoena. Next base: position 183,830 of record JBAMAX010001587.1, read on the forward strand.
GGAATAGCAGAACTAAACTCTGAACATTCCGAGTATCTGTGATATCTGTGTATGTCGCCGGACCACGCCCAATGCTACGTGATTTGTGGTTATCGCTTGCGTTGCAATATAAGCCTAATTAGACCAGGCTCTTGGTGCTCCTCCCGCTCGCCGCATATGAACTGGCCAACTACGCCCACTCTAACACCTACATATGTACACAAAAACGCACACACACATAAAATCTGCTTTATTTAATTCAATTTATATTGTGTATGTGTGAGTTGCTTTGTTTTGCCATTATTGAATATAGCAGGTACTTAGTTATGTTTGTAGGAGAAATAATTAATTTAGACAATTAGTTGCAGTTTGTGGCACTTTAACCAGAAATTGTTATAGCAAATATTTTACGAATTTTTCCGGTCTTAGCTCAAGTCTTAGTACAGATTTAAAAACCTAAAGCAGCTTAAATGCTTTAAATTTTTAAACAATATATAAATAAAAGCTATGCCAAATCTGCATTTTTGTTTATATTTAAGTATTCGTATATGCAGGAGAGATTTGGCTAAAATAAAACCCAGACAAATTGAAAAACATAAGCAACAATTACTAAATTAAAAAAAAAAAAAAAAAAGAAAATACATGCCCAGAGTAAGATAAATCTCAGAGGTAGCTGCATAAAGTTGGTTTTTTGGCAACACAACTTGGGAAATTAGAAGCTGAAAGAGATGAGAATTTGGCAATTTTATACACTACAAAGTGTGAAGTACTTTGGCCTGCTTGGGGTGGATTGTAACAAATATCTCTTAAATTTGTAAAATACTTAAAAAAGAAATAATTACTTATTGCAGTTTAACTATTTTTCTGTTAATATCTTATTCCCAAAACATTTACTTAGCGTCTAAGGGATAGATTGTAAAAAGGAGAATTGTAAAAATATTTTATATTTGTTTTATTATTAACAGATCTTAATACTTTTTAAATAATTTCCCATCCATTTCAAATATATTTTGGACTTGCGATACATTTTTGAAGACCTTACATTTGGTTCAAAAAGATTTCTTGACATGGAATATTTTATATAATAAGCTTAAGCCTTAATGCATTGTTCACATTATATTATTATTTTTACGTATAAAGAGAGGATAAGGATAACATATTTTAAAATAGTTAAATCAAGTTATGTCCTACTGGAGATTAAAGGAATTGAGAGAGAGAGAGTGAGAGTCAAGCAGTGTATACAAACTTCGCCATCAACCAATATTAGCTCTCCTTTTTTAACATTTTTCAAATTTAGGCCAATAGCTGATGCTACACTTATATGTGTGCCTGAGTGTGTTTGTGTTTGTGAACGTGTGTGTGTGTGTTGTGTGCATAAAAACTGAGCAATCATAACCTGCAGCAATCAATGTTGTTGCATTTTTGCTTGCGCTTAAGCCAGGCTAATCAGATTATGCGCTGGCATGCATCTGTATAGGTTATGTGAGTATGTATTCTCTATGTGTGTATAAGTGCGTACGTGTCTCTGTGTGCGTGTGTATGTGTGTTAAGTGCTCTGCCATTTGGCAGCAGCATTGTTGTTGTTGTGACTCAACTCAACTGAGCATTTATTTGCATTTTCTGTAGCATACTTTTGGGCTGCTCAATTAAAATATACTGTATGTGCCTTTTATTTAAAATTAAAATCATTTATATTTATTTGTTTTTGCAGGAAGCTTACCGTCGTTGGGTCTGCAGCACGCTGGTGCCATATTTTGCCGAGCCCCAGGACATACTGACACATCCAAAGGCCAAAGCAACAACAACCAATATGGCGGCCGATGACCAAAGCGCCAGGGCAATGGCCAGCAGTAGAAGCAAACGTACAGCAACGACAACGACGACGGCGCTGCGAAATGTTGTTGGCACGGGCGGAACAAAGCATAAATCTCTGAAATTAATCAGCAATAACAATAAATCAAATAACGGTAATAACATAAACGAACGTCAGATTAATCAAGAGCATGACGAGGACAACGACAGACGCAGCAGCAGAGACGTCGAGCGTAACGGAGACGGAGTCAGTGACAGCCACAACAACCACGTAGCATCGACATTGGCTGAAACATTTTACGATGTTGTTGGCATCAGTCTGGCGCAAGGACGACGAACACAGAAACGAGCTGCCAATGGACGTTGCAGGCGCAGCGATGAAAACGAGTTCATGCCGGGTCAGAAACAAACACAACAACAACAATCTAATAACTTCATATCGACTGCCAATAATGAGGATCCCTGCATAAAGGATCCAGTGATATCAAAACTGCAAAAAAGGTAAGTCTAATGGAATTAGTTTAGCGGTCAAGAAGGAAACCTAAGCAACGAGATCTGAATGTTACATATTGATTGTCAGGCGAGGCGTGATCTAGAGCAACGATGCCTACTGAAAACGATTGAACATACAGGATTGCTTTTTCTGACTCTATTCCTTTTTTCGTTTAGATCAACACGCAAGACCGAATATCGCAGGAGACGCCGCATTAGACCCTGCCTGAGCGTGTGCCAAACTGTGGAACAAAAGTGCCCCTATTTGCTGCCCGCCGATCGAGCGCCAGCGCTGCCCACCCAATATGCCGGCGAGCCGACATTTCTCTGTTTAGGTAAGTATTATAGCTACGCTATAAAGAGCTTAACGTCCAATGCAATCCAATTTTCGACCTTCCCTAGATCAAAACATACCCGAAACCGGTGAGCAATTGAAGAAATCCAGCTATGGTCCCAACGACTGCTGCTACAGCTACTGCAATGGCATCACCCAGGGCATCTGCACCTACTGCAATGCCTTTGTTGAGGAGCATCCAGCAGCCAATGATTCCGCCAATTCTACACGCCACGTGCACAACTTAACGCTGAACAAAGATCCTGGCGTGCATGCGCGTGGCTTCACCGTAGCCTTGACGCTGAAGAATGTCAGCACTGCCCAGACGCAGAACAGCTTGGAGCAGCTGCCCTACTATGCGCGCTACGAGAATGTGTTCTATTACGATGATGAGAACATCGATATGCCCAATGAGCCGCTGTCCAGCGGTTGCGCCACCGTGCCCTCCGTATCCAGTCGCTGCACGATACCCTACTATGCATCGGGCACAGCGCCGGTGCGCATTCAGAGCAGCACCCAGGCGCGCACACAGCAGCAGCTGCTGGTCTGGTTGAGCGCATTGCTTGGTCTGCTGAGCAGCTGCGGCGCGGCGCGTCAAAGACGCGTGCAGCGGGCCGTACGTGGGCGTGGTGGTCAGTGCGTCAATTGTGCGCGTAGCTGCCATGAGCTGATGCTGATGGATGAGCGCAGCAGCGGTAATGGCAGCCAAGATGGCGCCAACCTGCAGGCGCACAAGGATGCCACAAAGCGTAGTAGAAGTAGGTCGACGTCAAAATGGCGCGCCATGGCCGACAAGGAAGCAGAAGCAAAAGCAGAAGCAGAAGAAGAAGAAGACGGCAGCACTAAAGGAAGCGGAAGTTTTACTGGCTGGCGGATGCAATATGGCGGCGGCGGGCAGCAGCGTAGTAGGCGAGACCATGGCGTGAATGAGGTGTGGTCGGTGGTAGCTGTGCGGCGGCCGCTTAATACTTATATACTTAGTAGACTACGATATTTTAGTAGCAAAAGTAAATTTAAACACGAGCATAGCAAAAAGTCTAGGTCTAGTCGTATACTTAACTATAGAGACTTACAGCTATTGCGAATCAAACGCAAAAGCAAGTGGAAGTGGCAAAGTGGCAAAGGCAGAGGCGTGGCAGCTGAGGCATCGCTGGCCAACTTGCCCAGTTGTAGAAATAGAAACTATCGATACTTCTACTACTACAACTATAACATAAACGATTGGTGGCGAAGATGGTGGCTGATGGAGTTGCCAGAGTCTGAAACGGAAGCGGATGCAAAATTTATAGCGCAGCCACACTCAGGCATGTTAGTCTATGCATTATAGTCTATGCACACACACACATGGGCAAAAAAGCATCATTTTATTTATATACATACTACATACTATAAATAAAACTAACTACAAGTTCTAGAAAAACAAAAAATTCAAATGCTATTAAAATTGGCAACAGCTAGATTTAGCCAAAAGCCAGTGCCAAGTGCCAAGTGTGTAAAGCAGGTATAGCAAAATGTATAAAAGAATTAAAAAATTTAAAAAACAACACACACACACACAGTCATAAATCGTACTAAACAAAAAGGCATAAAAAAAAATCAACCAAAAAATAAAACCACTTTAAATGTTTATGGTCCTCTCTCAAGCGAAAACAAATTAAGACGTCAAAAACAAAAACAAAAAAAAACATTATAAAACTCTATTTAAAAAAAAACCAAAATAGCATATTTTATTACAACTAGAAAACAAAGAATATTAAAATTTAATTAAACAAAAAGCAACTGCCACAAAAATAGGTTTTTTAGGTAAACATTAAACAAAATGCAAAACCGAAGAAAGAGTTTAACAAAAAGTATATGCATTAACAAGAAAAAATGATATATAAATAATAATAAATTTAATTAGTGGGAAGAAAACGAAAAGTTTAGGTTAGCTAAAGCCCAAAAAACAAACAAAAACAAAAATGAAAGCAAAAACAAGAAAAACAAGTACATGAAATGAAATTTACAATTAGCCCTTAAAGAAATTTAATAAACAAATAACAAGTCGTCGCTCTAAACTAAACTGGTAACTAACAATTAGTACTAAAATTTCCCAGAAAAAATGGCAAAAAACACGAAACACAAAAAAAAAAACATTTCACTAAATAAATAAAGTTTATAGGCCGCGTATCAACCACCTTTCAAAAGTACATAAAACCAAAAGCGAACAAACGAAGCGTGACAACTTTACTTATTTAATAACTTAGTTTAAACTATGCTAAACAAACAAAAACGAAAATGAAATTTAACATTAAATTTAAATAGAGCCAATAATAAAGCGAAAAAAAAAACATTTAAAAATGAACAGCAAGAACAGGGCCCAGAGTCCCATATAGTAATGAGCGATCGTCTTTATTTAGTTTTTAAAACGAAGATATGTTATAAAATGAAAAACAAAAAAACCAAAAAACGTAAATTGTATAATCCATACAAATACAAAAGTAAAATACGAGTATATAAAGCGCACAGTAAACTTATTTATAAGGTTCATCTTAAAAAAACAACAACAAGTAACAACAGCAGTTATAGTAAGCTAAGTATGAGGAGCTAGGAGCGTGAGACGATGCAACGTTAAAGCAGAACAACATTACCTACTTTATAAATAGTGCATACAAATAATAATAATAATATGTAATAATAATTTTTTGTAATAAAGTGAACTCTATGTAGCATAAATATATTTATATGTAATTAACAATTTATATTTACATACCATATATATTATATCGTACATACTTGCAGTAAAAACGTCTAACAAAAAAGTAAAAAAAACGAAAAACTATAGGCAACAAAATAAACAAATAAATAATATTTGCAAAAAAGTGTCAAATAATTAGTTACTAATTAAAAAAAATGAATTATAAAGACGAAGCAAAAAAAAAAGAAAACCAAAAATAGACACTAGACATATTTGGCATTAACTAATTGCCTATTAAACAATATACATAAGTACATACATACTTACATGCTAACAAACTGACTATTTCTGTTCTAAATCATTCTCACAAACACATGCACATCAAAACACAAATTTCAGTACTAAGTTTTTACAGCACTGCAGGCAGTGTTGCAAAGCGTTAACAAAGCTTAATTTTTTCGCGCATACGCAACAAAGTATGCTATATGAAAGTCTATTCTATTAAGTTCAAACTGACGCCTTACTTTAATGTACTTGAAAATACTAGAAAGCCAAACAATTACTATTACTACTAACACTACTTCAAAAAGGCAACTTAATATTAGTATGCTGTGTTCAATCAATGTTGTTGTAGTAGCCAAGACTTCTTAAAACAATTAGCAATTTAAAAAAATATTTAAAAACGAACACTAAATTAGTTATGACAATTCTAACAAAACTTTACTGAACTTTAAACTGTCTAACAGTGCGTATACTTAATGGCACTAAGAAAGCGTCTGCTTAAAAAGCTGGTCACACTATGCTAGCAAAAACAATGAGAGCGAGAGCGTAATTCTAACGTTATGTAAACAGCAGCAACAGCATTAACTTGAGAGTGTGTTGGTGTTGGTGTGCACTAACGAGCGGTTACTTAATAGTTGGCAACACTTTGCTGCACCGCTAGCAGAAATAATGAGCGCAAGAGTGTAACTCTAAGTCAACAGCAGCAGCATTAATTTGTTAGTGTATTGATGTTCACTAACAAAGCGTCTACTTTATAAGCTGGCAATGCTATGCTGTCTCTTGTACCGCTAGCAAAAATAATGAGAGCGAGAGCGTAACTCTAACAGCAGCAATGTTAACTTGCGAGTGTATTGATGTTCACTAACTAGCCACTACTTAGTAAGTTGGCAGCTCTATGTTGCACTGCTAGTAAAAACAATGAGCGCGAGAGCGTAATTCGAACTTTATGTTAACAGCAGCAGCAATAACTTGTTAGTGTATAGATGTTCACTGGCAAAGCGTCTACGCTGAAACTGGCAATACTATGCTGCACCGGTAGCAAAAACAATGAAAGCGAGAGCGTAACACTAACGTTAAGTTAACAGCAGCAGCATTAACTTGTAAGAACTGCACATGCAGCTAGGCGATCAAACGGCATTAAGCCGTTGCGCTTCAGCGCTGTTGTGAGTTAACAGCAGCAGCATTAACTTGTGAATGTATTGGTCTTCACTAACAAGTGTCTACATAATCAGCTGCCAACACAATGCTGTCTATTATACCGATACAGAGAGAACTAAATACAAGAGGCGAAAATTCTCTCTCGAGCAAAAATGTAAAAATTGTCGTGCGCCAGATAAAGTTGCCAACAACAATGTTTGCATGTGCGCATATGCTTTTGCACCAAGCAACTTTATTCGGCGCACGAGAAAAAACGGGAAAAAAACTTTTTGCGTTATTTCGCCTCTTGTATTTAGTTCTCTCTGACCGATATCAAACACAGTGAGCGCGAGAGCCTAACTCTAACATTAACTTAACAGCAGCAGCATTCACTTGTCTGTGTATTGGTGCTCAACTGCACATAAAGCTAGACGATCAAACGGCATTAAACCGTTGCATTTAATGTGCTCTCAGCGCTGCTGTTACAGGAGTTCAAGCAACAGCAAATTTTAACATTGCACTTTGCGCTCTGCTGCGTTGGCGCCGCTGTTGCTGCAATTTTTGCGCTCTTTGCTGTTTTTCTTCCAGGCTCTGCCTGCTCTGAGCGTCCCATTGGTCCGTTGAAAGGAGACCAACCAAGCTAGTTATAACATGCACTCTGCTGCGTTGGCGCAGCTGTTTCTTGCAGGCTCTGCCTGCTCTCAGCGCTGCTGTGAGAGATCAATTAACAGCTAATTTTAACATGCACTCTGCGCTCTGCTGCAATTTTTACGCTCTTTGCCTGCTTTCTTTCAGGCTCTGCCTCAGCGTAGTCACAAACCTTTCTGTTTAGTCTTTATACTGACGTCGCCTGCAGAGTAACTCACACGGGTATCTGCGCATTCTGTGGATCATTGTTTTAGTCCTTACTGAACTTTTCTCTTGTAAATACACAAACACACAAGCACAGGACCTTACACACACACACACCTACTTATTTACTGTGCTCGCACAGTTTTGTCCTGCACCTGCAACTATTAATGACAACTTTTCTCTTAAAATTCGTGCCATAAAGTATGCTAAAATGTATTAAAAACTTTACATTGTTTCGAGCACAACAAAAGCCAATTACTTTGTTGTGTACTCAAAAACTGTTGCCATAAATTTAATTATATTGTCAGTGGCATATAATTTTCCAAGAGCATTTTACATATTTGCAATTTATTCAAAATTGTGTTTTTTCAACAAGTTGTATTGTTAAAACTGCAAAGTATTTTCGATAAAATAGACAAAAATCAATATTTGCAATACTTATGTATATGTATGTATGATGTATGGTATTACTAACACACACACATATTCGGGGGGCGGGTGAGAGAAAATATTGAAATATTTTTAAGACGTTTTGAGGCAACATTTCTCAAGCGATAGCCGCTGGCACAAATTGCGCGCATATGCAAAAATTGTTATGAATTATTGTGTACTTTTGTAAAACTTTTTGATATATATAATATAGTTAACATGAATAGATGCCTAAATAATGAATTAAATGGTTAATTTATTTAAATTTAAACAATAAAGTGAAGGTCACAGCCGCACCAGCTAAATAAAAGACGATCAAGTTCAGCAAGCATAATAGTTCGTCTAGCTGGTAGAGCCGTTTATTAGAGTATGTATAAAATAAATTTTACTTATGGAGCAACAGAGGTTATTGGTAGAGTATAAAAAAGTTGCTGCAGCAAAATGACACATTTCAAAAAGTAAAAAAAATTAACTAACAACAAATCTGTACTAATTTTGTTGTGCAACGTATTGAGTAAAAAACAACAAAAACAAAACCAAAAAAATGAAAACTAGTTGAATTGTGTATGTCGGTATATTTAATACTAATAAATGATAATTGAGATTACTTTACAGCAGCGCAGCAACAACAGCAACATTTACATTAAAATTTTGTGTACAAATTAATTAATTAAACATGTATCATGTTGGCATGTCATAATATAACATATAATGTAATGCATTGTACTACATATATAATATATATAAATTAATACCAAATCCAAACAACCCAAACCCCCAATTAGGACAAAAAAAAAACCAAAAAGTACATACAATAATTTTGTAATTAAATAGCAGCTGCCGTAACAGGATTAAAATTAAAAAAACAAAAAAAAAACAAATAATAACAACTCCTGCTAACAATGTTATGGGTAAATGTAGCAATTATTTTTTACAAAACTAAAAAAATTTACAAAAAAAAAAAAAACTTTAAAAGGGATATGACAAAAACATAAAAAAAACAAAATTCTTATTAGGCCACAATAAATAAACAAAAATAAAATGATTTATGTATGTGCCAAGGCTACATAAAAAAAATATTAAATGTATTTAATATCATAAAAGCAAGCACTACATAAAAAAATATAAAAAAAGTTCAACGCCATGCCACCAAAAAAAAAGTACAGTCGCATCCAATTCAATTTAATTAATGAATGCATTAAAAATAAAAAAAATCAAACAAACGCATGTAAACAATTTCAATACAATAGTAAGTATTTAAAATGTGTACACTGCAAAAAAAACCCACAAACAAGCAAACCAAACAGAAGTAAGTTTAACATAAACTTAAATTTAAAAACAAAATAAACAATGTAACAGCATAGTAGTTAAAATTTAAAAAAATAAATAAAAAACATAATAAAATAATTAATAAAAATCCAATATGAAACAGCTAAAAACTTTAACAAATAAACTGAACTCTTCTGTACTTGTTATTAAAAAAAAAATATAAAAAAATGAGCAGAAAAACACAAAAATCTACAAAAAACTTAAAACGAGTAAAACAAACAATGAAATTTTCATAAAATGCATGCCCTTAATGCTAAGCCCCGAAAAAGGCCAAAAAAATGATTTAAGTCTACCGAATATGAAAATAAAAAATTCCACGAACTATACAAAAAAAAAAAACAAAAAAATAAGAAATAAAAATAAAAACAAAAAATTGAGATAGTCTAAAGCTAATACTAAATAATAATGCGTATAAAAAGAAAACTGGCATAATTATGGTAATTGTAAAATAATTAAACAATGACATAAAGTAATAATGAATAATAAAAAATAAATTGTTGTTATTGAATGTATTTGTATAGAAAAATTATTATGATTATGACGATGAATAATAAATGATTACAAATAATAATTATTGTTCAAAAAAAAAAAACAAAAAAAAACCAAAATATATATATATATATGAGAAAATTAGTTGCTTCATTTCATTCCAAGAGCAACTTGCATTACAAATGGAACAATGGGAATGGGACTACGAGTGGGAATGAAAATATAAAGAAATTATGGGAATTGGAACTTAAGTGCTTAACAGAAATGTTCTTATGTCATTCTAGAAAATCAAGAATTTCCATTAATAATTTCTTAATTTTTATTATTCACTTGAAACAACTTAAGATCGTTCTATAGAAAAAACTTAAGACCGTAAGCGCTACGAAAACTTTAAACGTTCTGGAAGATCGTGTTGATAATAAAGTTTGAATCCTATCAAGGCGATGTATTTGGATTCCAAGAGCAACTTGCATTACACGGAATGCTGGCAACGGGACAGCAAATGGGAATGGGTCGAAATAGCAATAAATTAGGCAAATTGGAACTGAAGTGCTTAAAAAATGTTCTTTTGTTGCTCTAGAAAACCAAGAATTTCCATTTATAATTCTTCATTTTTATAATTTATTGGACCAACTTAAGATCGTCCATAGAAAAAGGGCTTACTGTCGCTACGGCTACTTAAAATTTGATGGAAGATCGTGTTGATAATAAAAATATAAAATGATGAATCCTATCAAGGCGATGTATTTTGATTCCAAGAGCAAATAGCATTACAAACGGAATGCTGGTAACGGCCAAAGAAATGATTGGAAACGGAACGTAGGCAAAAAAAGCGAACATTTTTTGGCCACTCTAAAATCCAAGAGCTGCGGATGCTCAAAATTTACCAGAAGATCGTTTTGATGTATTTACAAAATTTTGAATTCTATCAAGGCGATCCTATTTGATTCCAACCTGCAACTTGATTTACAAATGGAATGCTGGCAATGGGCCGAAATAGAAAGAAATTATGGGAATAGGAACGTAAGTGCTTTGGAAAAAATATATTTTTTGTCGTTTTAGGAAAACCAAGAATCCGATTGATAATTCTTCAACAACTCAAGACCTTCCATAGAAAACACTTATGGCCTATCAAGTCGATCTGTTTTGATTTCTAGACAGCAAATGGGAATGCGTCAAATCAAATATCAAAATAAATGGAATCAGAATTTAGCCAAAAAAAAGAATTAAAAATTCTTCATCTTTGTCCTTTTCGCTAGAAACAACTTAAAATCGCCTATAGAAAAATGTTAAGGCCGTAAGAGATATGGATACTCAAAATTTGTCGGAAGAGTCCTATCCAGGCGACCTATTTTGATTCCAAGAGCCATATGTAATCTTCGGTTGAATCATTTGGCAGGAACAGCTGAAAATTATGAAACGACGGGAGTCGGAATGATTTTTATTCACACGCTCTGGTCTGCCCAGACTACCTTAAGATCCTAAAGATCACCAAAGATCTGGTCGCTATTTTTATACCCTGTACCGTATGGTATAAAGATTATATTAGCTTGTGCAAGTCGAAAATGTATGTAACATATAGTAGGAGTCGACGAAGACACATCAAAGTTACCTAAAATATGATCAGTGTGACCAGAGAAGTCGATATTCCCATGTCCGTCCGTCTGCCCGTTTGAAAGCCTAGATCTCTGAGAGGGAAAGAGCTAGAGTAACCAAATTTTTACAGAAGATCCCATATTAATCCATAGGAAACCAGTTTATTTTATTTTTTTGATATCGGGGTTAAATTAATCAGCTCAGACGACCCCGAAAAAAAAATAACAGTCCCATAACAAAATTCGGCATTCATAAGTTTTAAAGAGTACCTAAGCACAGTATCAAATTTTTTCAAAATCGGTTGATTATATTATATAGCTCCCATAAGAACGATCGGTCAAAAAAATTATTGCTTAAAAATTCTCTTGTTTTTGGTTTTTTATGAAGGAACTGGATTTTATTGCAAGCTAGTGGTATAGGGTATCTAAAAGTGGTCTGCGCCCGACCTTACGTACACAATTTTTGAAACAGAATTTATTGAGTTTCTGTTAAAAAATATAAATTTAATCTATCAGGCATATCTCATATGGTTACATGGAATCTATCTTATTTTCATGATTGAAAAACAGGTTTTCTAAACGCATCTGAAAATGTTCCAGAGTTTGTAAATTCCGTACAAAGAGCTTTCAACGTGTCGATACAAAAACCTGGAACACATATTTTGGACCTTGTATATCGCCTTATATCCAATATGGAACATATATTTTGGACCTTTTTAGGAAAAATGGATATCGCCTTATATTACTTTTCTATTGTATTACTTTAGATTCGTTCCGATTTATATTTCCGGAAAATATGTTTTTTCTTTTTTTCGACCAATAAAGTATTAGTTTTCTTAAATAAATTTGCTTAACTTCTTAAAACCACAGCATATATTATATACTAAGAATAAAAATATTTAAAACTTTCAAAAATATGCGATCATAGAAATTTTATTTTCGAATTATTTTATATATTTTTATTATTATTTTTTGTATTAAAAAAATTTTAGAGCTCCTTGTGTAAATAGGTTAATAAATTCGAACCTTTTGTTTTATTTTTTTATCTTGAAAATCATTCATTTGATATCGGAAGGACTTGTTCGCTAGAACTTTTTTAGTCTGGGAAAATATTTTTATTTATTTTTGTGATATGTGACTATGTTGAAATTTTTTTACTTTTTCTAAATAAAAGCTTTGATTTGAGTAACAAACAATTTTCCTAATATTAAAAGGACAGTTTATAAATGTATAGATACAAAAATAAACTTATATATCTAAAATTAGAAGTTTGGCTATCCTAAAAACAAAATATCAGATAATTTGTAAAATTAAAATTCCAAAACATTCCGGTCAAAACTTTTGCGTTGATCCCATAGCGCATTGTGCTTTGCTGACGTCACGTGGCGACATATTTCCAAATCTAAATGAAACTGCAACAAAAACTGTAAACAATCTAACTCGTTTGGGGCTTATCGATGTTCGCGAAATGGCTGCAAATATTTTTCCCACCTAACTACGGCCATAGTCAACAGCTCCCTTCACCACCCGCACCCAACAACAAAACCATAAAATCAATGCAAATTGCGTTAGCTGAAACTTTCATTAGCCGTTTATTCAGGTGTTGTTGTTTTCATTTGTTTTTTCCGTGGCGCCACCAATCGGTGGCATTATGTGGGCGAATCCGGAGTCACGAGTGCACCCGGACCGGGGCTAACAGCGCAGCTGAAAAACGTCGCACGCATTTTGCGTTTAAAAATTCAAAAAACAACAGTTGCAAACAAGAACAAGAAAAACAACAACAACAAGAAGCACTTAATGCGGCCACAGGCTGAGTTTGTGGCAAATACGTTGATGGGATGGAGGGGCCGACGAGACGGTCAACATGGGGAGCATTACAAGAGTTTCACTTTCAATTTCGCGCCAGTTGTTTTTTACATGCAGCTGAAAAAAAATAAATTTACAAGTAGGTCGTTACAGTGGGGAGATGACGAATATAAAATACACTGTAGCTTGTGAAACTTCTAAAGTTTTCATGGAGCTTTGAAGCGATTTGCATCTAATGAGCGAAATTTTTGGATAGTTTTTATATTTTAATAAAGTCTATATACCATTTTAGTCCCTGTATATTTTTTTAAAACTTTTTTATTTTCATTCGGATATATTGTAGTTTCTAGAATTTTCTAGAGACTTTGAAGCGCTTATAAGGTACATTTTTGTAGAACTTTAGAGGGGATAAACTTAGAAAAAATTGAATTTTTACATTTTAATCTTGTTATATAGCATTTTGGTCACTGTGAATTTTTAAAACTTTTCGAATTATATTTAAATATAGTGAATTTAGTAAATTCGAAAGGATAGAAAATTTGTTATTAGAGTTGGGTAAACCTAGTTCATTTCACTGAACAAGTTCAATCGTTCATTTTTTTTCAATGAACGAAGTCGTTCTTTTCGTTCAGTCGTTCGTTTTTATGCCGGTTTTTCTTTCTTAATCATACTATATGAATTAAATTGTCTAAAAAAACATGGTTTATTTTTTTTTTTTTATTTATTTAAATTTTTTTATATGTTTTTTTATTGTTAAAATTAAAAAATTGTTTACATTTATACAGATTTGCAAAACTTACATTTTGCCTTGTTTTCATCCTCCAATGCATCAAAGTGGATCCACAATGTGCTGTATTTTCGCTTCAGGGACATTTTATACTTATAATATATTTAAAACATCAATACAATGCCAAAGCGAATTTTTGCATTTGCGCGGAATAAATACAGTAATGGAGTTGCCCTACTAATAAAAAAAGAGATCGATGAAAAATGTGGCCATACTAAGAAAAACAGACCAAACAGAAGCAAAGTCAAAGAACAGCTGTATAAAAATAATATAAGAACGACCAACAGTAGAAGACCTATATAAGAACGACCAACAGAAGAAGAATAATATAAGAACGAACAACAGTAGAAGACCGATATAAGAACTAACAACAGTAGAAGACCGATATAAGAACGACCAACAGTAGGAGAATAATATAAGAACGAACGACTGAATAAGAACGAACGACTGAATAAGAACGAACAATGAACGAGTGACTCGAAAAGAACGATGTTGTTGAACTTATTCAGTTCGTTCTTTTAGGTGAATAGTTCTTTTTCGTTCGTTCGTTCATGAACGACCCAACACTATTTGTTATACAGATCATTAAAGGCGATTCCACAGAACAAAAAACTTATTTGGCCTAATATTTTATTCGACTTAAAACCACATGCTTGGTGTTTTCAATTTCACCAAAACTAAATTTAGATGTAATTTGAAAACGACTTCTTTGATGCAAGAAGATTTAAAACGAGGTATACAATTTTCTTTGGTACTATATTCTCAGATTATATATATCTGTAGCAATTTCAAGTTAGATATTTATTGATTTTAGTTGTTGCTATAAATTCACAAACGTATTGCAAAAAAAATAATTAATGTTGCGCATTAAAAAAACAAGACAATCATAATTTTTTCGTTTTGGTTTTTCATTCTCCGCACGCCCGAAAAAGCTAAAATTTATTTAAGAGGAAGTCTTTATAGGGAAGTTCGTCTATTCGTTTATATAGGAGATAAACGAGCTCAAACTAAATAGATAAATAGTTAAAAAAACGAAAACAATCAAAATTTATTTCTTTTGGTTTTTCCCCAGCACGCACGAATATGCTAAGATTCATTTTAGAGGAAATCTTTATAGGGAAGTTTGGCTATTCGATGACTTTGGAGATAAATAAATTAAAACTTAATAGATAAATAGTAAAAAAAAACGGCGGCGTGAGAAAATACTGCTTTAAAATTTAAGTTTTTATACTTCCTTTTTGGTTCCATAACATCTACAGTTCTTATCCGATATCGAAGAGCTTTAATTGCTTGAAAACGAATTCTCTTTCAGCTAAAAGCGTAACATCTTTTCAAATAATTTTTTTTTGATAATAAAAAGCAAAGCAAGAATTTGCTATTTTAAAAAGGGGAATCCCCTTAATCCTTAATCCCCATAATTTTTTACTCATTCTGCACATAGTATATATCACCGCAAAGAGCACATGAATAGCTTTCGATCTAATCGTCTTTCATGTCGAGGTATAAACGAATAACTGAAAAAGTAGCCAATAAATTTTTTTCGAAAATCTCGAAAACGGAGTTTAAATAAAAAAATATTATAATTTCTCGACCCATAATTACACTACAAAAAAAAAAAAACAACCTTCTAAGAAGCTTAATTTTTCATGTAAAGAAAGACATTTTTTCAACTTTTTTTATTTTGATAAAATTCTGGTTTGGTCAAGCTTAATAAGCTTTTCGTTAATTTAAACTTTCTCAAAATGTAAGGAAGAGCAGTATGGAAATTTTTAGAAAGGATACGAGTTGGTATTCCCAAAAATAATAGAAACTTTTATCTCTATATATCTTTTATATCTCTATATACATTTTTTCTTAATCAAAATTAGAAATTGGGCAATTTTGAGTGAAATTCCAAGTCAAAGTGTTTGATCGTTGGTAATTTTTGAACTGGTTCCTAATGTTCACTACCAATAACATTCAGTAGTAAGAAACTGACGAGATTATGGTAAATATTTTTTGAAAATGTAGTAAGTAAGGGAACTGAAGAAGTCAATCTGATAGCTGGATAATTTCTATTGTAAATAATATTATTAGGTGAGTATATTAAATCCATAACAATATTCGGCGTTTTTAAGGCCTAATAAATTTTTCTTAAAAAAATACAATAGTAAAATATAATTTGAAAGACTACCTCAAGTTTTAAAATGTATTATTTATTTATTTATATTTCATGTGCTTTATTTTCTTTATAACTAAGTTTTGCTTAAAGCTAGATTCTTTTAAATGTACAAATTTGACAACATTTATGTTAGAAAGGCTGTTAATAACAGCGGATCAGCGCTGTTAAATGTCAGGCGAGCATGACAATAAGAAAGCTGTTAGCAAGCAGAGCAGAGAGGAACATACAGCCGCATTGAAAGGTTGTCATTTTTAAAGCCGCGTCGACGGAATTGATTTAAAGCTGTAACATAAAACCTTTCCGCATTAAGCTGTCACACTTAAACATGAACTTTATTAAACAATCAAGCAATTAAACAATAAACCACAGACATTAGAGAACCTAATATCCTATTTATTATTTATTTCTTAATAACAATTTAGTAATATCAGTTTTTAATATAGATGCTGTTAAAAAAATGCAAACAAATAAAATTTTCAACATTTTCTGAGTCAAAAATGATTTCACATAAACCAAAAAGTCAAAAAAATATTGAGCCAAAAATACAACAAAAACCATTTTTATACCAATTAATTCTATCTTATTATACGATTAACTAGGAAAAACTTTTAAAAATACTGTACTGTTTTACTGTACTCAGCATTGACAACATTGCTCCAAATTTGAAGAACTGGTTCATAAGAACTACATTATATCATGCTCTAGGCTCTTTAATCATTGGGACAACAAGAGATCCTTTTACTTTTTTACTATACTCAGCAATCATCTTGCCATCAACTTTCTTTAGGCTCTTTGGATGGTAAAACAGGCAGACCAACTTATTGAACATATTTAAATTGGAGTCATCTACCACACACCCACCAACAAATTGCTCAAAAATTTTTTTTTTTTGGTTTTAGTTTTATTTAAAATTCAGAAATCACCATCATAATAATAATAAGTATTTTTAATTTAATTTAAATTTAAAAAAAATGCAATATGCTTATCAAACTGAGTTTGAGTTGAGAAAAAATTGAAATAGGTAAACAAGAATAAAAGAAAATTATTTTTTCAAATTTATTAAACATAAAAAAAATGTATTATTATTATTTTTTAGTTTAATTTAGAATTCAGAAATCAGCAGATTAAAAAAAAATATTTTTCAAATTAATTTAAAATAAAAAATTATTTTATTATTAATTTTTTTTTAGTTAGATTTAAAATTCAGAAATCATTAAAAAATCATTTTGAATAAAATTCATATATTGTATGTCGTGAATCAGTACAACCTGCCCACTTCCAGCCTTTTTTTTAGCCATGAAATTTTTTGGTTATTTAAAATTTTTAATTTATTATAAGAAAGTCAAATTTGCTACGATTATCGCAACATTTCGTAAATTTTCATTTGAAAAGTTGATAAAATCCAATAAGTGCACACGAGCGCCCTCTGACGGCACTAAAAAAATCCCAAAAATAAATTCTGCGACCCCAAAAAAGCCCGCCAACACTTTTAGCAACAGAAAAAATAATAATAAAAAACTTAAAATAATTTTTTAGTAGTTTAAATTCAATATCTAACCAAATTTTAATATTTTTCAAAATACCTACTTTAAAGAAATTGCCTACTCGAAATTTATTTCAGACTTCGGGAAAGTTTATTAGAATTACCCATGGCCTCTGCCGGCAGTAAAAAAATATAAGAAATGGATTTTTCGATCCCTAAAAAGCCTTCAAAAATATTTAGCAACAAAAAAATAATAATACAAATTATAAAATAATTTTTTTGTATTTTTAAATATATTTCCAAATAACTGTTTTGAAAAATTGCGTACGTAAAGTCGGGCGCGGACGACTTTAGGATTCCCTGTACCACTAGCTTGTAATAAAGTCCGATTTCTACACAAAAACCAAAAACAGAAGAAGTTTTAAGCAAAAAAATTTTTTTGATCGATCGTTCCTATGGGAGCTATATGATATAGTCAACCAATTTTAATAAAATTTGACACAGTGCTTAAATACCTTAAAAAGATCTGAATGCCGAATTTATTTCAAATATCTTTACAAACAAACGAAACACTTCGAATTTTGTATAAAACACGTGTTTTTGGACCGTTGGTCCTATGAGAGCTATATGATCTAGTCAAACGATTTGGATTAAATTTAGTACAGTGCTAAAAAATACTCACGAATGTCAAATTTGGTCCCAATATTTTAACAAACAAACGAAACACAACAAATTTTGTTAAAAAATCGATTTTTTGGAAGATCGGACCTATGGGATCTATTTGATATAGTCAACCGATTTTGTTCAAATTTGGCATAGTGCTTAAAAATATCCAAACGCAAAATCTGGTTACGATATCTTTATTAAAAAACGAAATATAGCGAATTTTGCTTTAAAAATTTTATTTTGGCCGATCGATCCTTTGGGAGCTATATGATATAGTCAACCGATTTTGATCAAATTTGGTACAGTGATTGAGATCTATAAAAAACTACAATATACCAAATTTGGTTACGATATCTTCATAAACAAACGAATTATTCATCTAAAACCCTTTTTTTTTGTCGAGGTCGTCTCAAACACCCCTATGGGATCTATATAAGTTATCCCCGATATCAAAAAAATAAAATAAACTTGTCTCCTATGGAATAATATGGGATCTAATGTGAAAGTTTGGTAACTCTAGCTCTTACCATCTCTAAGATCTAGGCTTTCAAACGGACAGACGGCCAGACGGACAGACGGACATGGGTATATCGAGACAAACAATATTCTTTTAAATATTTAATGCAAAATTTGGAAGGTTTTCTTGAATATCAAGATATATCTATATCTCTAACTAAACCAGATGGAAATGCTTTATAGAGGACAAATGCGCCAGTGGGACTTAAAGGAAATTATGATGATAATGAGCTTATCTCTAGATATTCGAGGTATATGGCAACAAAATTTTCGTGCTTTTACAATTTTAGATCGTAAAACTCTCTCTAAAAAATCGTTTAAATTGTTTGGAATAAGAGCTTTAGTTTTTTGGTCAATGGTTTATTAAGAAATAATACGATATACATTATGTACATTATCCAGATGGCAGTTGCATCTGATTTCAAGCATGATTCTTTGAGAATCAAAGGACAGATGAATGACCTATAGTTTATTTTATGTCCCACTTAGTTTAAAACTTTTTGGCATCTTACCCCCAACGACCCGACCCAAAATACCCCTTATAGGGTATTCAAAAATAAAAAAAAAGCCCAACAATAAGAACAACAACAAGCAAACAAACACACTAATTAAGCGCAGGCAAAAACGAGGCAAAACGCTGATAAACGTAACGTAAGGAAGGCTAAGTAAACCGTGGAGACCGTGGCCAGCTTTATATTTGTGCCTCTGCCGCATATAGAGTACGGCTCCGGCTACGGCAACGGCTACACGGCAACGATTACGGCCGAACCTGACAAGCATATGCATGTGAGTGTATGTGTGTGTGCGTGTGCGCATACAAGCAGAGACCCGTAAGGCGGCGGCAGCAGCAGCAGCAGAAGGCTGTTCGGCTGCAGGAACAGAACACAGAACTGTGCCGGAATATCTCGCATGTGAAGCGTAGTTGAGTTCAGAATCGTTTCGACTGGCGAAAGGGAAAGTACGGACTACGGAGTGCGCTCAGTTAAGTGCGGGATATTTCCAACGTTACGTTACGTGCGTATGTGTAAGTGTGTAAACATGTGCGAGTGTGTGTGTAATGTTAAATTCAAGACATTTGTAACGGTCGACAGTTAAACGCGTTTTTGGCGGCACTCATGTACAGTGTGTGTGTGTTTGTGCGTGTGTGTATCTGTGTGAACTTAACTTATTTTGCATGCGAAATTGAGCAAATATTTGCACAGCGCACTTTGGCCATATTGGCCACTATTGACCACCGCCTCATGTTATTGGCCGCAATAATCAACACTTAATTTCAGCTTATAAATACTGGACTTACTTGGCTTATTTCCTTTTAACTTTAGCGCTTAATAAAATTAACTTTAGTGCCAACAAAAGTAAAAAGCGCACAATCTCTAATTGTCGGGTTATTTGGGTTCATGCCAATGTTGTTGATGATGATTATCTTTTGCGGCTTGGCTTGACATTTTAGCGCGACCAAATTGGCAGCAACATGAGTTTATACTTAACTTTTAATGTCAATATACAAAACAAAGGTATAGCGCTTAAAAAGGTCAAATTTAATTGAAACGGATGTTTATCTATGCATATAGAAAAAGGTCGTTTAGTTATTATTAAAAGGAAAACAGCCGAAACGAAATTCGAAGAAATGCGAAGCTATTTTTCGAGTTAGATTGGCCAAATACCATTTAAGCCAGTTTCCTGTGCATGTTTATTTAGTCAAGCAGCCATTTCCTCATTTCACCAGTTAAATGGTTTAAAAGTAATCGTATCTTTGAATTTTATCGCCTGTAAAGAGTGTTTTTTGTTGTTGGTGTTGTTGTTTGCTTCACGTGCTGATAAACAACAATATTATTGCTTGGGTGCTGGGTAGGATACTAAGCAGGGAGCGTAAGGAAAAAGGTAAATGTATTTTTCATCCTTTGAAAGTAGCAAGAACAAATATGTCAAGCAATTTCTAGCCATGTCTTGTTCATGATTGTCGTATAGGTGCTTTCAAAGTCAAAGGCAAAAACTAGAGGCAATCTAAAAAAAAATTTTCCTCAGAATGCAAAATACTTAAAGGGATTTAAATCTACCCCTATCCTTGGGGCAATGAGTGCCCCGGATGAATTCAAAATTGAACTATTTTTTCCATACAAAATACATTATGGGGCACTAAGGTTCCTTAGGACAGATAAAATAAAGGACATTTATAGGATTAATATCGTCACCAGACCAATCATCCGGAACTTGAATTACCTCTTTTCCAGAAAATGCTGCCAAAACTCAGTCAAAAATTCTAAGCCGCATCCCGGCTCAAAGATATATGATTGGCCCTATCGTCAGATCTATTACATCTTTGGGGTAATCAAAATTCTGAGCTAGACGACAGATCTAGGAATGAAATACTAAACGCAGAAAGTTAACTTAAGAATTTTGATTGAATATTTTACAAATATTAATACACTTTTACACGCTAGGTTTATCTTCTAATCTATCTGGATGATATCATAAAGATCAAGAGTAAATTTCGTAATTGTCCTCTGCATAGACTCCCAAACCACCACACCTATTTTAATAAAATGATTACGTAGAGTGATCGCTTACGGGCACCGTGTGGAACTTGTTCTTAGACAAAAGCTACGTTCTTGGCATTGAGCCTTGTCAACAGAGAGTAAGGTGGCAGTCCAAATAATTTATTTTCACGTGTGCTTACGGGGTGTTACTTATGTAACACGTTTCGAAGAATCGTTCATTTAATATTGAATTTTTGTCGTGTAGGTAGAAGTTAGCAATACGGAGGTTTTAAGGATTTAATTGCGATATGATTGTTTGTATTGGCTTCGTGAGATATACGCATTTTTGTGAATATCGTGAATAAAGCATAGTAGAAAATCTGTTCAACACCAGGTATTGGACATTAAGTGCAGACTTTAGAAGCTTAGTCGCAAAGAGGTTGTCAATGTAGTTTCTGTGGGGCATGAACTTATTAGAGATGCGAGCTCTCTTAAGAATACATAAGTTCGTCCATACGGCTTTTTAGACAGCCATGAATAGTCAGACTAATCCAATGTAAATCTTATGATTGTCTTAGATAAGCTATTACTATGAGAATCTTACGAATGTTTGAAAATGCACGTGTCTATGGGAAATATTCAATTTTAAAGGTTTTTTGTGGTCAGGATCATGCGATCGGTCACATGTGCGCCACTAGATTTTTAATATATGAGGAATGGCAGCATATGTAAAGTGTATAGTTTCATAAGTCGTTCTTGCATCAAATTGGTTAACTATTTAATTGTTGTAATTTAATGAATACGTAGAGAGATCGTTTAGAAAACGTGACAACTCGAGATCATTAGACAAAAGCTATATTCTTGGCAGTCAAGCGATGTTAATCAAGAGTAACATTACATTTTCGAATATAATTTTCGGACTTCAGTATGACCCCCTTAACAGACTAACTTATTGCTTTAACATCTAAGCTTCAGTTATTTTTCTCTTCTATTCAAAACAATTTATTAGTTCTTTTAGATAATACGTTTGAGCTGTTTCAACTCTTAAGACCGACGGTTCTCTCGCCGTTAAAGTGTATTCCCACTAGGGTGGCGTTCGCTAGTATGACAAAATTTTAAACCAACGATGTCGATAATGTCCATGCTAGCCTTCAGCATCAATTTCAAATGTGTACTGGCAATTAGATGAACTAAGCGCCCTTAAGGAGGTGTGCATCTATTGGGTTTCCAGCCACCAAAATGTTAATGGAAAGGTAATAGTTGACAAGCTCGCTAAGGAAGGTGCTGTATCAACGCAACAGACACTTGAGGATCTAAAGGCTCTAAAGGTTCCATTAAGGACGAATTTACCACAGAGCAGAAGAAAGGGCTGTAACTAGATCCTAGGTGGCACAACACAACAAACTGCAAGATAGCTCGCACTAAGAAAATCAATAACAGACTACAACTCCCACAAAGAGACTGTAGACTCATAGTTGCCATACTTATTAGTCGTTGGCTAACCGCAGCTTACGCTTAGCAGCCAACCAACAGCGATGAATGCAGGAAGTGTAGGGAGACAGAGGCCAAAGAGACTCTAGAGCACCTCATCTGCTAATGCCACGCCTTATGTGCGGACTTAAATATCTGGCAAATGCCTGGGTTACCTCACTGGACGAGGAAGCCGTCAAGGCACCTCAAAAGCTATTGGCATTTCACACCAGCCGTAGTTCTCCGGTTCCACTAAGGACTATGCAGTATTTGTGTGTCTCCCCCCAGTGGTCTAATGGTGTAACCTAACTTATCGATAACGATACCGCCTAAAAAGTTTCCATTTTCCGATCCGATAGTATTTTATGGATACAAAAATAGATCAAACTTTATTAAAATCGTGAGATGTTGCAAAAATGTCGACCCTAATATACACTTAACATAGTTTGATATCAATTAACATTAAGAGCATTAAGCTAACATCTGCAAATGCTGTAAGTAAATAACATCGAGTGCGTGTTAACAGCAGACGCTATATGTTAACAGATCATTAGCATTTACAATGATTGTCCTCCCTATTACAGTTCTCTACAAAGAAAAATTTTATTTCATTGTGCAGTTTAAATATAAAGAGTAACAGATAACCACTAAATATTAAGTATACGACTTAACGTCTGAGGTATGGCACACAGGTATATCTCACGAAACTAATTGAGCACCTACTCCCAAAATTACATAGGTTAATTTCAGTTTAACAGCGAGAGCGAGTTAACGTCAGCATACGCTGTATGTTAACAGATCATAAGCATTTACATTCACTGTGCAGTTTAAATACAAAGATTAACAGATAATCACATAATATTAAGTATACGCCTTAATGCCTTAGATACGGCAAAGGTAACTATATCTCTTGGGACTAATTGAGCATCTCCTCCTAAAATTAGTTTAATTTCAGTAGCTTCTGAAAACGTTTCTTTGTCTCACTTATTAATTCAGATATTAAGTTGCTTAAAACTGTGCCAGGCAACAGGCCAAGGATAATTAGGACAACATGTTTTAGCGACATTAAATGCGGCAGTGTCAAAATACGATGTGGTTGCCAAGCACATGGTTTTGGGTAAACTAAAAGCAGATGTCTCTAGAACATGACTTGGGAGAGGATTGAGTTGCGTGCACCACAAGAAATTAAGCAACCAGTTGCAGTGGCTGACACTGGAGAAATTTAATTGCAATAAATGACCTTAGGTTGCATCAAAGCAGACTGTTGAAGACTTCATAATAAGTAAACATACTAGAAGTAGCTTGAAGCAGGATGCATCTTGATTAATAATAATGTTAGTGGAAAAACAGCTCTCATGAGCAGCTCCAGTATGCGCTGCACTGCCTGCTAGCCATAAGGCTGCTTAGTCAGTGCTATTTCTAGACCCGAATTTAATTATATGGAATGGATTGTAGAAGGTTTTTAGAATGTTTGGTAGTTTAAATCAATTAGTTGTCTTTCTTTTAAGCGTCGAAATTGAGTGATGCCACTTTATACGATATCTTCAATTTTAATGATATTTTAATGTGTAAAATAGCGTATTTTCCAATACAAACTTGAATTTCCAAAATTCCGATAACTGCATCGAGCTATTGATAAAAGAATATTTTCAGTAGACTTTTCTTTCAACAAGATGTAAAAATTTTAGTTTTTTCAATGGAAGATTAAAAAGTACATTTTAAAAAAAAGTAGGATTTTAAATTCAGAAGTAATTTAAACTTTGCCTCAAAATCAAGAATAGATCACATGTTATTTTCAATGTTTTTTTATGAAACAATATTTGACAGATTTTTTTTATTTAATTCAAAAATAATCTCAACTCAACATCATAATAATTTTTATTTCCAAACTCAAAAATAATCTCAAATTTACATTAAATTCGAAAGATATGCGTTATAAGTTATGCGTGAAAATAAAAAAAATAAAAAGCCGGGATCTTCTATAATTGAGAAAGTTATGTTAATCTTAGAGATTGCTCCTCCAATAAAAGTCCATAATAGACAGTATCTTCAAATAGTGAGAAATAAGTATATTTGCTTGAAATCAATGATAACATCTCAAAACTCTCGTATGGAAGGAAGTTGATTATAATATTTTATTACAAATTTTGAAAGTCTGTGAGGTTATTCAAGGTCATAAATGATAAACATCAGTTTATTATAAATTTTTTTTAAATATTACCCAATTTTAATACCCAAATTTTTGTTATTATATCCTAAATACTTTTATGGCGTTTAATTCTTAAAAAAATTTCAATAAGATGCCACTTACAGGAAGATCATGATGTTACGAACAATTGATTTTAATAGAAAAATAAAGCATTGATTATCCTTGAGCTTGATAAAAATCCCACATATAAATCACACAATTTTAGAAGTTATTGGTTAATTTTAATTTAAAATCAGTTGGAAATTCCATCAACAAAACAACCTAAAACAGAAAAAAAAACAATTAACACTATTTGTAAAATATTAATTAAATTATTCTCTTAGCTTAATCATTTATCCTAAAAAATGTAAGCAATTTGTTGCTATAATACCAAAAGACAACAAATTGTTTTGATAAACGTTTAAGCTAAGATAATAATGTTGAACCAAATCTTAATAGAAATTGTGTTAATTTTAAAGGCATAAAAAAATGTTAGTGCTCTAAACAAATTAACATAAAATATCTACTCGCCAAAATTAATTTGCTTTATTTTTTTTATTAAATTTTTAATATATCATGATATTCATAAAAATTCGTATTTTCATTGCAATAATTTATAGTCATAATCTTATAAACTTTAACATATGATCATTAAACGCAGCAGCAGCGATGCGGCTCTAGCATTAACATTTCATGTTAAACTTAACAGCTTGCTGAGCATTTAATACGCCGCCTAAAAGATGCAATAGTTTTGTTTTAATTTTCTGTTATAAGCAGTTATTATTCAATAATGCACAACTGCAACAGCTTTATAGTGTCCCTGGTTCTAACATTTTATGTTTAACCTAATAAATTGCTTAAAATTTAATGCTCAGTTTAAAAAATTTCATACTTTTCATGTTAATAATGTTAAAGTCACGAACGCATAAACTTTAACATACGATCATTAAACGCTGCAGCAACGACGCATCTCTAGCACTAACATTTTATGTTAAACCTAACACACTGCTTCACATTTAATACGCCGCCTAAAAGATGCAATAGTTTTTTACATTATTTTTCTGTTATAAGCAGTTATTATAACAGCGCAGAACTGCAACAGCAATTAGCTGTAAAATATGACTCAAAATGTCAAAAGTGACATGCGCATTTGTAAAAACGTTAATCAACACTGTTTTATGTTGCGCATTAATAATACAAATACAACAAATTAACGCTGAGACGCAGTCGGCAGCGTCAATAAAAGCTCAGCCAAGACGCGAACCAGCTGCCGTGTTGCATGCAACAAAACCAGCCAGTAAAAGTGAGTACCTTCATAAATTCCAAGCCAGCTAGCACATTAATTTTCCGCTTAATACTTGCAGCAAACACAAAACGTTTGCCGCGCAGTGTTTTTCATTTGCGCTGGAATCCAAATGAAAAATTCATTGTGGAAAGTCGTGAGAATCCAGCGATCAACTCTTCAAAGTTGGCACCACATCCACGTCTTAAAGTGTCCAAGAACACCAAGCTCACCATCAGCCCCAAATTGTATCTCTGCCATGATAAATATGATGAGTTGTGCCACAACAAGACGGCGGCCTTTCGCCAACGTATAGTGCAGACTTTTGAGAAAGCCATGAGCGCCTCGGTCAATGAAACCAATCACTATAATGTAGATTATAAGCCCGTTTTCGGTGATAGCTTCGAAGAGCAATACTATCCCTCCACGTGTCTGGTTATGGAGGCCGGTGTGCGTGTATTGCGTCGCAAGGACGAGCCATTCAACAAGCTGCCATTTGGACGACTCTTTCCAAGACAAAAGCTTTTTCGCAATGTGAAGAACATCAAGACGTGCGCCATTGTATCAAGTGCGGGCTCCATGGCGGGTTCCAAACTGGGCCGTTTTATAGGTAAGCCGCATGCGACTGGCATACATAAATAGTCGACGTAGTATATAATGTACATATATAGTATATAGTGTTGCGGAAAAGAGCGGCATATGACTTTGTTGCATTAATGATTTACGTGTGTGTGTGTTTGTGTTTGTATATACTCTAATTTCGTTGCGCTTCATTTAGACACACATGACATTGTAATGAGATTTAATCACGCGCCCACGCAAGGATACGAGGTGGATGTTGGCAGCAAAACAACAATACGTGTGGTGAATTCTCAAGTAAGTAATACGATTAATATTTGTTATTTTCCGTGCTAGTTTCGTATCGTATCGTATGCAATCCCCAATTTGGTTTGGCAACTATGTAGATCCGTCTATCAAGTGCATCCAATCAATTGCAGTCGAGTCTCGTTTAACGCTGTCAATTGAGCTTTTTCTTGATTTTGAGATACATTTTCTGGCTGGCAACAAATTTTGTGCTATATTGGAATACCTTTAGAGGTGGCAGTCTATCTGCGGTTGCTCGTTAAATGCATTCCTTTCGTTTCTACCTTTGCATTGGGTTACATTCTCTCTGGGTTGCAACTAACTTTATCTTTTATTAAAATTGCAATAAAGGTGTCTGTCTCTTTGTAAATGTTCTGGTGCAACTTACATCCTAGTTTTGGTTGCTCCTTGGAGCTGGCAATTTGTCAATGTTATTTACCTGCCTAAAAGATTTTATTGCTTTGTCGACATTTGTTAAATAAAGTATTTTAGTATTTTAGTAGTTTAAAAGCAAATTGGATTTTCATTTGTTACTTACAATTTATTGGGAAAAATTGCATGTACCCTTGCTAAAATGCAATAAAAAAATAAACTACATTGCATTTAAAAGTGTTTAAAAGAAATTTTATTTTACATTTTTGTATTGTGCGATTTTTGCCTTATTTATAAGTCAGTACGCAGCAACCGAAACGCTTCCGAAGTTATCTTTAAAAATTTGTATTTTTTTGAGCTGTTTCATAATAGTTACAAGTGAAGTTTCCATAATTTAACTTTTCTTACATATTTTTGCCAAAACACTGACGTGGCAACACTGTTTTATTCGTACGCCTGCATATGACTTCCGTACTTGGTGCCGAAAGTTCGTAAATGCGTTTTTTTCCCAAAGTTCGTTCTGCTGCGTACTGGCCTTAAGGGTTGTTTAAGATTTT